>CM040244.1:75031428-75317991 GCA_022545495.1 Chrysanthemum lavandulifolium | reverse complement strand
TGATTTTGCATAGACACCATCTTAGCATCATTGTTCTTGATGTAGTTAGCAAGTTCAATGGAAGCTTGAGGAGATGAGGCTTGCACGTTTTGTTGCGGAGCTTGGAATCGGTTTTGATTAAAATTTCCTTGATTTTGAAAACTTTGATTTTGAAAACCATGATTTTGAAAATTCGATTCGACTGATTTTGATTGAACCGATTATTTCTATTTTGCACATTCGATTGTTCGATTTTGATTGAACCCGGTGGTCCAAGGAAATTGTTAACGATAGCTTAGAAGGTTCGGTCTCCTTGCGGTTGGTAGGAATTACCTCCCATATTGTAGGAACCCGGCAAGCATATACGCCTCTTGAGTGAAGCCACCGGAGGTGGACACTCAAAATAAGGATGTGGACCACCACAAGTCTCACAACTCTTGTTCACGACATTCACTTGTTGATTATTATTATTTAGACTCATTTTAAGTACAAAGAAATGGATATTTCTTCAATCTTTTGGTGAGAGTCGTGTATTCAAGATGGAAGAGTGGTAGATCTCATTGACTCACTCCTCTCGGTGAGGAATCCCAATAATTGTGGTGGGCGGTCATGTTTTCAATGAGATCATAGCACTCTTGGTCGCCTTTTCATAAAGGTACCACCGGCAGACATTGATTGTGTCACGATGTCTCAATGTTAACCCGTTATAGAATGTATCTATTTGGGTGACAAGCAACATATTGTGGTTTGGACATCGATCAATCGAAAGCTTATAGCGTTCCCATGCCTCAAATAAGGACTCATCGGTTCTTTGAAAATTACGATTTCATTCCGTAGTTTCGCCACCATCGACGGTGGAAAGTATTTCGCCAAGAATTTGGAGATCATTTCGTCGAAACTATGGATTGAATTCTTGGGAAGACGATCAAACCATGCGGTGGCATGAAGCGTCAAAGAATAAGGAAAGAGGTATAAGCGAAGGCGCCATCGGTGACCCCATTTTGCTTCATACTTTGGGTGACGGTGAGAAATTTGTCAAGATGCTTGTTGGCATCGTCACCCGTGATCCGTGAAATTGGCAAAAGGTTTGGACTTGTTGTATCATGTGATGCTTAAGTCCAAAGTCCGTAACTTTGATGTTAAGCGGGCAATTGGACCGCCCGTCCATCCATCGTGGGTTGGCAAAGCTCCTCCATCGTTCGGAGATCGGGAGCTTGATTTTGTGGACCATGTACTTGGACTTGAGGTCCGCCCTTGGTTTTGTGCCATGGTGGGTTGTTCAATGGCACGTATCTCGGCACGTTTGTTTGGTTACGGTTCGCCTACGAGCTTCGGCGAAAAGCATGCACTTCCAAAACAACACTTTCAATTAAAACAAGACCGAGGCAAAACAAAGTGAACTTAAACCAATAATCCCAAGTGAATTGATCACTTCTATAAGATAAACGCACAAAGGAGCGGAGAAGCTTATTAGGTCGTGAAGCTTATTAAAACCCGCCTCTTTTCACCGCAATTTAATGTCGGTCGTCCTTATACCCTCACACGCTTTGTTTATCCGATAGAAATAAACCAAATCACGAGCGACACAAAGGCAAGTTTTAAATCTTTTGTTCGAACTTATAATGATAACACCTCGATTGAGAATGTTATATTGATTGTGTCTTCTATATTATTTAAAACATCAAACAAAAATCTTTTGTATTTTTAATCTTTACATATATATACAAAGAAAAGAAAAATATTTTGTATTTTTGTATTTTTATAAAAACAATAACTTCACGAGGAAGGATCTTCAAGTCACTAATCGCAAAAATCACGATATTGTCGCAACACACCTCCCCGGCAGTGGCGCCAAAATTTGATTTGTTTGTTTGTGAGTGGTGAAAAACACAATATCAATATATAACAAATTGACCGTAAAATTCGACAAATTAACCTTTTAGGAAAAGGGTTAACGTACCAAACCTTATGGGAGTGATAAAAGTGATACCGGAAAAGTGATTTCCCGGGTCGTATCCCAACGAGGTGTGAATGGAAGGATTCATTGAGTTTTGTGAGTTATAACTTGAATTGGTTTAATGATGATTTGTTGATTTGAATTATGTTTTCTACAAATTAATTAACGGGAAGGTAATTAAGGCAAGGGAAACCTAATAAACTACAAATTAACTATTACTAAGCCTAAGGAATGATAAAACGAAGCTAAACTAAGTCCTAGGATGCTAAAACTAAATAAACGTGAAAACCGGCAACCACCCGAGCCAAATACGTAAAAGTTTTGCAATTTAAGGGCTACGGGTGTGAAATCAATTTTCCTACGTCCTAATTGACTAAAAATAATTTTAGAAAAAGACCGGAAATTTTTTCGACTTTTAAAATAATTACTATGAATTAAAATCTAATTTAATCTAATTAATTAATTAAAAATATTAAACTAATCAAGAAAAATATGGAAAATCACGCAAGTACTTTTGTTGGTGCTTGACTTAACAAAATTAAGAAAATGTTCTATACTTTGGAAATAAGTCATTGAATAAGCTAAGAAAGGCTTAATGCTAAAACTGCTAAAGACTAGTTAAAGTTTTAATTGTGCAAGAAAAGAACCAAGGAAATCCCAAGGGCAGTTGGTTGTGTGTTGTTGTGAAGTGGTCGTGTGCTTTGAGCTGAGAGACCAGGGTTCGAATCCCCTTGGTACCCCTTTTTCTGAAATATTTTTTTTTTCTTTTTCTTTTTTTTTTCTTTTTTTAATCGAGCTTGAAATAGAGGCACTTTTGGTGAAAAAAACTTTTGTTAAGAGTGCTTTTAATGACTTATCACAACAGATTTGAAGACTTAACAAATACCCTTTTAAATGGAAAGCATAATAAGCAATCTACCAAATGAAATTCTTTTCGCCTAATTGAGCCAACTAACTATGAAAGTCTCCAAGATAAGCAATCTAAGGATAATCTAATAAGCACACTAAAGCTAGCATTCTCTAACTACAATAATCTGCCTAAACTAGGGAATAAGCAATACAACAGTTAGCTACCTAGGGAAATCCTAAAGCTAAGGGGAAATGAAAATAAGCACTAAACTAGATTAAATAAGTTGAGATGAATCTAACTAATTAAGATACACCTAAAAGGTAAGTAAAATCCTAAATAAGCTACTGCATACTACTGGATAAGCTAGTTTAAAAGGAAAACCTCTGACCTGTTGCAACCGCAGGTTAGGAATCAGCCCGTGGAGGCCATTTGGAGCTTATTTTTAAGCTGGAAGTGAGCTGCTAATCCAGGAACAAGCAACAGGAAACAAAGTTAGCATAGTAGAGATTCACAAAAAGCTAATTAGGCCCCAAGAAAACACTGTTTACACCTTAAAATAAGTGAGATCGACTTATGGCTTTTTTTTTTTTTTTTTTTTTTGCCGATGCGTAAGTTCTTTTATTTTGCTTAACTGAACTTTGAAAAACCAAATAAACAGCTTCCAACTTTCAAATTCCACTATTAAACCTCAATGCAAGTTTGACAAAAAAGAGTCAAACTGGGTAAAAATCAATTTTTTAGACCATGATGAAGATTAAACCAAACACCCCTTTAAGGGATGAAAAACACTTTATCTGATTTTCCAGTACCTGATTTGACCCCCCTTTGTTTGGAAATTATTTTGTAACCTCAGCTTAGAACTTTTGACACTTTCTAATTCGGATTAGACAAATAACAAAGAAATGCTTGACTGCTTAGGTATGAAACAAGAATATGAAGTTAAAAAAGATTTTCATTAAACTAAACTGAGTACATTTTAACAGAAAAACTAAAACTTTTTTTAACTAAAAACTAGGGGTGCCTCATATCAATGGCTACAAGACCCTATTTATACTAAGTGAGTTGGTCTTCCAATCCTCTTGTGTCTTCACTGTTGTGCTTTCTCTGTGAGGGAAAAGTGAGTTGGGAAGACTTTGTGCTTCGGGATATAATCGAGCCGCCCATATGTGTTGGAGAAACAATCATAAGATCAAAACCCTTGATAGTGTGTTTGATTCTTGAGTCCAATGGGAAAGCCAAGGATTGCCACCATGGAATGCATCATGTGAAGAACTCTTTGGCTCGTTCTTGTTGCGATTCCAAGCCTTGAGAGTGATGGGGAAGTGGAGGTGACTAGAGCCGAGTGTGAATTGGCGGATAGGTTTTGGGTGGGATTTTAACTTGTGAGTTTTCCGGTTTTGGGTTATGGGGGGGGGAGATGGATTTTATTATTGGTTTGGAGTGATAAGGTTTTAAGTTTAAAAGGTTTAATAAAAAATTAAAATGTTTTAAGAATAAAGTTTTTTTTTTTTTTTTTTTTGAAATAAAAATATTTTTTAAGAAAAATAGGATTTTTACAAATTGGGTTTTAAAACGAGAATTGGATTTTGGCTTAAAAAGTGTTTTGAGATTATCAGATCGGGGAAAATGGTGAAATGGGTTTTAGTGGGTTTGGGATAGATTTTAGGTTGTTTTCCCCGATCACTCTCAAACGTGTCTCGGCTTCCAAATGTAGAAAACTCGCTTCCGGCCACGCCTTGACCGCACTTTTTCCGCTTCAACTCGATTTATCCTGCTGGCCTGCTTTCAATCCTTTTGTACCGAAAGACATAAAACACACTCGAGGATATTTTTAACATATTTTGAGCGTATTTGGGTGTTTTTAGTCATTTTTGAGGTGTTAGGTTGGTAAAACGATGAGTGAATAAGCACTCATCACTCTCCTTTCTTCCGAGGAATCCGCCAAGGGTGAGGCCTTTGCCATCTACCATAAACCTTGTAGTTCTTCCCCGGTCAATGATACCATAACCTTGTTGCAAAAGCTATGATCATAGGTTCATGGAGAAGGATCTAATGCAAAGATGAATTTAGCAAGACGGGTTAGAGCATTGCATACGGAGCACCATCTTGTCCATGCTTCTTACACTTGCCATTCTCTTGATCATGTAGTAGGCAAGGTTAAAGCGAGTCTCACCACTAGGAAATAGATCATGAAACTTAGACATGCGTTGTGATCCTTATTTCCTACTAGGCACACCACATTCTCCCTTATCACATCTTCCCATTTCCTATACAATTCGTGACATCTCGAGAGCTCCATTTGGAAAGGATCCCTATAGATCACTTTCGACTTCCTAGTAACCCTTGATGGGGATGCTTTGGCATAAACACGTGTCCTCACCGTGGTTGCTTCCGGGATTATCATGTGATAGATTGCATGATGATCAACCATAGAGTGTATCTCCTCCAATGACCACTCATTAGAATACATGCAAACACCTTGATATGGAACCCTATTATTCTTCCAAACTCTACAAGTTTAAAGGGTGTATTCATGCTCATTTATGGTGAAGACAATCGAGATGGACCCATCATCATTTCTAGTAATCCTTATGGTCTTGTAGAACTCGAGTACAAAGACCGGGTAAATTGTTCGTTTATGTCCAATAAACAATCAAACCCAATAGTTCCAAAAACTTCCCTTATGTTGGTATTGGCAAGAAATGATGGTTCAACAACTCGACCTTCGTGAAAGAGTCTCTTTTCAAGCATTTTAAAGGCTTTCCTATCGTCCGGACTAAGTCCATCTTTTCTATGGTACATTGGTATGTAATGAGCGGTGTCTTGGTAATCTTGTTGTTTATTGCTTGACATGATTGTTCCTAAAAATACAACCACAATGTGGTGTTAATTGCGAATAGTAGCCTAGAGGGTTTGATCACAATTTTTCTATCATCATCTTTGTTGAATTCAAGAAATGTGTTTAATTTGTATTAACAATGTTAATTCTTTGATTTAGATTATCTTAGAAAACAATGTGGTTACAAATTATGATAAACCCATTTGAACCCAACTCTTAAAGATGAAGAAATTGTAATCCTAGAAATCAAGGAATTAAATTAACAATGTAGTGAAGATTATACTTACACAAGTGATTGTTATGCTTGAGATAAATGATCAAATTGCTCCTTTGAACAGTAGTTGTGATCTTGTTCGTGAGTGTTTGAAGTGGATATAATTGTGGAACATCCACAGTGATCATTACTAACTTATGCTTTCTTCTGTTGCATGGATCCCGCGGATCCCTCTCATTTGGGATCCGGCTAGTGTAAACGCAGGATCCCATGACAATAAAATCACCAAGCATTCCTTGATAACTTTGGTCTGGGAGTTCTAAAATCTCCTAGAGTTTGATGTTTAAGCTCAATAACTTGTGATTTGAGTTTTGATGCTTTAGTACTAATCCTACTAGTCGTGGTTCCCTTTTAAGAATTAGTCACAATTCTTGAAGGTTTATCAAAGATTATGATAAAATCCCATTTTATCATAATATAAGAAGTTTCACACGGAAAATTATTGACATAGATGGAGTGTCAATAATTCCTTTGTGATGGATAATGATTAAGGCTATCGAATAACCAAGATATCATTATTACGAGTTGGTAGTGTAGTCTATACAAATCAGTCAAAGAATACTATTCTTGATGATGACTATAATATAGATAACTACTTAAGTAATTACTAATAAATATTAATTATGCAACTAAGATTTAAACAATAATAAAACCAAAAGTAAATTATTAACGATCATACCTTTGCTAAATATTCTTTTTAAGAAAAGAAGTATTTAGATGAAATGCTTTATGATCTTCTTGGAATCTCCGATTCATGTGTGAGAAGGACAATACTAAACATTCTTTTATGAAAAGAAATATTTAGATAAATTCTTCATGATCTTCTTGGTAAGCCCAAACCAAGTATGGAGAATACTTAACAAGGAAAATGTTAGAACATTCTATCATTGTCCAACAATAAACATTATAATGATTTTAAAACATGACTTGAAAATCCTTCTTTGTAGTTTTCAAACATACACGGATCGTATCAAGTTTTTAAAGTACAACATACTCTAAGAAACTTTGGTAACGAAGCTCGGATGCCAATTGTGGAAAACTAGAAGGGGGGGGGGGTTGAATAGTTTTACCAATTAAAACTTCGTTTTAAAATATTTAGATTAACTTATGCCAATCTACTTGGTTTTTTATGTTGGACGTTGATAGATATATAAACGTGTAATGAAAGATAAAGAGTAAGAAGCACATAACCACGACACGAGTATTTATAGTGGTTCGGCTACAAAGGACACCTTCCTTGCCCTACTCCACTCCTCGAGTCACCTACTCGAGAGTTCGTAAACACTACACGACACCAATCTCCTTATGGCGGAGAAGCCTTCACAACGCCGCCTACTCTTTTTCCAGACTAGGCTAACCACCGGTTCTTTCACCCAAGGTGAACCACACCTATCACAACGTCGCCTACCCTTTATTAGATACTAGGCTAAGTACCTAGTTCCATTTCTATGGAGGAACTACTACCCAACACAACACAACACCTAATCTTAAGGAGATCTACTCCTTGTTACAACACCATCAAGGATATCACCATCCTTGAAAACAACCTAATACTTATATGTATAACGATGCACCTCATCGATTATACGACCTTGGCATTCTTCACTAATGCCACTTGATTTGATTCTTAGGCATTCTTCACCAATGCCTTTGACACAACGCTTGGCACCTTTCACTAATGCCTTCGTCTTGACACCTTTAGCCTTCTTCACTAATGCTTTTGACACGGACGTTAAGCACCTTTCACTAATGATTTCGTCTTGACTCTTTTGGCATCCTTCACTAATGCCTTCAACACAACACATCTACGGAGGAAGAAAGAGCTATCAACAAGAGAACCTTCAGTTGTCTTGATGATGACGAAGCATGGCAACTCATGGACTTGAGCTTGCTCGACTTCAAGAAGTGGTGATCTCGCCTTTAAGAGGAACCTAGAGAATCACACAAAACAAAAGACAACTACATAGAAAGATCCCTTAGGATCAGTGGTTAGAGAGTTACAATACTTGGGGAAAGTATGTGTGAGTGGCAAGCCAAAAGGAAGAAATGGCTCACTATTTATAGAGGAGAAAGTTTATCGCTCCTCGATCCCACGGATCCCTCCCACAAGGGATCCGACTAGCGTAAAGCTAGGATCCGTGGACGCCCTCTTACCCATGGGTATTTTGTTATGGGTCATGGGTCATGGGTTAATCCATGGGTTTCTTATTAGATACAATGTATCTAATGAGTTCAATGTACCTAGTCAAAGGGTTTGGATAAAACCATGGGTTATGGGTCAATACCATTTGTTAGTTTTTACCCATTTTAGTATATACTAGTTTAAGTATATATTTACCCAAATATGTAAACACTAGTTGTTGTACATATGTATTACTAAATCATAAAATCACTTATACTTGTTTTAGTGTTTTATGTGAAAGCGTAAGTGTGTTAGAAAACTATTGGCTCAAACTATTTACGTATTTTATTTGTTTCGTTAAAATGATTTTACGTTTGTTATCGACAAAACATTAGAAGATTGTAAAATATAAATAAACATTTTTATGGCTTATTTGTATTAACATATTTTTCATTTTGGACATGATTATTGGTCAGTTATAGTATCATACTAGGCCGACATGCAGACTTGAGTAGTCTGCAAAAAAATTGTTGTATATACCGATAACCTAATACAAAAATAGGTGCATCAGTATAATTCTTCTTGATTTGTCCTTTTTGCACTTGCACTTGGTTTCTATTCTATGTTATCCTTAAGTAGTTGTCTCCAAACAGAGGCCCTTGTCCTTCAAATCGCAATGCAGACTGCATGAAGCTTCGCGATATTCTCGCAGGATGGGGTTGATGTTTGCAATATTTTGTATGTTGTTGGTGTATTTAGTGGTTTTTTTTGCTGGTATAGGTACTTGTATTGTGTCCCGTGTCTCGGTCTCAGGCCCTAGTATAACAACATTTGGGTTTCTGTTTGTGTATCCGTTGGATTGATTGATGGAGTGGCTTCATCTGGTGTGAGTAAATGTGGTCTGGTTTCCATGACTGTGTCGAGAATGTAGTCTTCCTTTTCCTTTGTAGATTCTGTCGAGAAATGCAGCTGAAACAAATGAGTCGTACCTTCCAGTGCAGTCAGAACGGGCGGCGGTGTGTATAGATCTGCGTAGCCCATGTCTGATACAACCTTATTGAATTATGTTATAATTATATGTACCTCGTCAGTGAAGCATGTTAATTTTAATGTCCTAGTGTTGTCAAATATTGAGGCTCTAAAACAGTAGCTGCACAGGCCGAAAAAAAGTATTTGGTCCAGGATTTATGCATGTACTCTTTCTTATATCAGATATTGCACTCATGTTCATTACAGAGTTGGCATTATTTTCCAAACCTGTAGTCGTTAGGCTATTCAGGATTAGGTGGCTAGCAATGCCAGTGTGGGAAATTATCAAAGATCTTATGCTTACAATCACGACATCAGTGGAAGTACCAAGGTCTCTTCGCAATGATTTCTAAAATCGTAGTGATGACTGAATCTTACATTATGCAAAAATTAATGAATGGTTAGGCTCTCTATTAGTTAATATATCTTTAAATGAGTTGTTACTATATATCGTCTGGTTCTGTCTATCTTCTCGCAACAACTCGTCGAGTTTAACATGATTCTGTAACTTTCTTGTTCTATGTTCTCATATTGGTATGTAAGAATTTTTTGTATTACTGGAGGCGTTACCAATTGGTTTCTTTGGTTCGACCGAGAGTAGTTCTTCCGTTAGGTATTCATATATCAGGGTCATCCAGGTGTGTCCCTCTTCTTCCACTATTGCTAGCACTGCTATTTCTTCTATTGATTTTTATTTGAGTTCCTTGACTAACACTTGCTTGCTCAAGTGTGCGAAGCTGGTTGACGCCATCTTGCTTAAAGCATCATCCTTTTTGTTTGCGATTCGAGGGACTTGTTTGATAGAGAACATTCTGAATCCACTTAGGAGTGCCTTCACCTTTTCCAGATATTGAACCATCCCTGCTTCCTTTGCTATGTATGATCCATTAACTTAATTAGCCACAAGCCTTGAATCCACATTTGCTTAAAGGTTTTTTACGCCCATTTGCTCTGCTATCCTTAGTCCAGCTATTAGAGCTTCGTATTCGGCCTCGTTGTTTGTTGCTTCGAACTGGAACCTTAGGGCATAAGTAAACTCCGTTCCTTCCGAATTTGTGAGTATTAGGCTTGCCCCGGAACTATCTATGCATGATGAACCGTCCGTGAATAGGGTCCATGGTTCTGGAAGTTCTTTTTCGATTTATTGAGTCATATATATATATATATATATATATATATATATATATATATATATATATATATATATATATATATATATATATATATATATATATATATATATATATATATATAAAATCTAGATTAAATAAAATCAAACTTAAAATTTTAAAAATAAGATCCAACTAAAATTTGACAAGTGATACTCTTCTTAAAATACAAATAAAAATTTAATTAATTTCAATAAGAATTATTAAAGTTTCGATAGTTTTTTTTTTTTTTAAATTGACGAAAACTAGGTGATACACTTTGATTCGACGTGTAATGTGTATCGTGTTTTGGTATATGTATTAGTTTATTTAGTGGTTGATATGTATCTGGTGTATTAATTTATGTATAAGATATCGAATTTTTGAGATTTTGATGTATCGGTATAAAATTCATAATTATGTATCAGTAATCTAAACTAATGTTTCAGTTGGTTATTAGTTGCTAGAATGTTAATTTGTATTAACATTTTATTTTTTCTGTAACATTGCAAAAATGGTTCTTTATAAAACTTTTTAGTGGTTGTTTAAACTAGTTCTCATTTTAACAACTATACATATACATACATATATTCATTATTCAGGGTTCTCGTGATATATGTGTGTGACCCTTAGGTCTCATAAGAAATGATTAATATAAGTTTATATGTTTCGTCATGCGCACACAATACCAACAATAATAATGCCACCAGAATCTCCAACTGAACTACTAAATTCATAATCAATGTGTGATCAGGCCAAAGAGAACCAATAGGAATATCATCAAAGGATTCAATTTTTTGTTTCTTGAATCCCAATGAAGAGAGAGGAAAAGTATTCACCAAATTTTTTATCTAGAACTTCTTACTACCGTACCCAAAACCATTGCAATTAATAGAAATACCTATCATTGGAAACTTTAGGAACACCAAGAAACATCCAAACTTGCGAACCAGAAGAGTCTCAGAACCTTGACTTGTTCTTCTTATGCTTATTCCTTCGTTTCTCGTCTTTATTAGCATGACCTACTTCAACCTCATTGGAAAGACGTTGGAAGCTTAAAGGAAGATCCTCAAGTTCTTGTCAACTTTTGGAAATTCATTCGCATATTAGAGAAGTATTAAGATCTATAATGGGATCTTTTGAGATATCATAGTTGCAAGGCCCACTTATATAATCAGTATGTCCCAAGGAGGAAAGCCCAATATTTTAGTAGAAGTATATAATAACGCATTTCTCAATTTACGTTGAACATACTTTTTATCAACATATATACACGCATTGATTTTGTTCCGACTTCACCCATATGACCGATTATATTAATATAATATTATATTAAATAATATTATTTTATTACAATATGGGTAAAGTCGAACAACATTTGAAAGTACATGGGTGTATATGTTGATAAAAAGTATGTGTTTCAACTCGATAAATTTAAGAAAGTACGTTGTTATTTTATGGCTTTTACCCCATTTTTAACTTCAACATTAGTGTTGTTAGGCCTACTTTTAGAAGGGACGGCCCAATAAGACAAGAGGGTGTTGGATTATTATCCTTTACTATAAGGGCCCTAATAATTAATGGAAAACTGCTCTGTCTTGCTTGCATATAATCTGCTACATACTCCTCCTCGTTACTTACATCCTTTTTAATGTTGCCAGACCTCGAAAACCCACAACTAACTATAGGGGAAAGACCCGAGGCAAACTCTTCATCTTCTAAACTTTTTGATTACCACCGTCAGAAAAATCCTCGCCGCCGAAATCCACCATAGACGGTCCTATGAATTCTTCTTCAAACTCAGATCCATCATCATGCATTCTGGCCTCGGATGATGATGAGGACATTAGAATCGAAATATTAACCTTTTCTTCTGAGATCATGATGGGGTATGATTTACCATTTAGCGAGACTTTTATACTAAGACGTATCTCATATCATTTATTATTATCCTAAAAAATATGATAGATAACTCAAAAGATCACATACACATTTAAGACAATATTTTAAGGATTGGGATCCTTTAATGTTGAGTTCAACATGACTAGTCATGTTGTCTCACATAAAAAATTAGTGGGTCCCGTAATATGAATTCAAGGTGGATCATTTGTGGGACCACTATCTCTAATGTGAGACAACATGACTAGTCATGTTGAGTTCAATATTAGAGGATCTCTATCCATATTTTAATTATTTATGAAAAAAATTAAATTACAGATTCAAGTATTTATATCTAGCTTAACCTTATATAAAGCAAATAGTCATTGTAAAAAACGAAAAACCATTGATAACTGAAAAATAAATTATCATGCCTTGTACAATAAAAAAACATTATTATTGGTTAAAAAAGAGTTAAAGTGGTTCCGACATGAAATTCTCTCTTTGGAAATTTCAATTTTCAGGTTATTCGTCGCCGCAATGCGCGGATACCCTACTAATTATAATAATAGAGGATATGGTAAAGGTCTTTCGTTATATCAACTTTACATCATTGTTTGTCATTTTTTTTCTTTTCTAAATATAATTATAAAACATTATCGCGTCGTCTCGGAAATTTTCTCCTATCCTATTATTAGAAATACATCCAAGACATACATATTATTCACACAATATATACATGTAAAAATTCTTTGTTTCTCTTCCATCTTTCATTCAGAGACGGAATCTGAACATAAAATGACCAGATGCACTTAAAATAAGCTAATCAGTGCTACAAACACAACTTTTAGAGACCAGATGCATTTAATAAAATTCAAGAATTTTTTAAACAAAATTGACACTATGCCACAAAAATCTATCAGTATTGTTGGTGTGTAACAACCCAGAACAGGGTAAGATAATCAGTAGCAACAGCAAATACCACTATGTGATTACCGGATATCACTTGGAATCGTGTGATCACTTTCCAAAGTAAACTATTCGACCCTAATGCCTGGGTTACACGAATATCTACTTGGGATAAGACCAAATGTAGTTATAGAATTAGGCACAATTCAATAACTCTTTTGCTTAGAAGTGTCAAGTGTTTTCTGTATATCATTCATGCATAATATGATATCCTATTTATAAGAAATTACTCTTAGCTAGTCAAATGGAATTATGAGAATTAATAGGCCCATTAATCGCCTCATAATTATCCCCATTATAGCCGTTAGTGGTTACATGACCAATTAAACGTGGTCATTAAGCAGTTGAAACCGCCACTTAGCAAGACTTTCATAGCACTAGCGATTTTCATAACGCTAGCAAGATTTACATAGCACTAGCAAGACTTACATAGCACTAGCAAGATTTCATAACACCAGCGCACTTTCATAATGCTATCAAGATTTTCCACTAAAAGAGTCGGGTGTTCGTGTGGACCCATGGGTGTACACTGCACCTCCCGACCCATTACCGTGTGTGAACTAATCCCACAAGTGCACTAAATTTTCCAACAATCCTCCCCAAATTTAGTTCACTTCCTTTGCATGAAAAACAAACATTCAACAAAACATGTGCATAAACGAAAATATCCCGAGGATTGAATTTCCATCTTAGTACATTACACGTTCAAATATTCGAGAATCAGGGTGTTCTAAGAATTGAACCCTTCAACCCCATTTGAATACCTGAAGATAAAATACACACAAGTTTTCAAACACTTAAAAGCTCCTGACACTATACAAGCCATGTGTCCATATCCAAATTCATAAATGTTGTAAAAGCTAAAAGTCCAAAAGCTCCCTGAAGCGGAAAAACTTGAACATTCACATAGGTGGTTCTTCTTTATTCATGCTTCTGCCAAGCACTTTTTCAAAGAAATTAACCATTAAGAAGTAAAGACTTCATCCTCCTTTTCAGCAGGTTCTGAGCACAACCTTGGGATGTAAATAAAACATGTGCTCCAAATTAATCGAATGTTCACTTTTCCACATTGAACTCGGCTCCCAAGTTTCCTCGTGAGGAGTCAGGTGTCCTAGCATTCAGGACTAAGTTGGACTTAAACCCATCCTTTTAGCGCACTTTATAACCAAGTCTCTAGCCGCACCCTTCGTCAAGTGATCAACTAAGTTCATTGAGATCTAACAAACTCTATAGATACCACCCATTCATGATAAGCTCACGAATCATGCTATGCCCGACACCCAAGTGTCTAGACTTACCATTGTACATCCGGCTATAAGCCTTAGCCAATGTAGTCGCACTATCACATCGGATAGAAATAGGTGCTATAGGTTTAGGCCACAATGGAATCTCAAGAAGCAAGTTTTCAACCATTCATTTTCTTTACCAAAGAAATGCTAAGGCCACAAATTCATATTCCATTGTTGAACTGGTGATGCAAGTTTGCTTCTTGGATGCCCAAGAAATTGCACCTCTACCAAGTAGGAATACCCACCACGGGTAGATTTAATTGTCTTCGATATTATCGATCCAACTTGCATCGCTGTATCCTTCCAACACCGATGGATAACCAAGATATGAGAGACTATAATCCATAGTTCTCTTCAAATACTTCAAGACCCTCTCGAATCGCTTGCCGCTGATGAGCACTAGGATTACTAGTATACCGCTCAATTTTCCCACCGCAAAACCAATATCGGGCCTTGTACAAGTCATGGCATACATCAGCACCAATTACCCTAGAATACTCAAGTTGAGATACGCCTTTGCCATGATTAGCATCAAATTCTCACAAGTATCCATAGGTGTACTCATTGAGTACAATCAAAGTAATTGAATTTCCTCAAGACCTTCTCAATATAATGAGACCGAGAGATATAAATTCTTTACTTTCATGTTTGATCCTTATACCAAAAGTAGACAAAACCACTTCATCAAATTTTGATGCCATTGCTTAGGTGCTCGCTTGAGACATAAAGAGACAATCGGTTTGACACCTTGTTTTCATTGCCAAGGATTCTCATTGAAGTAGAAGCGTAATCAAAGAAGAGATTCTCATCAAGTATAAAAGCCGTGGGAATTATGCGTAGGATTTCTGCCACATCACCAAGAGAAGGAAGTCGACTAGATCTAGGATCGATGCGCTTTATTATTTAAATGCTAACCCATCATTATTCTTGTACCGCCCGAGGTTAGCATGGGTATTATTGTACCGCTCAATATTGTTTAGTGTTTTAGTCATTAAATGCATGCTTGCATGCTTAGTCGATTGAGTAGTAATAGTTTAGGTTCCTTGTCTATAAAAGGAACTTCATAGTTTGTAATAGATAACTCATTTCAAACATAGAGTTTCGCTAATAAAAGATCCATAGAGGATCTAAGTGTTCTTAGTTATAACAACTTGTATTTACATTCCGCTATAGAATACGAGTTGTAGAGATTTTCTATTAGTTTGCTTATGATTACATAGGCAACACTAACGATCCACGAGTGCTCAAGATCCGCAAGGTCTGTCTCAGTTCAACAAGTGGTATCGAGCCTCGGAAAGTCTCTACGATATCGAGAACCATATTTTACCTCACCCCATACAACCAAAAACACATTCACCATGCCCGAACTGATGATGAATCAAGTCACCAACAACAACATCAAAACACCACCTCTATGCAACAACTTAGTCTCTCCAACAAGAATGGTAAGTTTCCTTATCCGAAAAGGAAGAGTATGATCTCGTGGACAATGAAGATGCGAATCGATCTCCAATATTGATTGGAATCTTTGGGAGATTGTGAAGAAAGGAAACAATCAAGAAGACTATCCTGCATCTTGATGGTAAGTTTACCATTGCTCCTCCCAAAACCGCAAGAGATTCTAGTTGCAAAGAGAGCACAAAGTAAGAACCATCCTTCTTCAAGCTATTCTCGAAGATCACTTGGTGATTTTCACCACATGGATGATGCAAAGGACATATGGATGGCTCTTAAAGCAAGGTTCGTGGCAATGAAGAGTCCAGAGAATGAGGAAGTCCATGCCGAGACAACACTTCCAAGAGTTCAATATCTCGAAGAAGAAGGTATCCACAAGGGATACGACAGTTTCATAAGATTTTGAGTCACTAAACCAAATTGAATGCAAACCCGACAATGATGATTGCAACTCAAAGTTCCTACGATCTTTGCCTCCATCATGGTTACATGTCAGTATAGCTCTTAAGGCTAAAGGTGGGTCGACATGCTCACTTTTGATGAGTTGTACAACAAACTCAAATCTCTTGAACTCGATGTCGATCTCCCTACCGCATCCTCTTCCGGTCATACAACTTTTGTTGGGACATCTCACCCAATATGATGATGCATGCTCCAAGTCCATCTTACTTACCATCATCATCTTACAATCGTCCCACTCCATCCTACCCTCAAGCTAAAACCGGTAGTATATTGGAGGATGTTCTTCATTCATTTGTTGCCGATTATGATACTCAAGAAAGATCTTGTCTATGAAGATTTTGATCGTGGACCCACTTGAGATGGAGGAGATGAAACCGAAATGGCAGTGGCCATGCTTTCAGAGATATCAAGAGGTTCGAGGAGAGGTCGAAGAAAGTTTGGCTTCAAGGAAAGGATCCACTGCTTTGACAGAGAAAGGTCAAGTGTTTCTCTTGTCACCGATGGGTCATTTCTCGGGAATGCAAAGATAGGAAGAGTGGAGAGGAGCTAACTACAATTCCTATCGCCAGAATCGTAAGGAAGCTAGAACTTCAGCAGCTCTTGTCACCTTGGATGAACAGTCAACTGGCCGCATATGAACCTATGAATGAGGAAGTCACGATACAGAGAAGCTTGGATTGTCGGCAAGATGTACTTCGTAAGATAGGCATGATCAATTTGCCTTGATGGGACTTTCTCGTGTACACAATCAGATATTTGGTTGTAGTGAAAGATACAATGAACTTAAAGAAGCTTATGATACTATGAAACCTAAATACAATGAATGCTATGTTGATAATGAAGCTTATAAACTTTCGTTAAAAACATTAGAAAGACAAAAGGTATGGTTTCAAAAGAATCGATAGCTTATGAAGAAAAGATAAAGGGTTACAAATTGATCTAGATATTGCGAACATTAACTTAAAACGACCGAAAAGGAAAAGTCGATGCTATTGCCGAGAACCTAGAGCTTAAAGAGAAACTAGTGAGGAAATAGCTAGACATAAACAATGGTTAATATCGTGACAATCTAGCTAGAGAACTCTATAGTAGTCAATCGATGAACTCGAATAGGTTTAGGTTTTCAAAAGTATGTAGGATTGGAAGCTAGGCAAGATGGGCGAAATCTACACCGCAGGCTTAGCACATTTTAAAAAGGAAGGTGATTTACATGTCGTCCCCGGACCTATTAGAGGTGAATTCATGCCCACCGACCGACCATTATCGTTGACTTTGATGGATCACACCATCTCGATGGCAAAAGTCAAAAGACTTGCTGACACGATGCTTCATCTTATGACTTTGTCTCTTTCTCCGACAAAGGACAATTCATCGGATCAAGGGTCTACTTCCACCGTGATTCAAGTGATAAGTCGACCTTCCCAAGCCCTCACCGAGCCTACACCCAAGCTCGCACCCAAGTCTATCTACAAGCCTTCTAGGATAGTCACGAGGAATCAACTTCCAAGCCTGCTTCCTCTCAAGACTTGTCCTTTAAATCTTTGCATAATAAGTCCGTTAAAAACAATTCCTTTAATGTTTCGGTTTAAGTACTTCTACATGTAATAGAACATCTTCTTTGTTGAATCAATCTTCCAAAAGGAAGACATGTTTTGTGTGTGGAAGTAAATTTCATTTAATTAAGGATTGTGATTTTATGAGCAAAGATTGGGTGTATGTGCTACTCAAAGAAACCTAGACCAAGTGGACCAATGTTAATAATATTCCACCTTATGTCCCACAAGCTACTTATAATGACTCTCCTTGGAGGAGATCACCGATAGACCTTATGTGCAACCTACTAGCCCATACTTTAAACATGGTTATTGGCCCGCATATGTTGACTCTATGAATAATGGGAAAGGATGTTGGGGTACTGCATCAAGTCCTCAAGAGTTGTTCTTGGAAAAATAAGGACCTAACTTTCAATGGAAACCCAAGAACAATGGTGGATCTTACTCTTTGCTAGACCTAAATCTTATGATCCACACAAGGTTCAAGTCAAGAATGACTTGAGCCTCCTTCGTTAACTAACATTCTTTTGTATATATTGTTTGTTCTATAGGATCATCCTCTTAAGCATAAAGATATCGGTATTGTTGATAGTGGTTGTTCAAGAAGCATGTCCGAAATAGAGATATGATGCACAATTTTATTCCTATTGAAGAAGGAGGCAATGTGACTTTTGGTGGAAGTGATGGTAGAATTACTAGGAAAGGCACCATCAAGACACCCCTATCGAACTTTGAGAATGTGTACTATGTTAGGGAACTTCAAGACTTCAACTTGTTCTCGCCTCACAAATTTGTGACACCAAGAACAAGGTACTCTTCATCAAGATGAATGTCTTGTGCTTTCTAAAGAGTTCAAGCTTCCGTAAGATACTTCAATTCACGAGAGTTCCTCGAACTCACAATCTATACACATTCAACCTCAATGAAGTTCATCCCGGGTGACCTCACTTGTTTGGTGGCTAAAGCATCCTTGGATGAGTCTACCAAATGGCACAGAGAGAATGGCTCATGTGAATTTCAAGACCATAAATAAACTCTCTAAAATGGGTCTTGTTGAAGGTCTTCCTCCAAAGTTTTCTCCAATGATCATAATTGTGTTGCATGCAACAAAGGGAAGCAACACGAGCCTCCTACAAAGTCACATCGCTGTGAGCATTATCTCCGAGCCTCTTCACCGTTACATATGGATCTATTTGGTCCAACTCAAGTCAAGCATTGATCACAAGTACTTTTGTTTGGTTATCACCGATGGTTATAGCAGATTTTGTTGGGTGTTCTTTCTAAGGACTAAAGATGAAACAACTCCAAGATCGAAGACTTCATCACCCTTGTTGAAAATCAACAACAAGAAGGTTAAGGAATTCGTGATAATGGGACGTAGTTCAAGAATGCTATTATTATAGAACTCAGAGGACTAAAGGGATAAAGAGGACTATAGCAATCCAAGAACCCCGCAACAAAATGGGGTAGCCGAAAGAAAGAATAGGACCTTGATAGAGGCCGCAAGATCAATGCTTGCGACTCTAAATTACCCACTATGTTCGGATCAAGTCATTGGCACAACTTGCTATGTGCTTAACAGGTCTCCATTACTAGACCTCACCTCAAAACACCATATGAACTTCTCTTTGGGAAGGTTCCAATATTCATTACCTCAAACCTTTGGTTGTCAAGTGACCATTCTAAACACCAAAGATCCGTTGGGGAAGTTTGATGAGAAAGTCGATGATGGTTATATTGTGGGTTATTCACCATAGCAAGGCTTACAGAGTGTACAACTTATCCGCCAAGAAGATAGAGGAGACTTTGAACCCGAGATACCGGAAGATAAGCCCAATGTTCAAGGACGTGGTCATGTGTGGTCTTTTGACCTTGACTACCTAACCGACTATCCGGGTTATACTAGACATATGGCTAACCAAAGTGCAGTGCTCTCAAGAATCTCCCACTAACAATGCAGTACCTTGATGTCGACTGAAGTGAATTTGAAGATGATGAACAACCTATACTTGTGCCTTCTTTCTCCCTAACAATGTTGCAGTAACACTTCTAGAGATACTCACGAGAGTGAAGATGAATCACACTATGTCGAGGACCTTGCTAGGCTTCGACTCAAGAGTTTGCGCTAAGCTTGAAGTCGAGAAGGTGAATGGGAGCTTGCAAATGAGGTCGCTGGAAACCATGTTTCACGACACCGATGCGCCTCCCATCGTCATCAAATCACCGAAAGCTCGATCACATTACCCTATTCCTACTAGAGTGTCCATGACTTTGGTGAATCAGATACTCGCTTCCAAGACCTTCGATCTTGGAAATCATCAACCCAACCGCATTTTCACCTCACCTTCCTATGACACAACTTTTGTACCAACTGTGTCTAATCTTGAACCTACCATTGAAGTCAACCCCATCGCTACTAAAAGAATCAACATAACTCACCCTCAATCCAATATTATTGGTGACATTCTAGCTCCTGTTAGAACTCAAGGGCTATCTCTAGTCCTAAATTTGGACAAAGTTGCTTTTCTCTTATGTCTCAAATCAAGAAAGAGACAATCACACGTACTTCAAGCATTGTCTGCTTGTGTTTTCTTTCTCAAGTAGAACCAACCAAGGTCACTCAAGCTCTTGAAGACTCAAGTTGGATTGAGGCAATGCAAGACTAAATGCAACAGCTTCAAAACCAACAAGTTTGGATCTTGGTACCATTACCGATGGCAAATATGCTATTGGAACTAAATGGATTCTCAAGAACAAAAGAGATGCAAGGGTGTGGTTATTAAAAACAAAGCAAGATTAGTAGCTCAAGGTTACAAAAAGAGGAAGGGATTGATTATGATGAAGTGTTTGCACTGCTGCTAGAGTAGAGGCTATTCAATTTTCTTGGCCTATGCATCCTACATGGGCTTCATGTCAGATCGATGGATGTTAAAGGTGCTTTTCAGATGGTGAGATAGAAGAGGAAGTTTATGTCACTCAACCCAAAGGATTTGAAGACCCGATCATCCTAATCATGTTTACAAGGTCGTTAAAGCTCTCTATGGACTTCATCAGCACCAAGGGCATGGTATGCTAGGCTTTCATCATTTCTCACCAAGCATGGCTACGTAAGAGGTGCCATTGATAAGACTCTTTTCCAAGAAGAACTCGATGACATCATACTTGTGCAAGTGTATGTGGATGACATCATTTTGGATCCACTAAAGAAGCTTGGTGCAGGAATTTGAGGATCCGATGAAGGAGAATTTCGATGAGTGCTATGGGGAGCTTACTTTCTTTTGGGTCTCCAAGTTCAAAGAACAAGATGGGATATTTATCACCAAGATAAATATGTGAGGACATGTTGAAGAAATTTGGTATGGAAGGTGTCGAATCGCCACAACACCTTATGAAGCTCCAAAACAAAACCAACAATGAACCGTGATCTACCGTGAATGTTCATTTATACGATCTATGATTGGTTCATTAATGTATCTAACGGCTTCAAGGCCCGATATTACCTTTGTCGTGAGTGTTTGCTCGACATCAAGTCACTCCACTTACTTCCCATCTCAATGCAACCAAGAAGATCTTTAAGTACCTCAAAGGCCAACCTCATTTAGGCCTTTGGTACCCAAAAGAGTCTCCTTTAAGTTGGAAGCATATAGTGATAGTGATTATGTCGGTGCAACTGATAGAGATCCACAACCGAGGTCACAATTCCTTGAACGAGATTGATTTCTTGGCAAAGGCAAGAAACAAACCATTGTGGCTACCTCAACCATCAAGGTAGTATGTTGTCACGCAAATTGTCATGGACATGTCCTTTGGATTCAAAATCAATTGCCGGATTATGGGTATAACTTCATGAACACAACTCTTTTATTGATAATCAAAGTACCATATGCATTGTCAAAATCCAGCTTTTCACAAGAGAACCAAACATATTGAAATCGTGCACCACTTTATAAGAGATGCATATGAAAACATTTGATAAATGTGGCTAAAATTCATACAGATGATAATGTGGCGATCCATTAACAAAAGCTTTTGATGGACCAAGGTTTCAACACCTTGTGGTCAATATTGGAATGCTTAACCCTTAACCGCAAAGTTTAAGGGAGGCATAGGCCTCTGGGGAGGATTTTTTTTGTTTTGTTTTGTTTGTTTTGTTTTGTTTTGTTTGTTATTTTTCTTAGTTAAAAAAAAAAAAAAAAAAAAAAAAAAAACTAACTTTCTCTTGCAGTGTTTGTTGTATTTTGTTGATGGTTTTAACTCACCGATATACCTTGTGTATATCAAAGAGTTGGCTAGTCCAAAGGGTACAACTTTGGTAAAGACACATCAAATCATTGATAGTCGTAATGATTTGCTCAAAATCATAGGGTCTGCAACCACCCATGCTTAATTGTCGAGAGTTGTATGGTCATCAATTCACCATGGTATATTCCTTGTTGGAATCCAAGAATTGGCTAGCCCACAAGTATATGGCTTGTGGTAAAGGCAATCAATCCATATTTGGTTATCAATTCACCAATTCTAAGAATTGACTAGTCCCGAGCAAACGGCTACAGTAAAGACACATCAAACCGCTTATATAGTTGCCGATTTGCTCATAAATCGATGGTTATCAATGTACCATAGTTTTCGGACTTAAACATCCGCTACTCCAAAGAGTGTATGGCTATTGGTAAAGAGACATCAAATCCATTATTTTCAATGATTCACCTCTCACAGAGAGTTAACACACCGGATGTGATGAGAATAGTATGCAACTAATAAGTATTGATGTACACTATGTCATGTGTTGTCGCAAAGACCTCGGCGTTTCAAAGTTTGGTCATCATAGAGATGAGATTATTATTGGTTCTTTGCTATCGATGTTTGAGAACAATCCTCTAGTACTAAAGTCTCTAAGATCTATCAGGTTAGGAAACCGAACTTAACCAAGTCAAATTCCGCTTAGGGAGGATTGTTGGGAATTATGCGAAGTAGGATTTCACTATCAATACCGCCAAGGATTCTCTGAAGTAGAAGCGTAATCAAGAAGAGATTCTCATCAAGTATAAAAGCCGTGCCGTGTTTACGTCAAGAGTGGAAGTCGACTAGATCTCGCATGCGCTTTATTATTTAAATGCTAACCCATCATTATTCTTGTACCGCCCGAGGTTAGCATGGGTATTATTGTACCGCTCAATATTGTTTAGTGTTTTAGTCATTAAATGCATGCTTGCATGTTTAGTCGATTCAAACATAGAGTAGTAATAGTTTAGGTTCCTTGTCTATAAAAGGAACTTCATAGTTTGTAATAGATAACTCATTCAAACATAGAGTTTCGCTTAATAAAAGATCCATAGAGGATCTAAGTGTTCTTAGTTATAACAACTTGTATTTACATTCCGCTATAGAATACGAGTTGTAGAGATTTTCTATTAGTTTGCTTATGATTACATAGGCAACACTAACGATCCACGAGTGCTCAAGATCCGTTCAAGGTCTCGTGTCCAAATGACTTTGGAGTCCCGACCTTTTGCTTTTCCTAAGCACGTGTTCAATGCCTCTTTCACCCAAAGTTTTCACTTTGGATCGTGAGTCTTACAACATTTTCTACAACCCCAAACCCCGAGATAGTTCAGTTGGGTTTCCTTTAGTCCGAGTTCATAAGGGTAACCTTGTTCCTTTTGTTGGGAACCCTATTTAACAAATAGCAAGTTGTTAACATAGCTTCACCCCGAACCCTTGACTCGATCCACGTGAATAGGACAACATGGAATTAACTATCTCCTTTAGCACCTGCTTTTCCTTTCGTAAATACCATTTTGTCGAGGAGTATAGGAGCACAAGCTTCATGGATTATACCAACCAGACTAAAAGTACAAAGTATCCATGTACTCACCTCCCCTATCGGTCCTTAATCTTTGATCAAAGACCCAAGTTGTAATTCAACTTCGCTTTTAAACACTTTGAATTTATCTAATGCTTCATCCTTGAATGTAACAGATAGACATAACAAAACCTAGAAGCATCATCAATAAATGTCACAGTACTTCTTATTCCAAAGAGGAGTGGCATGCAAATCACACAAGGTCATCGTATAAGTTCCAAGAGCTTAGTCTCACGACTAACACCGAAAAGGTTTCTTGGTTATCTTGGTCAACATGTGTCACAATTCCCAAATTCCGGTCATTTCTTAAATTAATTATGCATCATATTAGTACATTCACGACATTTCATTTTCACTTGCAACGCGTAATTTTTATTTAATAAACGTTATCGCGTGAGTTATTATTTTAAATATTTAATCCGTTACTTTCAAAAATGATCCCGATATATTTTTATACTTACATTTAGTTATAAAAACTATATTTTGACTTTACCTAGTGTTTTGAATTTATTTGGTACATAAATCGTTAAAGTTAAATTATTACGACGTTTTCTTAAAAATTATACGATAATTTTATATCACCAAATTTCACAAGGAATATATTTTTACAATTTTTATAATATCATTAAACTCTATTTTGATCTATTAAAATTTTACTTGTACCTAAAAGTACCATTTATCATACAAGTTACATTTATCTACACATTTTCTTACACTTTTTCTTACAAATTATTACAAGTATCTATACAATACTTTTTAAAAAAAAAAATATATATAATTGGGGAACCAAGACCCCTAAAAACCGGTCACAAGGGGGGGGAGGACATTTATTAAAGTTGGTAATTGTTTTCTTGAATGTATAAGTTTATACTCCAACATTATTCACTTCACTTCACAATGGATTCAATCATTTTTCAAGACAAGAAGGTTTTCTCTTTTCTTCTCTCTCAAAATTCGGTCACCATTAGAGAGCAAGAAGAGCTCATCAAAATTTTTAAGTTCAAGCATAAACACAACCTAGATAACACTCTTCATTAGGTTTTGAAATAAAAACCAAGAGTGTTTAGGATTAACCTTGGTTCCTTGCACCTCATCATAGTACTTGTAAGCATATTTCTATCATTTTACATATTCCATCTTCATTTTATATTCATCTTTTCATTTTTGGAGCTAACATGCAAGATATATGTTGTTTATACCATTTTTACTTGATTTTAGAGTATATATATTTATTGGTCATCCTATAATTATTCCCATGGTATTCTTTGGTCTTGATGGTGATTAGGAACCCATGACACCCTAAGAAGGTGTATGGTAGGATTAGATTAGTTTTGGAGTTGATTTGAAGGGATTAGAATAGGTTTTGTCCGAGAAAAACTATTTTCGATACGTATATAAAAAGGTTCTGTCCTTGTTTCGAATTTCTGGAAAAATCTACTGATGGTACGAAACTTTGGCCTTGATATTTAGAAAATATACTTTAAAACGAATCCGTGGCCTTTTGAACGGATAAAAACGGAGTTATAACGAAGCCGTGGTGAATTTTTAAAGTTTGACGACGAAACGTACACTTTTCAGAAAATTCAGCTTTGCTGTTTTTAGTATTTTCGGTCAAAACGAGCCTTAAGCTTCACAAATTATTTCGACTAGTCAAAAATATATTAGTTTACTTCGATACGAAGCTAAGGACATATTATACGAGAAAACGGATTTGAAACGACAAATATATGCACGCTTTTCATAAAGTTGCCGTAACTATTATTTTCGAAAAATTATATTATTTCTACGATTCAAGTATTTCATTAGTAAGAATCACTATGTTTATGCGCTTTTAACCATGATGTGAAACTTTTGGAACAAATTGTCTTTTAGTAAAATCAAGTTCACCGCCATATTTTTCAAAACAAAAGTCGGTTGTAAAGCGGAGTTATAATAAATTATCTACGGATGTTCAAACTTGGCGAAACTCATTTTCTCACACAAGTAGCAAAAACCACCATCTTTAGCCTTTGATATCTTTATGATCGAGACCTTTGGACAAAACTCCTGAATCGAAACTTTTAGATATCGATACAAACTTTCCAAAACCGTCGAGTTCGTTCTCTAACGATCGACGACACCGCTTTTACTACGACTAGTTTTCCTGAGCCATTTTTGTTGATTTCATGATTTTTCCGACGACATTGTTTTGCTACGAAAAGTGGTAATTTCACCAAAATCATTATAAAACCATTGTAGGATGACATTTTGACGTAAATACTTGTAAAGTCATTTTTGAAGGGTCTAGACGTCAAACGAGTATTTTTCGACGATTAGTAATATTTTCAAACTCGCTAATGGTATAAATAACATACGAAATGCATGCATAACATTACATTGCAACTCATTACATATCATATCATTCGTAATAGGTCCCGTTAACGATCACATTATACCTCGTACTCACTTTTGTCGTCACATCTATTCATCAAGTGAGTAATCACATCCCTTTTACCGCTTTACTATACTTTTGGGCGAAATGCATGAACCATATTTGAACTAAATTGATTATTACTTCTATGAACTCTTTAGACTTGAACTTTTGAACTTGACTTAGACTCTTGGACTTAATTACGAACTTATGACTTGTTTGAATATATTGAACCATACGTGTTCTTGACCCAAAGTCTCGCATGTTTGGTGGAGCGTTCTTGACCCAAAGTCTCGCCTTTTAGGTGGAGCGTTCGTGACCCAAAGTCTCGCCAAAGTCTCGGTGGAGCGTTCTAAGTCTCGCCTTATGAGTGGCCAGCGTGCAAAGTCTTGCCTTATTGGTGGAGCGTTCTCAATAATTCATATTCGATACTTGACTACTTCATACGCTATATTTTTGTGCAATGGGTTGTGTACACACAAAGTGCAAGTTTTGTATGGGCGAACTTGAACCGAGTGGATATACAATGCCTTTGCTTTTGGAACTATATTTTTTTGTTGACCGAATGCTTTGAATATTTCTTACGAGTTTTCTTATTTCGCTAAACGTGTTTACTCACCAACTATTTTCATAGTTGACCCGTTTTTCTCTCATGCATTTCAGGTGATCGTTAGTAAGCTTTTCTATCAAGTCTTGCATAAAGAAGTTTTCACTTGTCGCTTCAAGCCGTTATGTAATAAAACTCAATATTTTGGAATCTAAACTTTGTAATATATTTTCCGATGACGGCTAAACTAGTATTGTAATGGAGTATTATTTCTTTTTAATCTTAATGTTGGTATGTTCTATTATCTTGTGCTTATGTTCCTCCGTTACACTCGTGTTTCATCCTCCCATGAGGGTGTGACAGTTGGTACGAGCCAAAGGTTATAGAGAATGCCGATTTTTCAAAAATAAAAATCACAGACTATAACCTAATAAATTTTTTATTTATTTTATTAAACATTGAACATCATCCGAGTCAACTAGTCCTATCGTTGCATCGTTACTCATAAATTATACATAGCCCGATCAACTATGTCTAATTTATGAAGAACCATGCAATGATAAGAGTGGTAGTTTTAAATCATGTTTAGTCGAGTCTTTTGAGTCCGGTCACCGAAGTTGCATTGGTCGGGTGGGTATGCACGGCATGTTTTTACGCTCACGCCTACATTACCGCACCTTGTTCATGTCTTCTTTTTCCATCTTTCGACTTGTTAGACATAGCATGTCTCTGCTCCTGCCATGTTTCGATCACCATAACACATTACCACCGTTCGCACCTCATCCGACTTCGTTCGAATGTCGCTTACTCAACCCGATGTTTTGGTCCTCTGTGAGGATCATGGCTGCAAGAAACACACGCGGGAGAGGTAACAACAACGGCAACCCAAACAACAATGACAATCCGCACAACAACGCTGCGAATAGCGGATCTACTCACTCAAATTATAACGCAACTCGATGCTAGGCGAACCAACAACGGAGAAGGTACTTCAAACATCGGTCAAGGATGCAGCTACAAAACTTTCATGACATGCAAGCCAATGGAATTTCATGGTACCGGGGTGCCATTGGATCGCTAACTCGGTTCGAGAATGTTGAGTCGAAGCTTAGTATCACGAAATGTGTCAAGGAAACAAGGTTGAGTTCTCTCACGGTCTACTACTGTGGTCGAGCATTGACCGGTGGAACAACCAACTACGATCGTAGGAAGAGGGCCGCAAATGCACTATCTTGGGAAGCGCTCAAGAAACTACTAACCGATGAGTACCGCAGAAAAGATGAAGTGCGAAACTGGAAGAAGAATTTTGGAACCACTTGATGGTAGGAGTAGAGATCGACAAGTACACGATCCGGTTCCACGAGTTAACTAGGATGGTTCCTCACATGGTTTCCACCGTGAGAAGTTGATTGACCGATATATATGGGATTGATACCAGAAATTAGGAGGGATGTCACTGTCGAAACCAACCACTCGCAAGCCACGTGAGTATGGCGATCGCTTGACAAATGATGTGATCAGTCCGGAGAACCGACAAAACAAACGACAATGGACTAAAGCGACAGGAGGATCACCAGGAAACCGAGACCGAATCAAGAAACAAGAGGCGCCGAATAACCCGTAACTATGGGCGATCACCAGAGCGCAAAGGATATGCAGGTCCACATCCTTTGTGTACTCAATGTAATTATCATCACTCGAGGAGATCGCGAAGGTGCGGCAATGTGGATGACGGGCCACTTCTCTCAAATTGCTCAAACAGAATCGGGAATCAAGGATGAGAAAAGCATGCTACGAAAGTGGAAGTCTAGATCACCTTCGCAATACCGCCCAAAGTCGAAAAGAACTCCCAATCAAGGAGGTAATCGTCAAACTGGCATTGGCAATAGAAGGCCCACAAGATCGAAACATTGAAATTCCTCCCGCACGTGGTCGAGCATTCTATCCGGCACCGAGGAAGCCCGCAACGCGTAACGGGTACATTCTTTTGAGCAACCACTTTATTTCTCATGCAACATGATTTTGAGTGCATAACTTCCTTCCAATTCTTACCACGCTCACGACCTTGATTAATTTGAGACCTATTGATATCGACCTTAGTTGTTATATATTTTGTTGATTGGATTTGATTGTGTAAGCAAATCGAATATCGAGCGAATCTTTCAAAAGACCTCATTCAAGGATGTGGCATCCTACCTTTCTAACAACTTGTTTCCTAGCTTGATCTAGTGGCGCTTCTTGTTTGATGAGTTGCAAAATCAAGCTAAGAGACAAGTTTACTCAAGTCGGTTTAGTTTAATCTCATGACAGTTCTTGTTTGATGAGTTGTGAGATTAGATTATAATCGACAACCTAAAGGTCTTTTGAGAGCTACGTTCGATATTGGGTAAGTTTACCCTATTAAATCTAATCACGGGTACGTACTTAGTTGGATGGGGAACCTGTCCGCATGGGCATTGATATGATCATTTAGACTGTTCGTACGATCATGAACTTTTAGAACTCTTGTCGAGGTTCGGACCATAGTATCGTTAATCGAATCACGGGGACGTGATTCCGCTGACATGGGAAGAATGTCACAATTCCCAAATTCCGGTCATTTCTTAAATTAATTATGCATCATATTAGTACATTCACGACATTTCATTTTCACTTGCAACGCGTAATTTTATTTAATAAACGTTATCGCGTGAGTTATTATTTTAAATATTTAATCCGTTACTTTCAAAATGATCCCGATATATTTTATACTTACATTTAGTTATAAAACTATATTTTGACTTTACCTAGTGTTTTGAATTTATTTGGTACATAAATCGTTAAAGTTAAATTATTACGTCGTTTTCTTAAAAATTATACGATAATTTTATATCACTCAAATTTCACAAGGAATATATTTTACAATTTTATAATATCATTAAACTCTATTTTGATCTATTAAAATTTTACTTGTACCTAAAAGTACCATTTATCATACAAGTTACATTTATCTACACATTTTCTTACACTTTTTCTTACAAATTATTACAAGTATCTATACAATACTTTTTAAAAAAAAATATATATATAATTGGGGAACCAAGACCCCTAAAAACCGGTCACAAGGGGGGGGGGACATTTATTAAAGTTGGTAATTGTTTTCTTGAATGTATAAGTTTATACTCCAACATTATTCACTTCACTTCACAATGGATTCAATCATTTTTCAAGACAAGAAGGTTTTCTCTCTTTTCTTCCTCTTCCAAAAATTCGGTCACCATTAGAGAGCAAGAAGAGCTCATCAAAATTTTTAAGTTCAAGCATAAACACAACCTAGATAACACTCTTCATTAGGTTTTGAAATAAAAACCAAGAGTGTTTAGGATTAACCTTGGTTCCTTGCACCTCATCATAGTACTTGTAAGCATATTTCTATCATTTTACATATTCCATCTTCATTTTATATTCATCTTTTCATTTTGGAGCTAACATGCAAGATATATGTTGTTTATACCATTTTACTTGATTTTAGAGTATATATATTTATTGGTCATCCTATAATTATTCCCATGGTATTCTTTGGTCTTGATGGTGATTAGGAACCCATGACACCCTAAGAAGGTGTATGGTAGGATTAGATTAGTTTTGGAGTTGATTTGAAGGGATTAGAATAGGTTTTGTCCGAGAAAACTATTTTCGATACGTATATAAAAGGTTCTGTCCTTGTTTCAATTTCTGGAAAAATCTACTGATGGTACGAAACTTTGGCCTTGATATTTAGAAAATATACTTTAAAACGAATCCGTGGCCTTTGAACGGATAAAACGGAGTTATAACGAAGCCGTGGTGAATTTTAAAGTTTGACGACTAAACGTACACTTTTCGAAAATTCAGCTTTGCTGTTTTAGTATTTTCGGGTCAAAACGAGCCTTAAGCTTCACAAATTATTTCGACTAGTCAAAAATATATTAGTTTACTTGATACGAGTTAAGGACATATTATACGTGAGAAAACGGATTTGAAACGACAAATATATGCACGTTTTCATAAAGTTGCCGTAACTATTATTTTCGAAAAATTATATTATTTCTACGATTCAAGTATTTCATTAATGTAAGGGCTATGTTTGCGTGCTTTTAACCATGATGTGAAACTTTTTGGAACAAATTGTCTTTTAGTAAAATCAAGTTCACCGGCCATATTTTTCAAAACAAAAAGCCGGTTGTAAAGCGGAGTTATAATAAATTATCTACGGATGTTCAAACTTGGCCGAAACTCATTTTCTGCACACAAGTAGCAAAAACCACCATCTTTAGCCTTTGATATCTTTATGATCGAGACCTTTTGGACAAAAACTCCTGAACTGAAACTTTTAGATATCGATACAAACTTTCCAAAACCGTCGAGTTCGTTCTCTAACGATCGACGTACACCGTTTTACTGGCTAGTTTTCCGAGCCATTTTTGTTGATTTCATGATTTTTCCGACGACATTGTTTTGCGACGAAAAGTGGTAATTTCACCAAAAATCATTATAAAACCATTGTAGGATGACATTTTGACGTAAATACTTGTAAAGTCATTTTGAAGGGTCTAGACGTCAAACCAGTATTTTCGACGATTAGTAATATTTTCAAAACTCGCTAATGGTATAAATAACATACTAAATGCATGCATAACATTACATTGCAACTCATTACATATCATATCATTCGTAATAGGTCCCGTTAACGATCACATTATACCTCGGTGTACTCACTTTGTCGTCACATCTATTCATCAAGTGAGTAATCACATCCCCTTTTTACCGTTTTACTATACTTTTGGGGCGAAATGCATGAACCATATTTGAACTAAATTGATTATTACTTCTATGAACTCTTTAGACTTGAACTTTTGAACTTGACTTAGACTCTTGGACTTAATTACGAACTTATGACTTGTTTGAATATATTGAACCATACGTGTTCTTGACCCAAAGTCTCGCTGCTTTGGTGGAGCGTTCTTGACCCAAAGTCTCGCCGTTTAGGTGGAGCGTTCGTGACCCAAAGTCTCGCCGTATCGGTGGAGCGCCTAAGTCTCGCCTTATGAGTGGAGCGTGCAAAGTCTTGCCTTATTGGTGGGCGTTCTCAATAATTCACCGATACTTGACTACTTCATACGCTATATTTTTGTGCAATGGGTTGTGTACACACAGGTTGCAAGTTTTGTATGGGCGGAACTTGGAACTGAGTGGATATACAATGCCTTTGCTTTTGGAACTATATTTTTTTGTTGACCGAATGCTTTGAATATTTCTTACGAGTTTTCTTATTTCGCTAAACGTGTTTACTCACCAACTATTTTCATAGTTGACCCGCTTTTCTCATGCATTTCGGTGATCGTTAGTAAGCTTTTCTATCAAGTCTTGCATAAAGAAGTTTTCACTTGTCGCTTGCCGTTATGTAATAAAACTCAATATTTTGGAATCTAAACTTTGTAATATATTTTCCGATGACTAAACTAGTATTGTAATGGAGTATTATTTCTTTTTAATCTTAATGTTGGTATGTTCTATTATCTTGTGCTTATGTTCCTTCCGTTACACTCGTGTTTCGCCCTCCATGAGGTGTGACAACATGCAAGTTTTACACTTTTCGATGTCCATGTCAAATCTTGGGATTAACCCATCCTTAGACATATCTTGCATCCTTTTATAGTGTACATGGCCAAGTCTAGCATGCCAAAGGGTAGAGTCGATCGGTCGATGGTGGTCACAAAGGTCAATTAACACTATCGGTGACAATATTAAGCCTGTACATTTGGTTACATAAATAGCCAAAACCAATAAAAACACTATTCTTAGAAAGAACAAATTTATCAGATTCAATAACTTGTTTATATCCATGATTATTCAAAACACTACTTGAAACCAAGTTCTTCCTGATATCAGGAACGTGAACATCATCAAACAAAGTTACAATCTTTCCAGAACTAAATCTAAGATCTACACAACCACGACCATGCACCAAGGCTGTTGACTCATTTCCCATGTGAAGAATAGAACCATCATTCGGTGACTCATAAGTCTTGAACCGACTTCTATCTTTACACACATGAACTGTTGCTCAAGAGTCAACCCACCACGCAACATCATCATCCTCGCACATAAAGGATTCGATACATATGTAACATAATAAATCGAAAAGAATTATTAAACATATTCGACCTTTCGAAGAAGTTAATTTGAACCACCACTCCCGAACCATTAGTGCACGATCCATTGGCTTTACCACCAACTTTAACACCTTTGTAGTCCCTTTTAATGTGACCAGATTTGCCACATTTCTAACAAGTAGGTGTTGCCTTCTTGTTAGGATCTGCCCTTGTGTTATCATGATATTTGCGTTTGCCTTTGTTGTCGTTGTACCTGGTGGAGTTGTTATGCTCCACCATATTTGTTGATCCCAGTTGAGCAAACGATCTAATATAGAAACTGATTTGAACAAAGAACTTATTAAGTATTACGCGGAATTTAACACTTAATCTTAAGAAGAAGAATAGTAAACATTCAACACCTCAATATTATTGATAATACGAATACTCTTACAGTATTAGGGTTTTGCAACCTTGAAGTGTATCAACCTTAGATATAAAACATATGTATATCTAACCTAACCTAGGATCTCCTTTTATAGGCTAAGGAGTCCTATACATTATACAACACGTAACCTACAAGATAAATATCTTTTCCATATTTATCTAATACAATAAACTAAACTGACTATTACAATACTAGCGAAGCTACATATCATCATCCGTGGTTATACTCTTCTACTAGCCGCGGTTTGTCTTCATCCGTGGTTACATCCTTCCGTCTGTGGTTATATCCAACTGTCCGTGATTCCAAAGATTTAGAGTAATTCTTGATCCAAGGAACCTAAAACCCAACAATCTCCCTAAACTTGATACATTCCAACGAATTCTCAAGTTTCTTTTAAGCTCAAAATATCCGAATTGGAGGATGTAGCCAAACACTTACTAGCCTTAAGAATGTTCTCATACTTGAAAGAACAAATTGTAAGCTTGACCATCATAGGGTACTAACATCTTGATACAACCAGGCTTTAACATCTCGAGCAATAATCGCGAATACTTATTCATTGAGGATAATCACCTTCTACAAGCATATGAATAATTTCTCCGAAAATGCTTAAAACATGAACTCCACAAGTTTGATATAAAACCATCTAGTAACTTGACCATTGTAGAGTCCTTTCCATTCGTGTTCATCATGGTAGGTTCAAATAAAATCTTCAAATGATGGTAAACCGGTCTCTCATGATAATCATTTGGATGTACTTGCACCAAACTTATTCTTGTAAAGTATCCAAAGATTCATCAAATCATCTCTATCAAAATATCAAGCATCTGTGAAAATTTATTATACTCATAAACTTCATTGTTGAGTCTTTGAATTTTCCAAACTCCTTCACTTCCATTAAGCTCAAACTCATAAGAAATAATTTAATTACCATCTGCAACTAATTTCAATCTTTTAGAATCGATGTCTCTGAACCTCGATTTTCTCTTTCTTTTACTTTGAATCCATTCATCATCCTTTTTAATCCACTTTTCCTCCTTTTTAGAATTCATTGGATGAAATCATCATGATTGATTCTCATACATCTCTCATAAATCTCAAAATTCTTTCAAATGAACACCTACTAAGATTATCGAAACATGTATTCACAATTCTTAATAATCTTCATCAATACATTCCTCATCCGAGCAATAGAAGGAGGTTTCTTTCTTACAACTTGCTTCTTTTCTTTACTAACTTTCCTTGCCAATATACCCAAAAGTCTAGCTTTTCCTCATCATCTAACAAAGCCCATTCTTGTGCAAGATACTCATCACTTATTAATTCGAAGCTTCAAGATAGTTTTGTGATTCATACCATGTAGCTAACCATCTCGACTAGCTTCCTCTTCATCTTGCTTTCTTTTCACTAAAGTCGCTTGATCCTCGCCTACAAGACTTTTAGCATACTCTGCATCATAAGCTTCTTGTTCGCTTTATTTTAAATTTCAAAGACAACCTCTTTACCTTTCCCAACATCGATTGAACCACTTTCTTCTTCAAAGGTTCACCAATAACTAAACTTTTAACTCGGGTTTCGTTGCGAGATCGGTAGAGAGAACAGGTGCAATGATAGGTGTAGAAATAGATGAGGTTTTGCTTAGATTTATCAAGGTACTTGCACTTCTTTCTCAACTTCTTTAGACTTAGGTTGTGATTCGAGAGAGTTGTGACAATAGTGGAAGTGGTTATGATAGCAGTGGGTAGGATAGTAGTGGGTATAATTGTGATGTCCGAAATCGCATCATCGGGTTACAAGAGTACTAACCATGGTTTCAGACATACCATCATTGTTTGTGTCTTTCACTACATCTTCTACAACATTCTTCACAATTTCAAGAACTCGCTTCATTCCCATCTTTATCGATACCAAAATTCATTATCTCCACTATCAACATTTTCATCCATAGGTACATCAATGGATATATCACCGCCTCCCACGAATGCATGCCTTCACTCCTTCCCTGTTTGGATACATCTTCCACATTCAGAGCCGGAGAGGAGTCCACCATCTTTTTCTTTCTTCGCATAGCTTTCAAAACAAGAACCCTGTGTCTCCTTACTTTTCCAAAACCAACACTCTATGCTTCAAGCTCCTAATATCCTTTCCACGAAACACGACCAACTTCATAGACCGAAATTGTATTTTCCATTTTAGCACACTTAGTCGTCAATTCATTGAAACGTTCAAGAATATCCTCCCCACTTCGACTGTGTTAATCGGTCCGAGAGGTGGTTCATTGGAAAAATCATCATGTACAAACTCATTAACCGTCAATTCAATGTCATGTTCCAATCTATCCTCATCACTTGAGCCGTGTTAATCGCTCCGAGAGGTGAATCCTTGGATATAGTAGACATAGCACCGCACTCCAGCCTCGATCATCTATGCACTCAGAAAGACCGGTTGGCTAGGGATTCCTCCACTGTGTTAAGTTCAAGGAACTCTCCACATTAGGAGTTGCCAATGGTTGGGTCTTATTTATGTTTCCACTATCCCGACCAAAGATCAAAGCGTGAATCGATGGTAAAGCCCTTCCAATCATGTCACCTCCACTCCATGTGACAACCTCATTAACAACACCACTAACACTAGCCCGAGGTAGCTTAGTGCCCTTCCGCTCCTAGTCCATACTATAGGTGTAATGGGTTTGGTTATAACTATCGCTGGTTTGAGGTGTACTAGCGGTGGATCAAGTGACAATAGGTTGAGACACAAGACCTTCATCAAACTCATGATCAATGAGCAAAGTAAGCATGTGAGGAAATAAAGGAACATCTCTAATGTGTACATTCTCGTGGTCGATTCCTCATATGAGCAAAACCTTAGGAAGCATATGATGTACTTCATACTCCCTAGTATGTTCAATGAGTTCCTCTATTTGATGTTCCACAATCGCTTGAACAAACCTAGGATACAAATAGTATTTACCCTTCTTCCTAATGCTTTGTACTAACCCCTCATAAATCATCCTAGACCAATTAAACTTCCTTCCATCAGATAAACAAATAATAGCAGTAGCAATTTTTGAAGGAAAGTCATTAAAACCTGTGGTCTTATTACTCATACACATCAACAAGGTATGAATAAGAAACTTCCATTGTGGTGAAAACAAACTCTTAAAAAATTGTACCTTATCACCCCTGTGTGTATATCCTAATCTCTCTAAACCAGCAACAATCTCAACATCTGAAAGATTATCAACACCATCAGCATCATCAAACTTCAAAACTTCCCGAATGATGTCCTCAGTAACAGAAATAGCATGTTCATCCACAGCAGAACGAAACACCTCCACGCCATCAACCTCTTCAAGTGTAGCAGTCCTCCAGAATTGATATATGTAGGCTTTAAGAATGTTGGGTTTAACTGTTAAAGCATAGTGAATGGGACTGTGAACTAGGAAATCGATCATTTGATGAAATCCTTCAGATCGAGCATTCTTGGTGAGGATGGCAACTAGGTTATGTGAAGTGGAATACTTTTCAGCCATTGTGATGAATGATGAGTATGAAGTGGGTTTGTGAATTAAGCAAAGAAAGTGATTAGGGTTAAGGTGGAGTGCCAATTGGAAGTGGTTTGAGAATCAAATAAATGATCCGTCCGTGATTTAGGGAGAGTGATATAGGTTTGCCAATGTTACCAAACGACCCTTTTAATATCCAAAACTAAGTACCATGCTATCCACGGTTCCAGAACAGCTATCCGTGGTTGTAACATACCATCAGCGGATACACTGAATCACTTCTTCCAAATGACCAAGAGATATAGCAAGTAAATCTATGTCTCAAGAAGTAAGAGCTCACAAAAATATGAAGGATTACACATTTTTTTTGCTATAATCACCAGTTTATTGATTGTTTTGTAATTGAGATGACCTAGCCTTCTATGCCATAGAATTGACTCATCTACAGATGCTTTAGCAAACAAACATAAGGACTTATTAGGAAGAACATCTTTAAGATCAAAACAATATATATTTTCCTTCCTAGGTACCCTAAGTTGTATAAACTTCTCATCGTGCATCTTAAACTCGGAGACAACACCACACACCCGGTTTCCCAAAAAGTACTCGCTTTTCTTATCACACATTTGAGAAACACCAATAAATTGTACTTAAGTCCACATGCACTAAATAGACCTTTTCAAAGTCTAAATTCCATTACGATTGTGCCTCGCCAAGTATCTTTCCTCCTTTGGATCATTGCCATATGCCACATATCCTCCATCAAAAGCTTCAAAATCTTCCAGATTGCTTCCATCCCAAGTCATGTGCCCGAGCAACCACTATCAAAAACTCCTTTGTCTCTTAGCTCGGTTTGAAGATTGCCCCGCACATAAAATTACACAAGTTGTTCTTGTGGACCCAAGCCAATCGACTTGGTCCGCATCATGCATCAAAATATTCAAATTTCTTTAGGTCCATTGATACACAGTTGACATGTGGTAAACCTTGGTCTTAGGCTTCCATTGATAACAACAGATAAAATGATTTCCAACCACCGTGTCGATTATCACCTTTGGAATTTTTAAAACATCTTTTGAATTAGTGGTGATATTTTGCTTATGATGGTTTGATTCGCTAGCCGTGTTTACATTTTGCTTAGCGATGGTTGGAACCCATTTAGGTGCAAAGATGACTATAGATTTTGTATTCCCATTCCTCATCAAGATCGCTTTTGGAATCATGTTTTTATTTGGATGAGGTTTGTTTTCTTTGAAAAGTTTTGATGATTTACCCTCCTCCATGATTCCAAACCGGTGGTCTGCTTTTATGACAATTTCTGTAAGTGCTCAAAACTACCACGCTTATAACAAGCTTTCTTGACACATTGAAACTCATCACCTAATCTGCTAGAAATTAGACCATTTAAGCTTCTTTGATTACCCCTTGGTTTATATTGTTTCATCTGCTCCCTAGGTATTTCCTGCACTCTACAACTTTCTTGGTAACTTTAGCTCCAAATCTTGGTACAAGGTTGACTTGCCGAGAATCAACTTTCTTAATATTCTCTATCTCTTCGACTTAGTTGATTCGGTTCTATCTTCCTCGTAGTCGATTCCCAATCTTCTATTATGGGAGCATCGGATGACTTATCGAACTTATCTTGGTGTTTCATCTTATTTATCTCTTCTACAGTTTGTTAAAACCGAATTCACTACTAAATGACAGCTTCTTTAGCGGTGGTGCATGTTTCATCAAAGAGGGTGGTGGCATATTATTGTATCCTATTCCGAACCCTTTTCATTAAATGACTCTCTATAGATTTATGAACCATATCGAGAAGCAAATTGTGTTTTAGCTACCCTAACAACATGTTTTTCTTTTTCATCTAGGGCTTTTATTTTACACTCTCTCCTCGCTAGTTTATCTTTAAGCATTTTAATCTCTATCTTTAAGATCAATTTCACCACCTACTATATTGATCTTTTCTACATACTCAAACTCACATTTAATACATGAATTTTAGCTTCTTCCACACCCTCTAGACCAACTCTATATCCTAAGTTATCTAGAGTCAATCTCTACTTCTTTCCTCATACTCTCGGATAGCTTTTGAGATTCTAAGTTATCATAACATGATTTAAAAGAACAAGTAGATGTTTTAGAATCATTAGATACCTCGAATCGAACCGTAAGATGAAGCATAGGCCATTAGAGCAAAGTTATGCTCTTTAGAAGCTTCACTAGCAAGAAAAGCGCATTTGGACCTTCTTCAACTGATCACTCCAATCATAATCACCAATCCCATCCCGAGCAATCAAAGTCAAGAAGCGTGAGCTCTTCTGTTTTCTTCTTAATGCCTTCAATTCTTTTAGGAGCTCGACATTCCCTAGCAAAGTGACCTTTCTTCTTGTAGTTAAAGCACTCCATCTTGCTTTTATCGAATCCAACTCTCCTTTGACCATCATACTTAACCTGTCTTCCAATCCTCCTCAGAAACTTTCTTGCTTGGAGAGTCAACATTGCCATTTGCCATTGAAGATTGATCTCATCAAGATCATCGGGATCATCGGGATCAATTTGATCCGGATCTTGATTCAAAGACAAGAACACTGGTAGTTAAACCGACGAAAAGCACAGATTGCACCATCATCGACATTATCACTAACTTGTGGTATTGTTTGTAATAGCCGTGGTTATACCATAGCGCAAAGATGGATACATCTTGTGGGCTTTTGTGATTAGTGGATACAAAAGCAATGTTTTGATTAGCGTAAGATAAGTGAGCAAAGTTATTCTCGCACTCATAAACCTTCAGTTGTTGAAGAGATTGTCTAGAGTCATCGTAGCAAAATCCTCCTTATTTCTCCACACAATTGTATGAATAGCCCATTCGGATGATAAACTCCTAATGAACTTCAAATTATTATCTTCTTGAAGAAACTTGTAATTCATGACTTGATTGGGCGATAAGTTTTGAAGTCTATTGTATGTGCCATCAATCTTTTCTCCACTTAAGAAGCGTGAAGGTTTCAAATTGATGCTTGAGCATATTCATCCTTGACTTCTTAGTAGCTTCATTACCAAAGAAACCTTAATTCAAGAGCATCCAATAAATCTTTAGCAGACTCATATTGATCAAAGTCAAAGGCAAACTCATTAGGTATTCCATGTAGAGAATACCGTGAGCTTTGATCTCCATTTTCCTTTAGCTTTATCAGTTCACTAACAATAGCTATCTCTAGTCCATCCTCACCCTTCTTAGGAAGAGTGTCTCCTTTTCAACGACATCCCGTAGAGCATAATCAATCATACGAATGTATTGTCTCATTCGCATCCTCCGGTTGATACTCACCATGTTTGAGCATGGGCACTTTTGAAGCGGTCACCATGTGAGTTTCGTCGGACATCTTAACTTACTTGAATAAAGATTAATGACTTCTTCTTGGTTACGGTTTCTAGATCACAAGCTCGATACCACTTGTTGATCCCAGTTGAGCAAACGATCCGATATAGAAACCGACTTGAACAAAGAACTTATTAAGTATTACGCGAATTTAACACTTAATCTTAAGAAGAAGAATAGTAAACATTCAACACCTCAATATTATTGATAATCACGAATACTCTTACAAGATTAGGGTTTTACAACCTTGAAGTGTATCGACCTTAGATATAAAACATATGTATATCTAACCTAACCTAGGATCTCCTTTTATAGGCTAAGGAGTCCTATACATTATACAATACGTAACCTACAAGATAAATATCTTTTCCATATTTATCTAATACAATAAACTAAACCGACTATTACAATACTAGCAGCAGTTACATATCATCATCCGTGGTTATACTCTTCTACTAGCCGCGGTTTGTCTTCATCCGTGGTTACATCCTTCTGTCCGTGGTTATATCCAACCTGTCCGTGATTCTAGTACTTAGAGTAATTCTTGATCCAAGGAACCTAAAACCCAACAATATTGACAACAGATGCACCAGCAGCATTGCTACTCTTTGGCTTGTCATTATCCTGCACCCTTAGAGATTCCTCAATGCGCAGATGACTGCCCAACTCAACCAGAGTTAATTCCTCCTTCTTATGTTTCAAGGTATGCTTGAAATCTTTCCAAGAAGGAGAGAGTTTGTCAATGACACAAGAGACCTAAATAGCCTCATCCATGTGCATATTGTGTTGTGTAAACCTTCCAAGTATACCAAGAAGTTCATTGTATTGTTCCATAACCGGTCTTAAATCGGTCATTTTGTAATTTGTGGAATTACTTACAAGAAACTTCTTACTGATGCATCCTCACCATATATTTGGCATCCAAGGAGTCCCAGTTCTTTGGAAGATTCAATGTTCGATAAATATCAAACAGAGAATCGACATACCATTGAAATTAAGCCTCTGCGTATGTAGTCATCATTCTCCCATTTGCTCCTCCTCCTAATCTGCTCAACAAGTAGCATCATCCCCATCATCGAGAATAGGAGTGGTTAGCACATACACCACACATCATGTGACAACAGAAGTGCATCTTCTTCGCCATCTCCTGAAGTCTACCCTTCAAACTTATCAATCTTGGCAAAGTTTGAAGCCATGTTTTCATTAGCGTGACGATTGATTATCACTAATAGTTTACTTTGATTGTTGGTGTGTAACAGCCATAACAGGTAAGATAATCGAAGAACAACAAATACCACTAGGTGGTTACTGGGATATCACTTGAATCGTGTGATCACTTTCCAAAGTAAACTATTCGACCACAATGCCCGGGTTACACGAATATTTACTTGGGATAAGACCAAATGTAGTTATAGAATTAGGCACAATTCAATAACCCTTTTGCTTAGAAGTGTCAAGTGTTTTCTGTATATCATTCATGCATAATCTGATATCCTATTTATAGGAAATTACTCTTAGCTAGTCAAATGAAATTATGAGAATTAATAGGCCCATTAATCGCCTCATAATTATCCTCATTATAGCCGTTAGTGGTTACATGACCAATTAAACGTGGTCATTAAGCGGTTGAACCGCCACTTAGCGATCTTTCATAGCACTAGCGATCTTTCATAACACTAAAGCAAGATTTACATAAGACTAGCGGTCTTACATAGACTAAGAAGATTTCATAACGCTTGTGATTTTTTCACTAAAAGAGTCGGGGTGTTCGGGGACCTTATGGGTGTCATCTGCACCTCCCGACCCATTACTGGGGTGTGAACTAATCCCACAAACGACTAAATTTTCCAACAATTTCGAAACCCCCTAACCCACCCTGCTTTCATCACCACTCTACGGTATGCTAAGGAAATCACAAAAATTCCTTTCCTAAAGATAGGTGGGGCAAGGGTTTAAGCGATCGAGTCTTTTTCACCGAGCTTGAGGTGTTGGGCGAAAGTTTTTGCTTGGCACACCCTTCTGACCAAACTTCCAACAATATATTTGAATGTGACAATTGTGCTTTTTCACTACAATGTGTATTGCGTACCACACTCATAGAAAAGGCATTAAAATACAATTTATGTGGGCTAAGTTTAACTATAAATATAACAAATAAAAACACAAACGCGTATAAAAGGAATATACGTTTAGCATGCTCATATATTAATTATCCTCACCAAAGTCTATTTACTGTTACAAACAAAGAATCACTTCCTTGCTTAGCAAGGAATTAATCCCTGAAATCATATATCAAAATCTTCACAACCCAATTCAAATCCATAAAAGAAATTGTTAAAGTTTAATCTAAATATCATGAAAATATTCATAAGCACCCTTTTTTTGACCATACTTTCATTAGCATTCTGTCATGATCATAATTTGATCATTGAGCTTCCAGGAAAGTTGGAAAGTCAGAAGGATGGTTTAGACGATGCGCGATTAAAATGTACGAGTTGGAGAGTTGCGGGTGAGGCGAATAACTTAAGTCCATGGACAATGATACCGAAGGAATGTGTTGAATATGTTAAGGAATATATGTTGAGTAGGTCATATGAGATGGATCTTGAGACGGTGTCGAATGAAGCGGTTGAGTTTGCGAAAAGTGTTGTGGTGAATGAAGATGGAATGGATGTTTGGATTTTTGATATTGATGAGACATTGCTTTCGAATTTGCCTTATTATGGTCAACATGGTTATGGGTATGGTTTCTTTTTATTTTTGGTTTAAGATGTTTTTCGGGTTTATGTTAATGATGATTGTGATTATGCAATGGGGTATTGGGGATTTAGCTTTTGGGTTTTGAGTTTTATTTAGTTGAATGTGGGGGGTTTAATAATGTTGCAATCGGGTTTTGATTTAGGGATTTTGCTGATAGGTTATGGATGATGTACTAACCCTATGCTCTTGCTATAAAATGGGTGGGTTGGGTGTGGGCGGGTTGGTTACATAGTAAATATGGTTCAAAACTCGTGTTAAGTAATCTGAAACACTCCCAGACATTCGACCCGTTTGACCCTAATTCTCACATATTTTATCTGCTTGATTCAATGATGCTTTATTATAACCTAAAACAATTTTGTTTATTACGAATGAGTCAAAATTACCACATGTAATTTTGCCCGTATTGAGGAGAGTGGATTCAAAAACCAATTATACTTGTTTCTTTGTGTGCCAGATATACTACAGCTCTTTCTTATTATCTGTCACTGGACATATGTGAGGGTGTTTGGATAAAGCTTATTGATATGATTATCTAGTAAAAAAGGCTTATTAGTTTATATACGTAATAAACACAAGGTAGTATATAGTGTTTGGGTTAGTGTACACTTGTATAAATGTGATATGTGAAAAGCATTCTCAACAATGCTGCAAGCCTTTTTAGGAAGACACACGAAAAAAGCTTCTTGAAAGTAGTTTAAAACCATAATCATAAGCGGTTTGACTTTACCCAAACACCAGTTCACCAAAAGTACTTAATACCTTTAGCAAAATGCAATAAGCCCAGAAGGTGCACAGATGATCTTACTCAAACGCCTCTAACGATTAGCTCATAACACGTGTTTTGGTAAAGCTATGCTGAGAAAGCTTATTTGATTATTTGTAAGAAATAAATTTACAATCTTAAGCTACAAATTTGGAGCTTTTTGAAGATGCTTAAGCTTTACCCAAACACCCTTACACAACATTTGATGATTTCATTTACATTTTTTTCATTGGTTCTAATATATAACAACTGATATTATGAATGTCACAGGTCCGAAATGTTCGACCATATTCAATTTGACAAATGGGTCCTTGAAGGAGTGGCACCACCAATTAATCCTAGTTTAAAGGTTTACAAAGAGGTTTTAAGCTTAGGGTTTAAGACGTTTTTGCTGACTGGAAGAACTGAGAACAAAAGAAATGCCACTATCAATAATCTGATCCTGGCCGGATTTGAGAATTGGGACCGTCTAATCTTAAGGTAAGCGTTTATAACCTTAGACGCATATGGTTTCTTTCTTACATTTTGCTAAACTAATAGTTACTATATTCTTAACAGAGGCGCTGAAGACCATGGAAAAATCGCAGTGTCATTTAAGTCAGACAAGAGGAAAGAGATTGTGGAAGAAGGGTTTCGAATTATTGGAAACTCAGGTGATCAATGGAGCGACCTAATAGGTTCAGCAGTGTCAATGAGATCATTCAAACTTTCAAACCCAATGTATTTTATATCATGATTGATAAAACAGTTATTAGTATGCCAATTGTAACCATGTATGTATCCTTATGAACTTGAGATTGGTTTATGCTCAAACCGAAAAAGGGGAGCATATTATCTTATTTGAAATATCGGGTGCATATTTTCACTGTTAATTATTTACATGTACAACTGACCCGGTCATATTTTAGCGTTTTAACACGTTTGAAACAAAATGATTAATATTTTATATTGAAATTTTTAGCAGATACCAATCGTAGCTCCTGCATAATGATTTTGACATTGGGGCGTGATGGCTCTTACAGTCTGAAACTCTGAGTTGCCCACTAGCGCGGTTTTTGACCAGGCCTAACCAGGATTTTCGATTAAAAGGACGCGCATTGGGGCCTCATAGCTCCTGTGAACTGATTTTGCCCAATATTTCAGGTTTTTGGACAGACTTGTTGGGTTGGTCCCGCAATCCTTTGTGCATTTTCAAACTCACATATTTTTTTAATGGATCTTGAAAACTTTATGTTGAATCATTCATTGATAAAGTTAGGACTTAGAAGCACCAACCTCAAAATGTTATATGTTAAAATTGTTAGACTAGTTCAATTAAAGTATATAGCTTACATAGCAATCTTGTTTTTTATAAGCTTCCATTGCAATCTTTTACCATGAAAAACTCACCTTAAATACGCCTTTTCTCCAACACACTTGATTAACCAATATCCAAAAAATGGTGAGCACCAGGAGACAACTCAAAAAAGCAAAAATCATCAGTGAAACCTGCTTCTCGCAGTCTTCCCTTGCGGATTCCAATCATCAATCAACTCAGTCTGGAGCTTTAATCGTTTCCAACGATGACATTTTAACAGAAATTCTTCGAAGGCTTCCTGTTACTTCCGTCCTTCGGTTCAAATCTGTATCCAAACACTGGCTATCACTTTTGAGTCACCGTCATTTTACTCTCAAGTATGACCACGCCTCGAGGTCACCTGGTCTTTTGTTCGCAATTTGTATATTCCATATGATGTTGAAGATAAAAGCACCCTCCTTTCGTAGTCTAGATTTCTATCCTGATATCAAGGGTCTCAGAATTGTGCAATCTTGTAATGGATTACTGCTTTGTTGTAGTGATCTAGGAAACCAACGTGCTCGTAAATACTATGTATTTAATCCCACAACCAAACAATTTGCAATCATTCCATCTGTTCCTGGAGGTAGGGATGTCCGTAAAACAATTCTTTTTATGGGTCTAGCATATCATCCAACTGATTGTGTTCATTACAAAGTTGTTTGTATTCGTCGTGCAAAGGCAAATGGGGTATTGTTGCAGATTCCGGACCAAGATTTGTTTCAGATTCAAATCTACTCGTCAGATGCTGGGAAATGGAGAGTTTCAAATCAATCTTTCTCGTCGGATTATTTTACGTCTTTCTACAGTGGAGTTTATTGGAATGGAGCGATCCATTGGGCTCCATCATGTCTTGATCCGTTGTACTTTAAACTCGATGTAGAACATTTGGAAAAGCTGCCATTGCCACCACCGTTGCCGGGAAGGGTGGCATCTTTTAAAGGCTATTTCAATGAAGCAACGCCAATTTACTTTGGGGTGTCACGAGGCCATTTGCATATGGTGTTAACTGCTCATGATGAAAGTTATTTACACCTGATTGTGTATGAGATGTCAAGTGATCATTCAGGGTGGTTTATCAAGTACCAAGTGGATCTTGATGAGCTTCCGGATGTTTATCCAGAGATGATCCAATATTACCTAGATCGGTCAAGCCAACATTATTATGAATTTGAAGTGTTAGATTTTGTGAGATGTGAAAAAGAAGAAGATACATTCATGGTGGTGAGGATTCCTGGGAAGATCATTCAATACAACGCCTACGAAAAGAGTTTCAAACAGATATTCGATCTAAGCAAACTTTTTCAAAAATGTATTGGAGGCAAATATTTCTATGGAAGAATTGGAAACTCAGAAGTTCATCGTTATACTGAAACCACAACTTCTTTCTAAACAAGATTTAAATATTTCTGTAATATGTAGATTAAAAATATAAAATATATGTATATGCAAGAAGCCAAATATGAATAAACAGTTTGAGCTACTAACTATTTACCAAGAATCAAAGGGCAAATCCTATTCTACAAATGCAATCACATGCATCACAATTATAGAACCAATGAACCACTGGTCTGCATATGATCCAGTTTCTTGTAGCTTCTTGCGAATATGTTTGATGTCGGATCTAAATGTAGGTACAGCAAACAAGCTTTTGCAAGCTGAGACAATATCAGAACATGTTCTCCATTTCACAAGAGTAGGTTAGAACTAAAATCATCTTGATCACACTACAACATCGACCAGTTTCCCCAGCGACACTTGGGGTCTTTCCCAAACGACCGTCATTGGGATTCCTTTCCGCTGACATGTCATTGGGAAACATCGGCCAGGAAGCCGCGTGGGATTGTATCCCAAATGACAATCCCCGGCGACGTGGGTCCCACTCATTTTCGACCAAAGAAGTAGTGCGGTGGCATATTATCTCGACGACATGTCACGGGAATCTTCGAGTTAAGCTAAATTGATTAACACGCCTAATTAAAACTAACGTTAATTTTCAATTATCCCCAGCGACTTGTCGCTGGGGAAACAATGTTTATAGGTTGACAAGTCAACGAATAAGCATAGTATCCCCGGCGACATGTCGCTGGGGATAATTGTGTTTTTTCGTTGACCTGTCAATAACGTATATATATTTTTTGTTAAAGTCAACGAAGTCAAAGTGAATCCCCGGTGACATGTCGCTGGGGAAAATGTCCAATAAAAACAGTTATCTCAAAACATAAGCCCAATTGCATAACTTAAAGCCCAAACAGTTATCCCCGGCGACATGTCGTTGGGGAAACTCTTGTCCACGTCACGATAAGAGTCATTAACACTAATTACAAATTTTTAAATAATCAAATGAATCCCGTGACATGTCACTGGAAAAAGTAAGCGGAAAAATTCCGACCACGCTTTACTGAAGAAATATTCGTCAAATATAATCATGATCCCGTGACATGTCGTAGGGAAAACTACACAATAATTTAGTGACTTTTCTATGAGAATTGGTGCCACGAGAATATATTTATGTCGTTTAGTGATTCGCACGACGGATGTCGCCGGGAAAATATCGATGGAGCGGTAAATGTTGTAGTCATGATAAGAGTTTCATTCGTGTAAGATCACCCGATTTCAAGATATCCATTTCTCGCATTAATATATAGCTCGAATTTCTCAATAGATCCGGTTTTGACGGGACCATACCAAGAATGTGAACTTAAATCAAGTGTTGATAAACCGTGGTACAATCTCTATGTAAAATAAAGTCATAGTCTAGATTGAAACTTCAAACAATTTTTAGAATGTGAAGGACTATTGGTTTAATTTGTGAGAGTTACGGATTAAATTAAGGAAAAACAACTTGAAAAAGTATATCGGGTTAATCCCAATCGACCCGGTCAACCAAAAGTCACAAGAACAAAAAGTCAACCATGGCAGTTTTTCTTGACAGTTATTTAGCAGTTACAAACTAAGAGACACATCTGTTGGATGGATTGAACCATCACAACGATTCTCTTGTACCTTTTCGTTTGTATAAATACTTAGAACATACAGATTGTAAACATAGATGACTAATATATAGAAAAGCTTTTACGATTCAATTGTTTCTTGTATTTTTGGTATATCTTGATCATAGATCCGTAAAACGGGCCAACAATTGGTATCGAGCCACAAATCATCATATACTGGTCTTTGCATACCGCTCTTGAATCGACATAACCATCGAGTCTCGGTGAAATTTTGCAAAAACAATGAACACAATAATCAAAAAATCATTTTATTGTGTTGTTTTCATCAAAGAAACCAATTTTTGTCACAAGGTATCAATCACAAAGTGATTAGTTACCGATCAAAAAGGAGGTTCTTTATCTTCGCAAAAAAAACCAATAATCAATTCAAAACCAAGGAAAAACCATATACCAAATTTAATATCACAAAGTCATCAAGGCCAGAAATTAAACGATTCACAACAAAGAACAAACACACATGTTCATTGAGGAATCAAGCCCAGAAACATCAAATTGAGTCACCAATCAACTCAAATTTAGAACTCCAATCATTCAATTCTCTCACGGTTAGAAAACCCCAAATTCATCGAAACCCTAAGTTTCATCTGTGGGATTATAAGTGCTCGTGAAACACAAAGATACCGGAGAAGAATAAGGACGGTCAACCTTGCCTTATCACAGCGGTCAACCATCGATTGAGAAGAAGAAGATCGGGATCATTCCCTAAGAAGAGAAACAAAATATAAGTCTCAATAAAGAGACGCTTTTCCTTTATCTCGTGAAAAGATAAGAAGTAAAAGGAGAGGCGCACCTTTTTATTAGGACATCTCAAAGGCAAAAGGGGCTACGGTTTACACTATCAACCCACCAGGTTTTAAAATTATACAAAATCACCCTTCCATTTTCGTTGACCTGTCAATAACGTATATATATTTTTTGTAAAAGTCAACGAAGTCAAAGTGAATCCCCGGCGACATGTCGCTGGGGAAAATGTCCAATAAAAACAGTTATCTCAAAACATAAGCCCAATTGCATAACTTAAAGCCCAAACAGTTATCCCCGGCGACATGTCGCGGGGAAACTCTTGTCCACGTCACGATAAGAGTCATTAACACTAATTACAATTTTTAAATAATCAAATGAATCCCCGGCGACATGTCGCTGGGGAAAAGTAAGCGGGAAAAATTCCCGCCACGTTTAAGAAGAAATATTCGGTCAAAATATAATCAATCCCCATGACATGTCGCCGGGAAAACTACACAATAATTTAGTGACTTTTCTACGAGAATTGGTGCCACGAGATATATTTTTGTCGTTTAGTCTGATTCCCAATGACGGATGTCGCGGGAAAATATCGATGGGAAACGGTAAATGTTGTAGTCATGATAAGAGTTTCATTCTGTAAGATCACCCGATTTCAAGATATCCATTTACGCATTAATATATAGCTCGAATTTCTCAATAGATCCGGTTTTTGACGGACCATACCAAGAATGTAAACTTAAATCAAGTGTTGATAAACCGGCGGTACAATCTCTATATAAAAATAAAGTCATAGTCTAGATTGAAACTTCAAACAATTTTAGAATGCGAAGGACTATTGGTTTAATTTGTGAGAGTTACGGATTAAATTAAGGAAAACAACTTGAAAAAGTATATCAAGTTAATCCCAATCGACCCGGTCAACTAAAAGTCACAAGAAGAAAAAGTCAACCATGGCGCTTTTTCTTGATGCTTATTTAGCATTACAAACTAAGAGACACATCCGTTGGATGAATTGAACCATCACAACGATTCTCTTGTACCTTTTCATTTGTATAAATACTTAGAACATACAGATTGTAAACATAGATGACTAATATATAGAAAAGCTTTTACGATTCAATTGTTTCTTGTATTTTGGTATATCTTGATCATAGATCCGAAAACGGGCCAACAATTGGTATCGAGCCACAAATCATCATATACCACAGTATTTGCATACCACATTCTTGAATCGATACAACCATCGAGTCTCGTGAAATTTTTTGCAAAAAGCAGTTGAACACAATAATAAAAAATCATTTTATTGTGTTGTTTTCATCAAAGAAACCAATTTTTTGTCACAAGGTATCAATCACAAAGTGATTAGTTACCGGCATCAAAAAAGGAGGTTCCTTTATCTTTGCAAAAAAAAAGCCAGTCGAATCAATTCAAAACCAAGGAAAAACCATATACCAAATTCAATATCACAAAGTCATCAAGGGCAGAAATTAAACGATTCACAACAAAGAACAAACACACCTGTTCATTGAGGAATCAAGCCCAGAAACATCAAATTGAGTCACCAATCAACTCAAATTTAGAACTCCAATCATTCAATTCTCTCACGGTTAGAAAACCCCAAATTCATCGAAACCCTAAGTTTCATCTTGTGGGATTATAAGTGCTCGTGAAGAACACAAGATACCGGAGAAGAACAAGGACGGTCAACCTTGCCTTATCACAAAGGTCAACCATCGATTTGGAGAAGAAGAAGATCGGGATCATTCCTGTAAGAAGAGAGACAAAATATAAGTCTCAATAAAGAGACGTTTCCTTTTATCTCGTGAAAAGATAAGAAGTAAAAAGGAGAGGAGCACCTTTTTATTAGGGCATCTCAAAGGCAAAAAGGGGCTACGGGTTACACTATCAACCCACCAGGTTTTAAAATTATACAAAACCACCCTTCTATTTTCGTTTTTTTATATATAGTATATATTAAGTTTTTATATATATTGTATAGTTTTCATTTTAGATAAGTTACTTTTTTATATAAATAAGTATCTTGTCGAGGTTTAGAAATATAATAACCTAGTACTCATACTGCTTATTATATTGATTAAGAATAATTTTTAAGGATTAATTAACCTTAGGTTGTTCAAGTTTTAATATTAAACTCCGAGGATAGTTTTTGGATTAAAATCTTGTCCCGTAAAGTTTTTATAGCCTATAAGGCAAAATAAAACAAAAAAAACTCGGTAGATATAGAAATTTCGACACACCTAGTGTTAAAAGTTTTTTTTTGGAGATTTTTGTCAATATCCTTGAGATATGACGAAAGGAAGTGGAAATAAGGAAATTAGTACAACAAGTACACCTCAATTTCAATGCCCGATCCGAATTACTCATTATGGGCAATTCGAATACAAATCATTCTCGAAGCAAATGGTTTGTGGGAAACAAGAGAGCCGTCGGAGACGACTCAACCCGATAAGAAAAAGGATAAAACCGCTATTGCATTCCTTTATCAAGCCTTACCCGAGAAACAATTAATTCAAATAACAAAGCACAAAACCGCGAAAGACATTTGAAATACTTTGAAAACTAGACACGTTGGCGAAGACAGAGTTCAACAAGCAAGACTGCAAACACTCAAATCCGACTTTGAAATGTTATACATGAAGGAAGACGAGACAATCGACACCTTCGCTACAAAACTACCAACACTCGTAAACAAAGCCGCTAGTCTAGGACACACAATTGAAGATCAAACAATAGTACGAAAACTTACTCGATAGGTATCTGCGAACAGTTGCATCAATAGAGCAATATTCTGATCTAAGTGAAATGACGATGGAAGAAGCAATTGGGAGACTCAAGACGACGAGGAAAGAAAAAGTTTAAGAAGAATAAGGACAATAACGATCAAGATAAGTTATTGTTTACATCGTCACAACAATAACATTACTCACGGAAGACACCGTGAAAATGTGGACAAGATTTGTTGTGAGGCCAAGAAAATAATTTCAATAAAGAATCAAACAAAGAACTCAAATAAATTTACTCATGATAAGAGTAAGGTGATGTGATTTAGATGCAAGGAGTATGGGCATTTTGCAAACAAATGTCCATCAAAGAAAGAAGAATAATCCAACTCATTGAAGAAGACTTGGAACCAACATTACTTATGGCAATGTTGAAAAGCACCGGAAGTTTCATTAAGCAAGAAGAATCACGAAGCAAGAATGGATGGAAATTCCATTCCACTTCAAATTGACGAGATCAAACATTGAACAACAAGGAGTTGGCAAGAAAATCTTGGATGGTGGTATAACCAAAGCATGAGTCGACTGGATTTAAGGAAGATATATACCGCAAGAACTCCAATAGGAAGACAAAGTGTTGGTAGTATAACAAACCAACCAGAAACATGATCATTCAGGATTTATGATAGATCACAACAATGAAGGTGAAAATAACTGGATTTATGACAAGTCAACGAATAAGCATAGTATCCCGGCGACATGTCATTGAGGATAATTATGTTTTCGCTGACCGTCAACGTTAGTGGTTATTATCGGCGACAAGTCGCCGGGAAAAGTCTGCAATTTTTAATACACGACAAAGAAGTGATTTCCAATTTTTAAGGAAAAATCTACCAAATAAACTGTACAAAACCTCAGATAGACTACGCACAACTTGTACCAAAACACAAATACAATATAATGATCAACGCAATACAAATACATCACAACTTTTACGAAAACCGAAAGATAATAAAGCTAAATCGTTAAAAAAATATATGTATGTTATGGTTACACATTAGACGTTCAACGGATGAGTCGGTATGTTATGGTTACACATTTGACGTTCAACGGATGAGTCGGTATGTTATGGTTACACATTAGACGTTCAACGGATGAGTCGGTATGTTATGGTTACACATTAGACGTTCAACGGATGAGTCGGTATGTTATGGTTACACATTAGACGTGCAACGGATGAGTCGGTATGTTATGGTTAGACATTAGACGTGCAACGGATGAGTCGGTATGTTATGGTTACACATTAGACGTTCAACGGATGAGTCGGTATGTTATGGTTACACATTAGACGTTCAACGGATGAGTCGGTATGTTATGGTTACACATTAGACGTTCAACGGATGAGTCGGTATGTTATGGTTACACATTAGACGTTCAACGGATGAGTCGATATGTTATGGTTACACATTAGACGTTCAACGGATGAGTCGATATGTTATGGTTACACATTAGACGTTCAACGGATGAGTCGGTATGTTATGGTTACACATTAGACGTTCAACGGATGAGTCGGTATGTTATGGTTACACATTAGACGTTCAACGGATGAGTCAATATGTTATGGTTACACATTAGACGTATATATATTTATTGTTTTTCCCATAGCTATATATCTACTCTGTTTCATCAAGTCTCATCAATAACGTATATATATATATTTTTGTTAAAGTCAACGGTCAAAGTGAATCCCGGCGACATGTCACTGGGAAAATGTCCAATAAAAACAGCTTATCTCAAAACATAAGCCCAATTGCATAACTTAAAGCCCAAATTTATCCCCACGACATGTCATTGGGAAACTCTTGTCCACGCCACGATAAGAGTCATTAACACTAATTACAAATTTTAAATAATCAAATGAATCCCGTGACATGTCGTTCGGAAAAATGCATGGAAAAATTCCGCCACGCTTTATTAAGAAATATTGGTCAAAATATAATCATTAATCCCGTGTCATGGGGTAAACTACACAATAATTTAGCTGACTTTTCTACGAGAATTGGTGCCACGTAGGATATATTTTGTCGTTTAGTGCGGATTCCCCAGAGACAGATGTCGCCGGGGAAAATATCGATGGGGAAACTGGTAAATGTTGTAGTCATGATAAGAGTTTCATTCGTGTAAGATCACTCCAGATTTCAAGATATCCATTTCTGCATTAATATATAGCTCGAATTTCTCAATAGATCCGGTTTTGACGGACCTTACCATGTGAAACTTAAATCAAGTGTTGATAAACCGTGGTACAATCTCTATGTAAAAATAAAGTCATAGTCTAGATTGAAACTTCAAACAATTTTTAGAATGTGAAGGACTATTGGTTTAATTTGTGAGAGTTACTGATTAAATTAAGGAAAACAACTTGAAAAAGTATATCGGGTTAATCCCAATCGACCCGGTCAACCAAAAAGTCAAAAGAACAAAAGTCAACCATGGCGCTTTTTCTTGATGCTTATTTAGCGATTACAAACTAAGAGACACATCCGTTGGATGGATTGAACCATCACAATGATTCTCTTGTACCTTTCATTTGTATAAATACTTAGAACATACAGATTGTAAACATAGATGACTAATATATAGAAAAGCTTTTACGATTCAATTGTTTCTTGTATTTTTGGTATATCTTGATCATAGATCCGTAAAAACGGGCCAACAATTGGTATCGAGCCACAAATCATCATATACCAAGGTATTTGCATACCACTTCTTGAATCGATACAACCATCGAAGTCTCGGTGAAATTTTGCAAAAAGCGATCGAACACAATAATCAAAAAATCATTTTATTGTGTTGTTTTCATTAAAGAAACCAATTTTTGTCACAAGGTATCAATCACAAAGTGATTAGTTACCGGCATCAAAAAAGGAGGTTCCTTTATCTTTGCAAAAAAAAAGCCAGTCGAATCAATTCAAAACCAAGGAAAAACCATATACCAAATTCAATATCACAAAGTCATCAAGGGCAGAAATTAAACGATTCACAACAAAGAACAAACACACCTGTTCATTGAGGAATCAAGCCCAGAAACATCAAATTGAGTCACTAATCAACTCAAATTTAGAACTCCAATCATTCAATTCTCTCACGGTTAAAAAACCCCAAATTCATCGAAACCCTAAGTTTCATCTTGTGGGATTATAAGTGCTCGTGAAAACACAAAGATACCGGAGAAGAACAAGGACGGTCAAACTTGCCTTATCACAAAGTGTCAACCATCGATTTGGAGAAGAAGAAGATCGGGATCATTCCTGTAAGAGAGAGACAAATATAAGTCTCAATAAAGAGACGTTTTCCTTTATCTCGTGAAAAGATAAAAGTAAAAAAGGAGAAGCGCACCTTTTTATTAGGGCATCTTAAAGGCAAAAAGGGGCTACGGGTTACACTATCAACCCACCAGGTTTTAAAATTATACAAAACCACCCTTCCATTTTCGTTTTTTTATATATAGTATATATTAAGTTTTTATATATATTGTATAGTTTTCATTTTAGATAAGTTACTTTTTTATATAAATAAGTATCTTGTCGAGGTTTAGAAATATAATAACCTAGTACTCATACTGCTTATTATATTGATTAAGAATAATTTTTAAGGATTAATTAACCTTAGGTTGTTCAAGTTTTAATATTAAACTCCGAGGATAGTTTTTGGATTAAAAACTAGTCCCGTAAAGTCTTTATAGCCTATAAGGCAAAATAAAACAAAAAAACTCGATAGATATAGAAATTTCGACACACCTAGTGTTAAAAGTTTTTTTTTTTGGAGATTTTTGTCAATATCCTTGAGATATGACGAAAGGAAGTGGAAATAAGGAAATTAGTACAACAAGTACACCTCAATTTCAATGCCCGGCCTAAAACCCGCGAATTACTCATTATGGGCAATTCGAATACAAATCATTCTCGAAGCAAATGGTTTGTGGGAAACAAGAGAGCCGTCGGAGACGACTCAACCCGATAAGAAAAAGGATAAAACCGCTATTTCATTCCTTTATCAAGCCTTACCCGAGAAACAATTAATTCAAATAACAAAGCACAAAACCGCAAAAGACATTTGGAATACTTTGAAAACTAGACACGTTGGCGAAGACAGAGTTCAACAAGCAAGACTGCAAACACTCAAATCTGACTTTGCGATGTTATACATGAAGGAAGACGAGACAATCGACACCTTCGCTACAAAACTAACAACACTCGTAAACAAAAGCCGCTAGTCTAGGACACACAATTGAAGATCAAACAATAGTACGAAAACTATTAAATGTTGTAATCGATAGGTATCTGCGAACAGTTGCATCAATAGAGCAATATTCTAATCTAAGTGAAATGACGATGGAAGAAGCAATTGGGAGACTCAAGACGTACGAGGAAAGAATAAAGTTTAAGAAGAATAAGGACAATAACGATCAAGATAAGTTATTGTTTACACGTCACAACAATAACATTACTCACGGAAGACACTGTGAAAAATGTGGACAAGATTTGTTGTGAGGCCAAGAAAATAATTTCAATAAAGAATCAAACAGCAACTCAAATAAATTTACTCATGATAAGAGTAAGGTGATGTGATTTAGATGCAAGGAGTATGGGCATTTTGCAAACAAATGTCAATCAAAGAAAGAAGAACAATCCAATCTCATTGAAGAAGACTTGGAACCAACATTACTTATGGCAACTGTTGAAGAAGCACCAGGGAGTTTCATTAAGCAAGAAGAATCACGAAGCAAGAATGGATGGAAATTCCATTCCACTTCAAATTGACAGTATCAAACATTGAACAACAAGGAGTTGGCAGTAAAAACTTGGATGGTGGTATAACCGAAAACATGAGTCGACCTGGATTTAAGGAAGATATATGCGTTGCAAGAACTCCAATAGGAAGACAAAGTGTTGGTAGTATAACCAACCAACCAGAAACATGATCAATCAGGATTTATGATAGATCACAACAATGAAGGTGAAAATAACCAGGATTTATGACAAGTGAACGAATAAGCATAGTATCCCCGACGACATGTCGCTGGGGATAATTGTGTTTTTTCGTTGACCTGTCAACGTTTAGTGGGTATTATCCCAGCGACAAGTCGTAGGGAAAAGTCGACAATTTTTAATACACACGTGCGACAACGCGATTTCAATTTTTCCCGAAAAATCTACCAAATAAACATACCAAAACACAGATAGCCTCACCACAACTTGTACCAAAACACAAATACAATATAACAGATCAACGCAATACAAATACATCACAACTTTTACCAAAACCGAAAGATAATAAAGCTAAATCGTCCAAAAAATATATGTATGTTATGGTTACACATAAGACGTTCAACGGATGAGTCGGTATGTTATGCTTACACATTAGACGTTCAATGGATGAGTCGGTTGTTATGGTTACACATTAGACGTTCAACGGATGAGTCGATATGTTATGGTTACACATTAGACGTTCAACGGATGTTATGGTTACACATTAGACGTTCAACGGATGAGTCGGTATGTTATGGTTACACATTAGACGTTCAACGGATGAGTCGGTATGTTATGGTTACACTTTAGACGTTCAACGGATGAGTCGGTATGTTATGGTTACACATTAGACGTTCAACGGATGAGTCAGTATGTTATGGTTACACATTAGACGTTCAACGGATGAGTCGGTTTGTTATGGTTACACATTAGATGTTCAACGGATGAGTCGGTATGTTATGGTTACACATTAGACGTTCAACGGATGAGTCGATATGTTATGGTTACACATTAGACGTATATATATTTTTTGTTTTTCCCATAGCTATATATCTACTGTGTTTCGTCAAGTCTCATCAATAACGTATATATATTTTTTGTTAAAGTCAACAAAGTCAAAGTGAATCCCCGGCGACATGTCGCTGGGTAAAATGTCCAATAAAAACAGTTATCTCAAAACATAAGCCCAATTGCATAACTTAAAGCCCAAACAGTTATCTCCGGCGACATGTCGCTGGGGAAACTCTTGTCCACGTCACGATAAGAGTCATTAACATTAATTACAAATTTTTAAATAATCAAATGAATCCCGGCGACATGTCATTGGGAAAAATAACCGGAAAAATTCCCCACGTTTTACTGAAGAAATATTCGTCAAAATATAATCAGCAATCCCGTGACATGTCGCCGGGAAAACTACACAATAATTTAGGTGACTTTTCTCGAGAATTGGTGCCAATGTGGGATATATTTTGTCGTTTAGTGCGGATTCCCAATGGATGATGTCATTGGGAAAATATCGATGGGGAAACTGGTAAATGTTGTAGTCATGATAAGAGTTTCATTCGTGTAAGATCACTACGGATTTCAAGATATCCATTTCTCCAATAATATATAGCTCGAATTTCTCAATAGATCTGGTTTTTGACGGGACCATACCAGTAACAGAAACTTAAATCAAGTGTTGATAAACCGGCGGTACAATCTCTATGTAAAAATAAAATCATAGTCTAGATTGAAACTTCAAACAATTTTTAGAATGTGAAGGACTATTGGTTTAATTTGTGAGAGTTACGGATTAAATTAAGGAAAAACAACTTGAAAAAGTATATCGGGTTAATCCCAATCGACCCGGTCAACCAAAAGTCACAAGAACAAAAAGTCAACCATGGCAGTTTTTCTTGACAGTTATTTAGCAGTTACAAACTAAGAGACACATATGTTGGATGGATTGAACCATCACAACGATTCTCTTGTACCTTTTCATTTGTATAAATACTTAGAACATACAGATTGTAAACATAGATGACTAATATATAGAAAAGCTTTTACGATTCAATTGTTTCTTGTATTTTTGGTATATCTTGATCATAGATCCAGAAAAACGGGCCAACAATTGGTATCAGAGCCACAAATAATCATATACCAAGGTCTTTGCATACCCTGTTCTTGAATCGATACAACCACTGAGTCTCGGTGAAATTTTTGCACAAAACAGTCGAACACAATAATCAAAAAAATCATTTTATTGTGTTGTTTTCATCAAAGAAACCAATTTTTTGTCACAAAGTGATTAGTTACCGGCATCAAAAAAGGAGGTTCCTTTATCTTTGCAAAAAAAAAGCCAGTCGAATCAATTCAAAACCAAGGAAAAACCATATACCAAATTTAATATCACAAAGTCATCAAGGGCAGAAATTAAACGATTCACAACAAAGAACAAACACACATGTTCATTGAGGAATCAAGCCCAGAAACATCAAATTGAGTCACCAATCAACTCAAATTTAGAACTCCAATCATTCAATTCTCTCACGGTTAGAAAACCCCAAATTCATCGAAACCCTAAGTTTCATCTTGTGGGATTATAAGTGCTCGTGAAGAACACAACATACCGGAGAAGAACAAGGACGTTCAACCTTGCCTTATCACAGGCGGTCAACCATCAGATTTGGAGAAGAAGAAGATCGGGATCATTCCCAGAAGAAGAGAGAGACAAAATATAAGTCTCAATAAAAGAGACGTTTTCCTTTTATCTCAGGAAAAGATAAGAATTAAAAAAAGGAGAGGCGCACCTTTTTTATTAGGGCATCTCAAAGGCGAAAAGGGGCTACGGGTTACACTATCAACCCACCAGGTTTTAAAATTATACAAAACCACCCTTCCATTTTCGTTGACCTGTCAATAACGTATATATATTTTTTGTTAAAGTCAACGAAGTCAAAGTGAATCCCCGGCGACATGTCGCTGGGGAAAATGTCCAATAAAAACAGTTATCTCAAAACATAAGCCCAATTGCATAACTTAAAGCCCAAACAGTTATCCCCGGCGACATGTCGCTGGGGAAACTCTTGTCCACGTCACGATAAGAGTCATTAACACTAATTACAAATTTTTAAATAATCAAATGAATCCCCGGCGACATGTCGCTGGGGAAAAGTAAGCGGGAAAAATTCCCGCCACGTTTTACGAAGAAATATTCGGTCAAAATATAACCGCTTAATCCCCGGTGACATATAGCCGGGGAAAACTACACAATAATTTAGTTGACTTTTCTACGAGAATTGATGCCACGTAGGAAATATTTTTTTCGTTTAGTGCGGATTCCCCAGCGACAGATGTCGCCAGGGAAAATATCGAAGGGGAAACTGGTAAATGTTGTAGTCATGATAAGAGTTTCATTCGTGTAAGATCACTCCAGATTTCAAGATATCCGTTTCTGCATTAATATATAGCTCGAATTTCCTAATAGATCTGGTTTTTGACGGGACCATACCAGTAACAGAAACTTAAATCAAGTGTTGATAAACCGGCGGTACAATCTCTATGTAAAAATAAAGTCATAGTCTAGATTGAAACTTCAAACAATTTTTAGAATGTGAAGGACTATTGGTTTAATTTGTGAGAGTTACGGATTAAATTAAGGAAAAACAACTTGAAAAAGTTTATCGGGTTAATCCCAATCGACCCGGTCAACCAAAAGTCATAAGAACAAAAAGTCAACCATGGCAGTTTTTCTTAACAGTTATTTAGCAGTTACAAACTAAGAGACACATCTGTTGGATGGATTGAACCATCACAACGATTCTCTTGTACCTTTTCATTTGTATAAATACTTAGAACATACAGATTGTAAACATAGATGACTAATATATAGAAAAGCTTTTACGATTCAATTGTTTCTTGTATTTTTGGTATATCTTGATCATAGATCTAGAAAAACGGGCCAACAATTGGTATTAGAGCCACAAATCATCTTATACCAAGGTCTTTGCATACCCTGTTCTTGAATCGATACAACCACTGAGTCTCGGTGAAATTTTTGCAAAAAACAGTCGAACACAATAATCAAAAAAAATCATTTTATTGTGTTGTTTTCATCGAAGAAACCAATTTTTTGTCACAATGTATCAATCACAAAGTGATTAGTTACCGGCATCAAAAAAGGAGGTTCCTTTATCTTTGCAAAAAAAGACAAATTAATCAATTCAAAACCAAGGAAAACCATATACCAAATTCAATATCACAAAGTCATCAAGGGCAGAAATTAAACGATTCACAACAAAGAACAAACACACCTGTTCATTGAGGAATCAAGCCCAGAAACATCAAATTGAGTCACCAATCAACTCAAATTTAGAACTCCAATCATTCAATTCTCTCACGGTTAGAAAACCCCAAATTCATCGAAACCCTAAGTTTCATCTTGTGGGATTATAAGTGCTCGTGAAGAACACAACATACCGGAGAAGAACAAGGACGGTCAACTTTGCCTTATCACAGGCGGTCAACCATCAGATTTGGAGAAGAAGAAGATCGGGATCATTCCCAGAAGAAGAGAGAGACAAAATATAAGTCTCAATAAAAGAGACGTTTTCCTTTTATCTCAGGAAAAGATAAGATGTAAAAAATGGAGAGGCGCACCTTTTTTATTAGGGCATCTAATAGGCAAAAAGGGGCTACGGGTTACACTATCAACCCACCAGGTTTTAAAATTATACAAAACCACCCTTCCATTTTCGTTTTTTTATATATAGTATATATTAAGTTTTTATATATATTGTATAGTTTTCATTTTAGATAAGTTACTTTTTTATATAAATAAGTATCTTGTCGAGGTTTAGAAATATAATAACCTAGTACTCATACTGCTTATTATATTGATTAAGAATAGTTTTTAAGGATTAATTAACCTTAGGTTGTTCAAGTTTTAATATAAAACTCCGAGGATAGTTTTTGGATTAAAAACTAGTCCCGTAAAGTTTTTATAGCCTATAAGGCAAAATAAAACAAAAAAACTCGGTAGATATAGAAATTTCGACACACCTAGTGTTAAAAGTTTTTTTTTTGGAGATTTTTGTCAATATCCTTGAGATATGACGAAAGGAAGTGGAAATAAGGAAATTAGTACAACAAGTACACCTCAATTTCAATCCCCGGCCTAAAACCCGCAAATTACTCATTATGGGCAATTCGAATACAAATCATTCTCGAAGCAAATGGTTTGTGGGAAACAAGAGAGCCGTCGGAGACGACTCAACCCGATAAGAAAAAGGATAAAACCGCTATTGCATTCCTTTATCAAGCCTTACCCGAGAAACAATTAATTCAAATAACAAAGCACAAAACTGCGAAAGACATTTGGAATACTTTGAAAACTTGACACGTTGGCGAAGACAGAGTTCAACAAGCAAGACTGCAAACACTCAAATCTGACTTTGAGATGTTATACATGAAGGAAGACGAGACAATCGACACCTTCGCTACAAAACTAACAACACTCGTAAACAAAGCCGCTAGTCTAGGACACACAATTGAAGATCAAACAATAGTACGAAAACTATTAAATGTTGTACTCGATAGGTATCTGCGAACAGTTGCATCAATAGAGCAATATTCTAATCTAAGTGAAATGACGATGGAAGAAGCAATTGGGAGACTCAAGACGTACGAGGAAAGAATAAAGTTTAAGAAGAATAAGGACAATAACGATCAAGATAAGTTATTGTTTACACGTCACAACAATAACATTACTCACGGAAGACACCGTGAAAAATGTGGACAAGATTTGTTGTGAGGCCAAGAAAATAATTTCAATAAAGAATCAAACAAAGAACTCAAATAAATTTACTCATGATAAGAGTAAGGTGATGTGTTTTAGATGCAAGGAGTATGGGCATTTTGCAAACAAATGTCAATCAAAGAAAGAAGAACAATCCAATCTCATTGAAGAAGACTTGGAACCAACATTACTTATGGCAACTGTTGAAGTAGCACCAGGAAGTTTCATTAAGCAAGAAGAATCACGAAGCAAGAATGGATGGAAATTCCATTCCACTTCAAATTGACAGTATCAAACATTGAACAACAATGAGTTGCCAGTAAAAACTTGGATGGTGGTATAACCGAAAACATGAGTCGACCTGGATTTAAGGAAGATATATGCGCTGCAAGAACTCCAATAGGAAGACAAAGTGTTGGTAGTATAACCAACCAACCAGAAACATGATCAATCAGGATTTATGATAGATCACAACAATGAAGGTGAAAATAACCAGGATTTATGACAAGTGAACGAATAAGCATAATATCCCCGGCGACATGTCGCTGGGGATAATTGTGTTTTTTCGTTGACCTGTCAACGTTTAGTGGGTATTATCCCCGGCGACAAGTCGCCGGGGAAAAATCTGCAATTTGTTTAATACAGCCTGCACAGCAGGCGATTTCCAGATTTTTTCCGGAAAAAATTTACCAAATAAACCTTTACCAAAACCTGTATAGACTCACCACAACTTGTACTAAAACACAAATACAATATAACAGATCAACGCAATACAAATACATCACAACTCTTACCAAAACCGAAAAATAATAAAGCTAAATCGTCCAAAAAATATATGTATGTTATGGTTACACATTAGACGTTCAACGGATGAGTCGGTATGTTATGGTTACACATTAGACGTTCAACGGATGAGTCGGTATGTTATGGTTACACATTAGACGTTCAACGGATGAGTCGATATGTTATGGTTACACATTAGGCGCTCAACGGATGAGTCGGTATGTTATGGTTACATATTAGGCGCTCAACGGATGAGTCGGTATGTTATGGTTACATTAGACGTTCAACGGATGAGTCGGTATGTTATGGTTACACATTAGACGTTCAACGGATGAGTCGGTATGTTATGGTTACACATTAGAAGTTCAACGGATGAGTCGGTATGTTATGGTTACACATTAGACGTTCAACGGATGAGTCGGTATGTTATTGTTACACATTAGACGTTTAACGGAGGAGTCGGTATGTTATGGTTACACATTAGACGTTCAACGGATGAGTCGATATATTATGGTTACACATTAGACGTTCAACGGATGAGTCGGTATGTTATGGTTACACATTAGACGTTCAACGGATGAGTCGATATGTTATGGTTACACATTAGACGTATATATATTTTTTGTTTTTCCCATAGCTATATATCTACTCTGTTTCGTCAAGTCTCATCAATAACGTATATAAATTTTTTGTTAAGGTCAACGAAGTCAAAGTGAATCTCCGGCGACATGTCGCTGGGGAAAATGTAAAATAAAAACAGTTATCTCAAAACATAAGCCCAATTGCATAACTTAAAGCCCAAACAGTTATCCCCGGCGACATGTCGCTGGAGAAACTCTTGTCCACGTCACGATAAGTGTCATTAACACTAATTACAAATTTTTAAATAATCAAATGAATCCCCATGACATGTCGCTGAGGAAAATAGCGGAAAAATTCCTCCACGTTTCTGAAGAAATATTCGGTTAAAATATGATCATTAATCCCGCGACATGTCGCCAGGAAAACTACACAATAATTTAATCGACTTTTCTACGAGAATTGGTGCCACGTAGGATATATTTTGTCATTTAGTGGATTCTCCAATGATGATGTCACGGGAAAATATCGATAGGAACCGGTAAATGTTGTAGTCATGATAAGAGTTTCATTCGTGTAAGATCACTCAGTTTCAAGATATCCATTTCGCATTAATATATAGCTCGAATTTCTCAATAGATCCGGTTTTGACGGGACCATACCAAGATGTGAAACTTAAATCAAGTGTTAATAAACCGTGGTACAATCTCTATGTAAAAATAAAATCATAGTCTAGATTGAAACTTCAAACAATTTTTAGAATGTGAAGGACTATTGGTTTAATTTGTGAGAGTTACGGATTAAATTAAGGAAAAACAACTTGAAAAAGTATATCGGGTTAATCCCAATCGACCCAGTCAACCAAAAGTCACAAGAACAAAAAGTCAACCATGACAGTTTTTCTTGACAGTTATTTAGCAGCTACAAACTAAGAGACACATCTGTAGGATGGATTGATCCATCACAACGATTCTCTTGTACCTTTTCATTTGTATAAATACTTAGAACATACAGATTGTAAACATAGATGACTAATATATAGAAAAGCTTTTACGATTCAATTGTTTCTTGTATTTTTGGTATATCTTGATCATAGATCCAGAAAAACGGGCCAACAATTGGTATCAGAGCCACAAATCATCATATACCAAGGTCTTTGCATACCCTGTTCTTGAATCGATACAACCACTGAGTCTCGGTGAAATTTTTGCAAAAAACAGTCGAACACAATAATCAAAAAAATCATTTTATTGTGTTGTTTTCATCAAAGAAACCAATTTTTTGTCACAAGGTATCAATCACAAAGTGATTAGTTACCGGCATAAAAAAAGGAGGTTCCTTTATCTTTGCAAAAAAAAACACAGTCAAATCAATTCAAAACCAAGGAAAAACCATATACCAAATTCAATATCACAAAGTCATCAAGGGCAGAAATTAAACGATTCACAACAAAGAACAAACACACCTGTTCATTGAGGAATCAAGCCCAGAAACATCAAATTGAGTCACCAATCAACTCAAATTTAGAACTCCAATCATTCAATTCTCTCACGGCTAGAAAACCCCAAATTCATCGAAATCCTAAGTTTCATCTTGTGGGATTATAAGTGCTCATGAAGAACACAACATACCGGAGAAGAACAAGGACGGTCAACCTTGCCTTATCACAAAGGTCAACCATCGATTTGGAAGAAGAAGATTGGGATCATTCCTGTAAGAAGAGAGACAAAATATAAGTCTCGATAAAGAGACGTTTTCCTTTTATCTCGTGAAAGATAAGAAGTAAAAAGGAGAGGCGCACTTTTTATTAGGGCATCTCAAAGGCAAAAGGGGCTACGGTTACACTATCAACCCACCGTGTTTTAAAATTATACAAAACCACCCTTCCGTTTCGGTTTTATATATAGTATATATTAAGTTTTATATATATTGTATAGTTTTCATTTTAGATAAGTTACTTTTTATATAAATAAGTATTTTGTCGAGGTTTAGAAATATAATAACCTCGTACTCATCGCTTATTATATTGATTAAGAATAATTTTAAGGATTAATTAACCTTAGGTTGTTCAAGTTTTAATATTAAACTCCGAGGATAGTTTTGGATTAAAACTAGTCCCAGAAGTTTTATAGCCTATAAGGCAAAATAAAACAAAAAACTTCGGTAGATATAGAAATTTCGACACACCTAGTGTTAAAAGTTTTTTTTTGGAGATTTTTGTCAATATCCTTGAGATATGACGAAAGGAAGTGGAAATAAGGAAATTAGTACAACAAGAACACCTCAATTTCAATGCCCGGTCCTAAAACCCGCGAATTACTCATTATGGGCAATTTGAATAAAAATCATTCTCGAAGCAAATGGTTTGTGGGAAACAAGAGAGCCATCGGAGACGACTCAACCCGATAAGAAAAAGGATAAAACCGCTATTGCATTCCTTTATCAAGCCTTACCCGAGAAACAATTAATTCAAATAACAAAGCACAAAACCGCGAAAGACATTTGGAATACTTTGAAAACTAGACACGTTGGCGAAGACAGAGTTCAACAAGCAAGACTGCAAACACTCAAATCTGACTTTGAGATGTTATACATGAAGGAAGACGAGACAATCGACACCTTCGCTACAAAACTAACGACACTCGTAAACAAAGCCGCTAGTCTAGGACACACAATTGAAGATCAAACAATAGTACGAAAACTATTAAATGTTGTACTCGATAGGTATCTGCGAACAGTTGCATCAATAGAGCAATATTCTGATCTAAGTGAAATGACGATGGAAGAAGCAATTGGGAGACTCAAGACGTCGAGGAAAGAATAAAGTTTAAGAAGAATAAGGACAATAACGATCAAGATAAGTTATTGTTTACATCACAACAATAACATTACTCACGGAAGACACTGTGAAAAATGTGGACAAGATTTGTTGTGAGGCCAAGAAAATAATTTCAATAAAGAATCAAACAGCAACTCAAATAAATTTACTCATGATAAGAGTAAGGTGATGTGTTTTAGATGCAAGGAGTATGGGCATTTTGCAAACAAATGTCCATCAAAGAAAGAAGAACAATCCAATCTCATTGAAGAAGACTTGGAACGAACATTACTTATGGCTACTGTTGAAGAAGCACCAGGAAGTTTCATTAAGCAAGAAGAATCACGAAGCAAGAATGGATGGAAATTCCATTCCACTTCAAATTGACAGTACCAAACATTGAACAACAAGGAGTTGGCAGTAAAAACTTGGATGGTGGTCTAACCGAAAGCATGAGTTGACCTGGATTTAAGGAAGATATATGCGCTGCAAGAACTCCAATAGAAAGACAAAGTGTTGGTAGTATAACCAACCAACCAGAAACATGATCAATCAGGATTTATGATAGATCACAACAATGAAGGTGAAAATAACCAGGATTTATGACAAGTCAATGAATAAGCATAGTATCCCGGCGACATGTCACCGGGATAATTGTGGTTTTATCGTTGACTGTCAACGTTAGTAGATTATCCCCACGACAAGTCGGCGGAAAAAGTCTACAATTTTTTAATACACTGACAAAGAAGATTTCAATTTTTTCCTAAAAATCTACCAAATAAACACACTAAAACTCAGATAGACTCACCACAACTTGTACCAAAACACAAATACAATATAATGATCAACGCAATACAAATACATCACAACTTTTACCAAAACCGAAAGATAATAAAGCTAAATCGTCCAAAAAATATATTTATGTTATGGTTACACATTTGACGTTCAACGGATGAGTCGGTATGTTATGGTTACACATTAGACATTCAACGGATGAGTCGGTATGTTATGGTTACACATTAGACGTTCAACGGATGAGTCGGTATGTTATGGTTACACATTAGACGTTCAACGGATGAGTCGGTATGTTATGGTTACACATTAGACGTTCAACGGACGAGTCGGTATGTTATGGTTACACATTAGACGTTCAACGGAGGAGTCGGTATGTTATGGTTACACATTAGACGTTCAACGGATGAGTCGGTATGTTATGGTTACACATTAGACGTTCAACGGATGAGTCGGTATGTTATGGTTACACATTAGACGTTCAACGGATGAGTCGGTATGTTATGGTTACACATTAGACGTTCAACGGATGAGTCGGTATGTTATGGTTACAAATTAGACGTTCAACGGATGAGTCGGTATGTTATGGTTACACATTAGACGTTCAACGGATGAGTCGGTATGTTATGGTTCACATTAGACGTTCAACGGATGAGTCGGTATGTTATGGTTACACATTAGACGTTCAACGGATGAGTCGATATGTTATGGTTACACATTAGGCGTTCAACGGATGAGTCGGTATGTTATGGTTACACATTAGGCGTTCAACGGATGAGTCGATATGTTATGGTTACATTAGGCGTTCAACGGATGAGTCGATATGTTATGGTTACACATTAGACGTTCAACGGATGAGTCGGTATGTTATGGTTACACATTAGACGTTCAACGGATGAGTCGGTATGTTATGGTTACACATTAGACGTTCAACGGATGAGTCGGTATGTTATGGTTACACATTAGACGTTCAACGGATGAGTCGGTATGTTATGGTTACACATTAGACGTTCAACGGATGAGTCGATATGTTATGGTTACACATTAGACGTTCAACGGATGAGTCGATATGTTATGGTTACATATTGGGCGTTCAACGGATTAGTCGATGTGTTATGGTTACATTAGGCGTTCAACGGATGAGTCGGTATGTTATGGTTACACATTAGGCGTTCAGCGGATGAGTCGGTATGTTATGGTTACACATTAGGCGTTCAACGGATGAGTCGGTATGTTATGGTTACACATTAGGCGTTCAACGGATGAGTCGATATGTTATGGTTACACATTAGGCGTTCAACGGATGAGTCGGTATGTTATGGTTACACATTAGGCGTTCAACGGATGAGTCGATGCGTTATGGTTACACATTAGGCGTTCAACGGATGAGTCGATGCGTTATGGTTACACAATAGACGTTCAACGGATGAGTCGATGCGTTATGGTTACATTAGGCGTTCAGCGGATGTGTCGGTATGTTATGGTTACACATTAGGCGCTCAACGGATGAGTCGATGCGTTATGGTTACACATTAGGCGTTCAGCGGATGAGTCGGTATGTTATGGTTACACATTAGACGTTCAACGGATGAGTCGATGCGTTATGGTTACATTAGACGTTCAACGGATGAGTCGGTATGTTATGGTTACACATTAGGCGTTCAGCGGATGAGTCGGTATGTTATGGTTACACATTAGACGTTCAACGGATGAGCGGTATGTTATGGTTACACATTAGATGTTCAACGGATGAGTCGGTATGTTATGGTTACACATTAGACGTTCAACGGATGAGTCGGTATGTTATGGTTACACATTAGACGTTCAACGGATGAGTCGGTATGTTATGGTTACACATTAGGCGTTCAACGGATGGCGGTATGTTATGGTTACACATTAGACGTTCAGCGGATGAGTCGGTATGTTATGGTTACACATTAGACGTTCAACGGATTAGTCGATGTGTTATGGTTACACATTAGACGTTCAACGGATGAGTCGGTATGTTATGGTTACACATTAGACGTTCAACGGATGAGTCGGTATGTTATGGTTACACATTAGGCGTTCAGCGGATTAGTCGATGTGTTATGGTTACACATTAGGCGTTCAGCGGATGAGTCGGTATGTTATGGTTACACATTAGACGTTCAGCGGATGAGTCGATGCGTTATGGTTACTTATCCGGCCAAACCGCTAAGTTTATCACTCAAACCGCCCACTTGTGAATGGTCGACCGTAACAAACTTAAAACGGTTCGGATACGAACTCAATGAAGATCACGGGAGTATAGGGTTTCCCAGGTCGTTATGTCCCAAATGAAGTAGTGCAATGGATCACCCAACGTATAGTGATCGATAGATTTGAGCGGAAAGGAGATTGATTATTATAACTACTGAAAAAGCCAACAAATTACAACGGCTTAAATGCAAATTAAAGGAAATTAAAAGGTAAAAAATATTAAATAAACGCTATCACTATTTGCAAAATGATGTTTTGATTTTATGTTTTATAAAGCGAATTTAAAAACTACGTAACGTCTGAGTGAAAAAGTGAAACTTATACAATATAAATCCTAAAAATATGAAAAATACATTTTACAATCCTAATGATAAAAGAAAATTTATAGAAAAAGAAAATTATTTTTACAACTATTTAATTAATTATTATTAATTAAAAACTAATTTTAACTATTAAATATTAACCTAATTACAAGAAAATATGAAACAAAGCTAGAAAAATAAAATTTTGACTTAGAAAATCTAAAATAACAAAATAGAATTTTCAAAACTATTTTGTATTTTTACGATTATTTTGGATTTTCTAGGAATTAAAACTATTAAAACTAATTAAATTATTTAAAATACAAATTTAACTAAGAAAAATCTAGAAAAATATTTTTGGCTTTTTATATTTATCTTAACTTAAGAAAATTGAAAAATTAATTTTTGAGACTTTTCTTAATTTTTTGTATTAAATGCTATTTAAAATGCTTAAAACCAATTAAAATCAAGAAAAATAACAAACCGATTTGGAAAATCTGAAAATTTCAGAAAACTCTAAAATAATATTAGAAAGCTAGGAAAAATGGAAAAACAGATGGTTGTGTGGAGGAATGTGAAACTGATGTGCAAAGTGCTAAGAAATAAGCACTTGGAATAAGCTAGTGAGCACCAAGGGCCACCAAACTGAAACAGAAGCTTGGATGAGCTAAAAGAGCCAAAATGCAACAAGTCTCAACAAGCCTAAACCACAGAATTGCAATCTACAAAGATTTGATGAAATTGAGCTTAAGACTAAAAGCAGCTTAAGGGGATCTACTATGAGCTTAAAAATAAGCCAACCAATAAGCTAAAACCTAAAACCAAATATGGGACCCTGAACAAGACCTGGCTGGCTATTAACAAACCAAAGGCCAGACTATGATGAGCCAAGATGAGCCCATGCGGACCTTGCAAGATCCTGTGCGGCACTAAGTGTTAATCGAGTCGGTTGCACAGGCACATATACCATGTTGACAAGCCTTTTGGGGCTTAAGAAAATTCACAAAATTATACAAAATGAGGATAAGAAAATAGACCTCATGAAGATTTTAAAACCATAAGTTTCACTTGTTATGGCTCAAAATTGAGCTCATAAAATTCCTCCTAGGTGGTGGCCGATTTTTCAAGTTTTTTTGACTTTTAACAAAAGCGAAATGTTGACTATTTTGAGTTTTGATCTTGATTTATAGGCGATTATGATGTTAATTGATGAAATAACACTAATGCAAGCTTTATCTATGAATTTCAAACACAAAATGAGCTTTTGACTTGAAAATGACTCAACGAGATAAGTGATTAAGGCAGATGACATGAATTTTGACTTTGGACATGTGCGGGGCACAAGATAATCACTAGAATGAGTTTTAATAAGCTAACCAAACTTGAAACAACAAGCTCTAACTCTTGAGCTAACCTATGGCACAATGTACAAAGTCGATCCAAACACCATTGTTATAGCGATAAGAACTTAAACCTACACCAACTACTAAACCAACATGTAATAAGGATCAAACTAAGTTTGAATGACTTAAATACAACTAATTAAACACATTTGAACAAGTTATAACTACAAACACAAATATGAACACAATCGCAAAATGGATGAAAAAGCGAAATAGAGAATGCTACTCGCATGTGTCCAAATTGTTTGCGAGGCAAAACCAAAACCAGAAATACTCTAAGCTAATCTAATCCAACCATTATCCATCCTCTGCATCAACCATAACCAATTTCTTCACCACTTTGACCCAGTTTGACTTTTGTTGACCATGAGTGAAAAGGCTTTAAACTGTTTCCAAAGCTTGTCAAAAGCTAAAATAAGCTTGATTAAACTTGTTTAAACTTAAAAAGAATCTAATAGAAGCTTGTAAATAAGAGAATGAAACTGAAATTTTCAACAGTAAACCATAAACTTGGAACTTATATGAAAACTTGAATTGATGCTCAAAAGTACAATACAATGATGTTTTTAACTTAAATGAGATACAAATACACTGAAACTACAACATTTTGATTTAAATTAATACATTTATAAAAAAAACGACATTAAAGAAATTTTATAAAAACTAGCTACCCTCTTCTCTTGCTATCTCTTGCTCTTTTTATACCTTCAAATGCTTCTCTCACATCTTCTGAGCATATCCCACCACAAATCTGGACCATTGGATCACTTCAAGTAGTATTGGCCGTTTGATTGGTTTTGGCGGAAATGAGTATTAAGCCGATTGGGAGGTTGAGTGTGATGAGGGGATGCAATAAATGATTTTGTAGTTTGGTGATGTGGAGTGATAAGGTGGGTGGAAAGGTGAGTTGGAGGAGGGGATGGAGTGTTAGCGGGTTTTGCGATGGCGGTTGGGAAGGAGGAAGTTTGGCGCCAAGGGTTTGTTTGACCATTTGGTTGTTGGTTGGATTATTAAAAGGAAGGGGTCCAAAATAGCTATTGACAGGGGGTCCAAATGGAAAGGCAGGGTCCAATTGGGTTTATGACAAGGGACAAAGGTCAAAAAAGGTTTTAATGACAAGGACCTTTGTTGCAATTTCTGAAAAGATAAGGACCTAGGCTGCCATTTTCACAAAGTTGCTCTAAAGGACCAAAAGTGACAAGCTTCCATAATACAAGGACCAAACTTGTCATTTTCAATTTTCTAGGGGCCAATTTTGCCAAATTTCAAACTTGAAGGAATAATTTTGTAATTTCTCAAAACTTTTGATATTTTTCACCAAAGGACTAATTTTGACAACTTATGATTTTAAAAGGACCTTTGGTGATTTTCTTTTGAAATTATGTGCTCGGGGACCTGTTTCGACAATTTTGAAACTTGGGGACTGAAGCGCCAATTATGCAAACTTAGCTCATTTTTCATCGATTTTGAACATTTTGCATCCGAAACATATAAAATGCAATTTTGGAATATTTTCGTATTTTGATGCATTTCTGAGCATTTTTAAACGTTTTGCACTTCAGATTGACCCAAAAATGATGAGTATTTACACACTCATCAGTTACACATTAGACGTTCAACGGATGAGTCGATATGTTATGGTTACACATTAGACATATATATATTTTTTGTTTTTCCCATAGCTATATATCTACTCTGTTTCGTCAAGTCTCATCAATAACGTATATATATTTTTTGTTAAAGTCAACGAAGTCAAAGTGAATCCCCGGCGACATGTCGCTGGGGAAAATGTCCAATAAAAACAGTTATCTCAAAACATAAGCCCAATTGCATAACTTAAAGCCAAACGTTATCCCGGCGACATGTCGGCTGGGAAACTCTTGTCCACGTCACGATAAGAGTCATTAACACTAAATACAAATTTTGAATAATCAAATGAATCCCGGCGACATGTCATTGGGAAAATAGCGGGAAAAATTCCGCCACGTTTCTGAGAAATATTCGGTCAAAATATAATCATAATCCCGTGACATGTCGTGGAAAACTACACAATAATTTAGCTGACTTTTCTACGAGAATTGGTGCCACGTATGATGTATTTTTGTCGTTTAGTGCGGATTCCCCAGCGACAGATGTCGCCGGGGAAAATATCGATGGGGAAACTGGTAAATGTTGTAGTCATGATAAGAGTTTCATTCGTGTAAGATCACTCCAGATTTCAAGATATCCATTTCTGCATTAATATATAGCTCGAATTTCTCAATAGATCTGGTTTTTGACGGGACCATACCAGTAACAGAAACTTAAATCAAGTGTTGATAAACCGGCGGTACAATCTCTATGTAAAAATAAAGTCATAGTCTAGATTGAAACTTCAAAGAATTTTTAGAATGTGAAGGACTATTGGTTTAATTTGTGAGAGTTACGGATTAAATTAAGGAAAAACAACTTGAAAAAGTATATCGGGTTAATCCCAATCGACCGGTCAACCAAAAGTCACAAGAACAAAAATTCAACCATGGCGCTTTTTCTTGTGATTATTTAGCGCTTACAAACTAAGAGACACATCTGTTGGATGGATTGAACCATCACAACGATTCTCTTGTACCTTTTCATTTGTATAAATACTTAGAACATACAGATTGTAAACATAGATGACTAATATATAGAAAAGCTTTTACGATTCAATTGTTTCTTGTATTTTTGGTATATCTTGATCATAGATCAAGAAAAACGGGCCAACAATTGGTATCAGAGCCACAAATCATCATATACCAAGGTCTTTGGATACCCTGTTCTTGAATCGATACAACCACTGAGTCTCGGTGAAATTTTTGCAAAATACAGTCGAACACAATAATCAAAAAAATCATTTTATTGTGTTGTTTTCATCAAAGAAACCAATTTTTTGTCACAAGGTATCAATCACAAAGTGATTAGTTACCGGCATCAAAAAAGGAGGTTCCTTTATCTTTGCAAAAAAAAAGCCAGTCGAATCAATTCAAAACCAAGGAAAAACCATATACCAAATTCAATATCACAAAGTCATCAAGGGCAGAAATTAAACGATTCACAACAAAGAACAAACACACCTGTTCATTGAGGAATCAAGCCCAGAAACATCAAATTGAGTCACCAATCAACTCAAATTTAGAACTCACATCATTCAATTCTCTCACGGTTAGAAAACCCCAAATTCATCGAAACCCTAAGTTTCATCTTGTGGGATTATAAGTGCTCGTGAAGAACACAAGACATCTGGGAGAAGAACAAGGACGGTCAACCTTGCCTTATCACAGGCGGTCAACCATCAGATTTGGAGAAGAAGAAGATCGGGATCATTCCCAGAAGAAGAGAGAGACAAAATATAAGTCTCAATAAAAGAGACGTTTTCATTTTATCTCAGGAAAAGATAAGAAGTAAAACAAGGAGAGGCGCACCTTTTTTATTAGGGCACCTCAAAGGCAAAAAGGGGCTACGGGTTATACTATTAACCCACCAGGTTTTAAAATTATACAAAACCACCCTTCCATTTTCGTTGACCTGTCAATAACCTATATATATTTTTTGTTAAAGTCAACAAAGTCAAATGAATCCCGGCGACATGTCATTTGGAAAATGTCCAATAAAAACAGTTATCTCAAAACATAAGCCCAATTGCATAACTTAAAGCCCAAATAGTTATCCCTACGACATGTCGTGGGAAACTCTGTCCACGCCACGATAAGAGTCATTAACACTAATTACAAATTTTGAATAATCAAATGAATCCCCGCGACATGTCATTTGGGGTGTATAGCGGAAAAATTCCGCCACGCTTTCTGAAGAAATATTCGGTCAAAATATAATCATTAATCCCGCGACATGTCGTAGAAAACTACACAATAATTTAGCTGACTTTTCTATGAGAATGGGTGCCACGTAGGATATATTTTTGTCGTTTAGTGCGGATTCCCCATCGACAGATGTCGCCGGGGAAAATATCGATGGGGAAACTGGTAAATGTTGTAGTCATGATAAGAGTTTCATTCGTAAGATCACCCGATTTCAAGATATCCATTTCGCATTAATATATAGCTCGAATTTCTCAATAGATCCGGTTTTGACGGGACCATACCAAGATGTGAAACTTAAATCAAGTGTTGATAAACCGCGGTACAATCTCTATGTAAAAATAAAGTCATAGTCTAGATTGAAACTTCAAACAATTTTAAGAATGTGAAGGACTATTGGTTTAATTTGTGAGAGTTACGGATTAAATTAAGGAAAAACAACTTGAAAAAGTATATCGGGTTAATCCCAATCGACCCGGTCAACCAAAAGTCACAAGAACAAAAAGTCAACCATGGCAGTTTTTCTTGACAGTTATTTAGCAGTTACAAACTAAGAGACACGTCTATTGGATGGATTGAACCATCACAACGATTCTCTTGTACCTTTTCATTTGTATAAATACTTAGAACATACAGATTGTAAACATAGATGACTAATATATATAGAAAAGCTTTTACGATTCAATTGTTTCTTGTTTTTTTGGTATATCTTGATCATAGATCCAGAAAAACGGGCCAACAATTGGTATCAGAGCCACAAATCATCATATACCAAGGTCTTTGCATACCCTGTTCTTGAATCGATACAACCACTGAGTCTCGGTGAAATTTTTGCAAAAAACAGTCGAACACAATAATCAAAAAAATCATTTTATTGTGTTGTTTTCATCAAAGAAACCAATTTTTTGTCACAAGGTATCAATCACAAAGTGATTAGTTACCGGCATCAAAAAAGGAGGTTCCTTTATCTTTGCAAAAAAAAAGCCAGTCGAATAAATTCAAAACCAAGGAAAAACCTTATACCAAATTCAATATCACAAAGTCATCAAGGCGAAATTAAACGATTCACAAGAAAGAACAAACACACCGTCCATTAAGGAATCAAGCCGAAACATCAAATTGAGTCACCAATCAACTCAAATTTAGAACTCAATCATTCAATTCTCTCACGGTTAGAAAACCCCAAATTCATCGAAACCCTAAGTTTCATCTTGTGGGATTATAAGTGCTCGTGAAGAACACATCTGGGGAAGAACAAGGACGGTCAACCTTGCCTTATCACAAAGCGGTCAACCATCGATTTGGAGAAGAAGAAGATTGGGATCATTCCTGAAGAAGAGAGACAAAATATAAGTCTCAATAAAGAGACGTTTTCCTTTTATCTCGGGAAAGATAAGAAGTAAAAAAGGAGAGGCGCCTTTTTATTAGGGCATCTCAAAGGCAAAAAGGGCTACGGTTACACTATCAACCCACTGTGTTTTAAAATTATATAAAACCACCCTTCCATTTTCGTTTTTTATATATAGTATATATTAAGTTTTATATATATTGTATAGTTTTCATTTTAGATAAGTTACTTTTTATATAAATAAGTATCTTGTCGAGGTTTAGAAATATAATAACCTAATACTCATACCGCTTATTATATTGATTAAGAATAATTTTAAGGATTAATTAACCTTAGGTTGTTCAAGTTTTAATATTAAACTCCGAGGATAATTTTGGATTAAAAGTAGTCCCGTAAAGTTTTATAGCCTATAAGGCAAAATAAAACAAAAAAACTCGGTAGATATAGAAATTTCGACACACCTAGTGTTAAAAGTTTTATTTTGGATATTTTTGTCAATATCCTTGAGATATGACGAAAGGAAGTGGAAATAAGGAAATTAGTACAACATGTACACCTCAATTTCAATGCCCGATCCTAAAACCCGCGAATTACTCATTATGGGCAATTTGAATACAAATCATTCTCGAAGCAAATGGTTTATGGAAACAAGAGAGTCATTTGAGACGACTCAACCCGATAAGAAAAAGGATAAAACCGCTATTGCATTCCTTTATCAAGCCTTACCGAAACAATTAATTCAAATAACAAAGCACAAAACCATGAAGACATTTGGAATACTTTGAAAACTAGACACGTTGGCGAAGACAGAGTTCAACAAGCAAGACTGCAAACACTCAAATCTGACTTTGAGATGTTATACATGAAGGAAGACGAGACAATCGACACCTTCGCTACAAAACTAACAACACTCGTAAACAAAGCCGCTAGTCTAGGACACACAATTGAAGATTAAACAATAGTACGAAAACTATTAAATGTTGTACTCGATAGGTATCTGCGAACAGTTGCATCAATAGAGCAATATTCTGATCAAAGTGAAATGACGATGGAAGAAGCAATTGGGAGACTCAAGACGTACGAGGAAAGAATAAAGTTTAAGAAGAATAAGGACAATAACGATCAAGATAAGTTATTGTTTACATCGTCATAACAATAACATTACTCACGGAGACACATGAAAATGTGGACAAGATTTGTTGTGAGGCCAAGAAAATAATTTCAATAAAGAATCAAACAAAGAACTCAAATAAATTTACTCATGATAAGAGTAAGGTGATGTTTTAGATGCAAGGAGTATGGGCATTTTGCAAAAAATGTCCATCATAGAAAGAAGGAATCCAATCTCATCAAGAAGACTTGGAACCAACATTACTTATGGCAACTGTTGAAGAAGCACCAGGAGGTTTCATTAAGCAAGAAGAATCACGAAGCAAGAATGGATGGAAATTCCATTCCACTTCAAATTGACAGTATCAAACATTGAACAACAAGGAGTTGGCAGTAAAAACTTGGATGGTGGTATAACCGAAAGCATGAGTCGACCTGGATTTAAGGAAGATATATGCGCTGCAAGAACTCCAATAGGAAGACAAAGTGTTGGTAGTATAACCAACCAACCAGAAACATGATCAATCAGGATTTATGATAGATCACAACAATGAAGGTGAAAATAACCGGGAAAATATGATCAACTCGGACTTAAGGAAGACCACAACAATGAAGGTGGAAATAACTAGAAAAATATGATCAACATGGACATAATGAGGATCACAAAAGATAGATTGGAAGTAACCAAGAAAATTTGATCTACACAATTTAAGGATGATCATAAGCACTAGAAGAAATTAAAACAGAGTAGCTCGGATGGTGGATTTAACCGAAGATGAATCAAGAAGACTTAAAGACCTACGTCGCAGCGATTGTGATTAAGGGGGAGAATATTGGGTTAATCCCAATCGACCCAAGTCAAACACCCAATCGACCCAGTCAACCAAAAGTCAGAAGAACAAAAAGTTAACCATGGTAGTTTTTCTTGACAGTTATTTAGCAGTTACAAACTAAGAGACACATCTGTTGGATGGATTGAACCGTCAAATCAACGATTCTCTTGTACCTTTTCATTTGTATAAATACTTAGAACATACATATTGTAAACATAGATGACTAATATATAGAAAAGCTTTTACGATTCAATTGTTTCTTGTATTTTTGGTATATCTTGATCATAAATCCAAAAACATGCCAACAAAGAATAGTACATCCTATCTCACAAATAACTTCCTCTACTAATAAGCTTGCCAAAGGAACCATGTTTAACACTCTAAAACCAAAGTAATCGACTAACCTAATATCTTTGAGATTAAGTAAGGTTCAGATCAGAAGGTATTAGAAGCCCATAACCAAAGACTTATAAAAGATAAAACTTATAAGCTTCTATTTATGTACGTGGAACACTTAGTTACACCGAGCCTTTGGGCCAGAATCCGGTTAGTTCTTTACGAACCTAACTAGAATATTTCAATAATTTATTAGGCCTGTGACTCATATTGCATCTCTTGGTTCACCACATTTCAACACGTCGTGAATACCTTGATCTATATCAAAACATGTTAGATGTACCAACATTTATTTGCTGATTCAAAATTTATTTGTTTTTTGAAAATGCTGACAAATTCAAACCAACAAGTGATTCTTAGTCAAATCTTTCATTACTATCTTGTTTAACTTTTCATCAACTTCCATTGCAATCTTTCATTGTAAAAACACACCTTAAATAGACCTTTTTTCAACACACGTAACACACATCGAAAAAAATGGTGAACACGAGAGGCAAAATCAGGAAAACCCAACGCACGACTAAGAAATTTTCCATCATCCCGTCTGTTCCTTCAGGCAAGAACTCTCGTAATCCTATTCATTTTATGGGTCTAGCGCACCATCAAAAAGACTGTGTTCATTACAAAGTTTTTGTATTCGTCGGCAAAGGTAGATGGAGTGTTGTTTCAGGTTCAGGACCAAGATCTGTTTCAGGCTCAAATCTACTCGTCTGATACTAGAAAATGGAAGACTTTAGATAAATCTTTCTCATAGAACTACTATAATATGTTTTCACCCTTGAGTTTATTGAATGGAGCTATTTATTGGGATCCATCGTGTCGTGATATGTTATACTTTAAACTCGATGCCGAACATTTGAAGAAGTTACCGTTGCCTTTGCCCGAGAGGGTGGCGTACTGTTGAGGGTATTACAACATAATAGCGCCACTTTACTTTGGGGAGTCAAGAGGCCATCTGCATTTGGCGGAATCTAACCTAAATGTGTATGAGATGTCCAATGATCATTCAGGGTGGTTTATCAATTACAAAGTGGATATTGATGAGCTTCAGGAAGTTCATGTGGATATGATCCATTGCTACCAACATTCGCCAAGCCCTTTTGAATTAGATGTGTTAGATGTCGTGAGGGGTGAAAAAGAAGAAGATACATTCATAGTGGTGTGGATACCTGGGAAGATGATAAGCTACAATGTTATTGGCAAGAGTTTCAAGCAGATATTCGATCTGAGCAACGTTAACAAATTCCACGAAAGCTCAAGAAAGAGAATGTCCTCTCAAGGCCGGTCTTTCAAGCGCCATAGATTTTGAGACTTGGACGTGCATCGTTATACCGACACCACAACTTATTTCTAAACAAGATTCCAATTTGCGTGTAATAAATTAGTAAAAAATGTAAACTTTATGAATATGCAGCCAAGAATGACTTGTGAGTTCGAGTGAGTTTCTATTTATTTACTGAAAATCAAAAGAACAAACACTCTGCTACAAAATGCTATCACATGTTGGCACCACTTCTTGATACTTTCTATGAGTGATCGGATCATACTAATTATATTGGTAAAACAATCGTTCTTTACAAACTAAATAACACGGGTATTTATAACCCATCAACAGACACCTATGAACCATCACACTAGTTCACTAATTGGTATAACAACCATCATACCTTTTGTAACAGACACAACCCTTCAATCTTTATTGCTATAACCAAAAATAACTGTCATTCGGTTATTGTATATTAACTAATCAAACTAGACCCTTTAACTTTATACAAACATACATAAACTAAATATTCTTGACTTACATGGATTGATAAGTTAGTATTCAACACTCCCCCCTAATTTATTAATCCATGCCTTTGATGTCTTCGAGCTCCATCATCTTTATCTTGGGCAACTAGCGACAAGTCTTGCTCATTAAAATTTGGCTTGTTTCCACTTTCTTTGTCTTTGTCTTTAACAAGAACTATGTCTTCAACTTCCTCTTTGATTTGACTTCTTTCTTCCTTGTCTTTAATCTCATCTCGATCATATTTTTCAACTTTGTCAAGATCTTCCTGTATCATTTCATAATCTTGAATCTTCAAAAATTGTTTCTTGTAATACTTGTATCATGATCTTCCGTTCAACTTTCTTGATGTCTTTCTTAATTTGGCTTTCCTTTGGAAATCTTGATGGTGTTTCACGATGCCTCTTGCATTTGCTCTTGCCAATGCTTGGTATATCCTTTGATGTTTCTTTTCTAAAACAACTTCATGATTTTCTTTTCTAGTATGTTCTTCTTCCGACTTTAACTCTTTCATTTATTTGCTTGTGTAATTTTTCGCCTTCTCCGTGTTCTCTATTGTCTCGCATTTGTTTCTCAAATGCTATCTCTATTCTCATTTTCTTCTCAAACTCTTGTTTCTCTATTTCTATTTCTTGAAGTATTCCTAACTCCATAACTCTAGTTTGCCTTTTAAATCTATTTCTATTTATGACCTTATGCCCTCTAACTTGTCTTTTGGAATTTCATCCCTTTCAATGCCACTTCCATTCCATGTCGGTTCTTCTTCTAAGGATGTAACCATCAATAATGATGGTTCGTTATCTTCGTACACAAGATTTGATATTTCTGTTCTATGGTCTGGTTTTGGACAATCTCTCACATTGTGTCCAAACTCATGACAATTATAACATTCTATTTCTCTAATGTCTCTTCTATGGTAGTTTTGATCTTCAGGGTTTCTCCTTCTTCTATCATAACTATCTTCATTCTTACTATCACTTGCGAATCTTCCTCGGCCTCTTCCTCGTGTCTGATTACCACCCCCTTGTCTATTATTTCCATCGTTGCATTCATAATTTCTGTCATTCCCTTGACGTGTGAATAGCAACTTCTCACTATTATCTTCTTGACTTCCTTTTCTAAACTTAATCCTTTCTTCATAAGTCTTAAGTTTCCCAATAATCTCCTCCAACTTTAGTCTTAAATTAACAATCATTTCAATAGTTGCTACTACTGGTACAAATTTATCTAGTACTGCATTAAGTACTTTCCTTACTTTCGTTTGCTCATCAAACGTTAATCCACATGCAGCAGCATTTGTAATAATACTCATCAACTTATGAATCTATTGATTCATCTTCTCTCATCAAAAGTCTCTCAAATTCTGATTTAAGTTGTTGCGAGTGTGGCTGTTGTACATCTTCTGTCCCAATAAATCTGGACTTTAGAGAGTCCCAAAATTCTTTCGCTGTTTCACATCCCGCAACTTGCATTTGCAAATCTTCTGGTAATCCTTGAAATAGGTATGCTGACGCAAAACCATCCTTTTTTACATCAATCTCTTTTGATGTACTCTTTCCTTCTACTAAATCCAATACTTCACTTGCCAATAGAATCTTCTTCATTCTTAATGCCCATAATGTATAGTTCGTATTGTTTAAAATTGGTCATTGATATGATGATATCGATGCGGCGACTTCTCTATAAACAATATCTTTGTTTTCGTTTTTATCTCCCGTCATATCTTTTGATTTGGTTTTTTTTTTCTTTCTAAAACCAATATAAATCTGTATATTTAATCCTTTGTGGCTGGTCCCTTTTTAAATCCCTTTAAGAGAGCCCTTTTGTCTTGTCAGGCCCAAAACACTAATCGACCCAACACTTGTTCCTCTCTCCTTTTGATCTACGTTTTTTTCTCTTCATTTTTTTTATCAAAAAATACGTTTCTTCCTTTATGCAGATTAGGGCTAAAATAATTTCCTTCTTCCTGTTGCAATCAATGGTGATTCCTGTTGATGACGGTGGCGGCAGTCTCTTCTCACAGAACCGGTATGTTTTTATTTTTCCCTTCTTTTTCCTTTTCTCTGATTCGATCTTTCCTCAATCGAATCGTGTTCTTCTTTTTCTCTTCTCTGAATCGAGCCTTTGGCTCTAATACCACTGTTGGCACCACTTCTTGGTAGTTTCTATGAATGATTGAATCACAATAATAATCACACTAATTTTATTGGTAAAACAATCGTTCTTTACAAACTAAATGACGCGGTATTTATAACCCATCATCAGACACCTATGAACCATCACATTGGTTCACTAATTGGTATAACAACCATCATACCGCTCTAATAGACACAACCCTTCAATCTTTATTGCTATAACCGAAAATAACTGCCATTCGGTTATTGTCTATTAACTAATCAAACTAGACCCTTTAACTTTATGCAAACACACATATACTAAATATTCTTGACTTACATGGATTAATAAGTTAGTATTCAACATCACATTACACTTCGTGATCCGACTTCTTGTAGTGATGTGGGCCCAAGTGTTGATGAACAGGCCATTGTGTTTCTGGAGGCCCAAGATCGCATGACAAAAGGGGTCTCACTAAAATGGGCATAACGTGGGATACGGGGCTCCGTTTCAGACGAATTACCAGTCGATTCGAAACATGGAACGAGGAGCACGTTGTGGTAAATGACTATGTCGGTTTATGAAACTTTCGAGCCCCGAAACACTATATTTTAGGAGTTATTTGCATTTTAATGTTTTTTTGGGTTTTTTGGACTTTTGTTTTTAGGCTAGTTTTCGGCCAGTATGTCTTTTGAGGCCCATTTCTGTTTTGCACTCTTATTTAAAAAGTGCTTTGTAATCCTGGCTATTCAGTTCAAAGAAATATCAAAAGTCAATTATTGGCAGTTTTCGTGCTAAGAATCCTAATAGTCGATATTCTATTGAATCAACGATTATTGGAAGAATCGATCATGGTATTCTTGAGAATCAAGAGGCTTGATTTGTGTTATCTTGTTACTTAGTCTACATCATGTAGCTTCTTTCAAATATATGGCTTTTCATTAATTACTATTATTTGTATTTGACTAGCATTTGGTTTATCATTGTTATTTGGTTCATTACCCATAAGTAATGCATGCAAGATCACTCAATAGTTGAAGATGTCGGTTTTTGAAACCTACATATATGACTTTAAGCTTGAATTTACCCAATAGCTCCTGTTTTTATAGGGCCTTACCATAAATTTAGATGAAGTATTGAAGAATCGCTGGCTAGTCAAGACCGTATCTTTTCCGGTCCAGACCCGGGCAAAGTTAGGACCAAGCCAACTTTACCATTTTTGTACTATCTCTAGGTTGCAAATTGATCTTTTGAAGAAAAAATTGTACATTTTTATGTAACATTGAATTTCTAGTCTTAGAATGGGTATATGTTTAAAGTTATCGGATTAGAGTATATTTCGAGTAGTGCGAGACCCACAAAAAACTTTCACAAAATAAATCCACAAAATGAGTTGGATGTATTCGGTTGGCTTAATAAAAACAAGAGAGAACCTATATATACACAAATACACTAATCAAACACATTCAACTCATTTTATAGATTTATTTTGTGGAAGTTTTTGTGGTCAAAGACTACTCATATTTTGATAGAATGATTAATTTTATATATCACCCTACTTTCATGATTAATTTCATATATAAAGGAAATTAAAAGGTAAAAAATATTAAATAAACGCTATCACTATTTGCAAAATGATGTTTTGATTTTATGTTTTATAAACCGAATTTAAAAACTACTTAACGTCTGTGAAAAAGTGAAACTTATACAATATAAATCCTAAAAATATGAAAAATACATTTTTACAATCCTAATGATAAAAGAAAATTTATAGAAAAAGAAAATTATTTTTACAACTATTTAATTAATTATTATTAATTAAAAACTAATTTTAACTATTAAATATTAACCTAATTACAAGAAAATATGAAACAAAGCTAGAAAAATAAAATTTTGACTTAGAAAAATCTAAAATAACAAAATAGAATTTTCAAAACTATTTTTGTATTTTTCTGATTATTTTTGGATTTTCTAGGAATTAAAAACTATTAAAAACTAATTAAATTATTTAAAAATACAAATTTAACTAAGAAAAATCTAGAAAAATATTTTTTTGGCTTTTTATATTTATCTTAACTTAAGAAAATTGAAAAATTAATTTTTTGAGACTTTTCTTAATTTTTTGTAATAAATGCTATTTAAAAATGCTTAAAAACAATTAAAATCAAGAAAAATAGCAAACTGATTTGGAAAAATCTGAAAATTTCAGGAAAACTCTAAAATAATATTAGGAAGCTAGGAAAAATGGAAAAACAGATGGTTGTGTGGAGGAATGTGAAACTGATGTGCAAAGTGCTAAGAAATAAGCACTTGGAATAAGCTAGTGAGCACCAAGGGCCACCAAACTGAAACAGAAGCTTGGATAAGCTAAAAGAGCCAAAATGCAACAAGTCTCAACAAGCCTAAACCACAGAATTGCAATCTACAAAGATTTGATGAAATTGAGCTTAAGACTAAAAGCAGCTTAAGGGGGTCTACTATGAGCTTAAAAATAAGCCAACCAATAAGCTAAAACCTAAAACCAAATATGGGACCCTGAACAAGACCTGGCTGGCTATTAACAAACCAAAGGCCAGACTATGATGAGCCAAGATGAGCCCTGTGCAGACCTTGCAAGATCCCTGTGCAGACTCAGTGTTAACTGAGTCAGTTGCACAGGGCACATATGACCATGTTGACAAGCCTTTTTGGGGCTTAAGAAAAATTCACAAATTATACAAAATGAGGATAAGAAAATAGACCCATCAAGATTTTAAAACCATAAGTTTCACTTGTTATGGCTCAAAATTGAGCTCATAAAAATTCCTCCTAGGTGGGTTTGGCCGATTTTTCAAGTTTTTTGACTTTTTAACAAAACTGAAATGTTGACTATTTTGAGTTTTGATCTTGATTTATAGACTGATTATGATGTTAATTGATGAAATAACACTAATGCAAGCTTTATCTATGAATTTCAAACACAAAATGAGCTTTTGACTTGAAAATGACTCAACAGATAAGTGATTAAGACAGATGACATGAATTTTGACTTTGGACATGTGCAGGCACAAGATAATCACTAGAATGAGTTTTAATAAGCTAACCAAACTTGAAACAACAAGCTCTAACTACTGAGCTAACCTATGGCACAATGTACAAAGCTGATCCAAACACCATTGTTATAACTGATAAGAACTTAAACCTACACCAACTACTGAACCAACATGTAATAAGGATCAAACTAAGTTTGAATGACTTAAATACAACTAATTAAACACATTTGAACAAGTTATAACTACAAACACAAATATGAACACAATCTGCAAAATGGATGAAAAACTGAAATAGAGAATGCTACTCACATGTGTCCAAATTGTTTGCAGGCCAAAACCAAAACCAGAAATACTCTAAGCTAATCTAATCCAACCATTATCCATCCTCTGCATCAACCATAACCAATTTCTTCACCACTTTGACCCAGTTTGACTTTTGTTGACCATGAGTGAAAAGGCTTTAAACTGCTTCCAAAGCTTGTCAAAAGCTAAAATAAGCTTGATTAAACTTGTTTAAACTTAAAAGAATCTAATAAAGCTTGTAAATAAGAGAATGAACCGAAATTTTCAACAAGAAACCATAAACTTGGAACTTATATGAAAACTTGAATTGATGCTCAAAAGTACAATACAATGATGTTTTTAACTTAAATGAGATACAAATACAATCGAAACTACAACATTTTGATTTAAATTAATACATTTATAAAAAAACGACATTAAAGAAATTTTATAAAAACTAGCTACCCTCTTCTCTTGCTATCTCTTGCTCTTTTATACCTTCAAATGCTTCTCTCACATCTTCGAGCATATCCCACCATAACCGGACCATTGGATCACTTCAAGTAGTATTGGCCGCTTTGATTGGTTTTATGGAAATGAGTATTGCCACTGGGAGGGTTGAGTGTGATGAGGGGGGATGCAATAAATGATTTTTGTAGTTTGGTGATGTGGAGTGATAAGGTGGGTGGAAAGGTGAGTTGGAGGAGGGGGGATGGAGTGTTAGCAGGGTTTTGCAGTAAAGCAGTTGGGAAGGAGGAAGTTTGGCGCCAAGGGGTTTGTTTGACCATTTGGTTGACTGGTTGGATTATTAAAAGGAAGGGGGTCCAAAATAGCTATTGACAGGGGGTCCAAATGGAAAGGCAGGGTCCAATTGGGTTTATGACAAGGGACAAAGGTCAAAAAAGGTTTTAATGACAAGGACCTTTGTTGCAATTTCTGAAAAGATAAGGACCTAGGCTGCCATTTTCACAAAGTTGCTCTAAAGGACCAAAAGTGACAAGCTTCCATAATACAAGGACCAAACTTGTCATTTTCAATTTCCAGGGCCAATTTTGCCAAATTTCAAACTTGAAGGACTAATTTTGTAATTTCTCAAAACTTTTGATATTTTTCACCAAAGGACTAATTTTGACAACTTATGATTTTAAAAGGACCTTTGGTGAATTTTCTTTTGAAATTATGTGCTCGAGGACTGCTTTCGACAATTTTGAAACTTGGGGGATGAAACGCCAATTATGCAAACTTAGCTCATTTTCATCGATTTTGAACATTTTGCATCCAAACATATAAAATGCAATTTTGGAATATTTTCGGTATTTTGATGCATTTCGAGCATTTTAAACGCTTTGCGCTTGATTGACCCAAAATGATGAGTATTTACACACCATCGCCACACATTAGACGCTCAACGGATGAGTCGATATGTTATGGTTACACATTAGACATATATATATTTTTGTTTTCCCATAGCTATATATCTACTGCTTCGTCAAGTCTCATCAATAACGTATATATATTTTTTGTTAAAGTCAACGAAGTCAAAGTGAATCCCCATGACATGTCACGGGGAAAATGTCCAATAAAAACAGTTATCTCAAAACATAAGCCCAATTGCATAACTTAAAGCCCAAACAGTTATCCCCGGCGACATGTCGCTGGGGAAACTCTTGTCCACGTCACGATAAGAGTCATTAACACTAAATACAAATTTTTGAATAATCAAATGAATCCCCGGCGACATGTCGCTGGGGAAAAGTAAGCGGGAAAAATTCCCGCCACGTTTTACGAAGAAATATTCGGTCAAAATATAATCATAATCCCGCGACATGTCGGGAAAACTACACAATAATTTAGTGACTTTTCTACGAGAATTGGTGCGCGTATGATGTATTTTTGTCGTTTAGTGCGGATTCTCAATGACGAGATGTCGTAGGGAAAATATCGATGGGAAACGGTAAATGTTGTAGTCATGATAAGAGTTTCATTCGTAAGATCACTCCATTTCAAGATATCCATTTCGCATTAATATATAGCTCGAATTTCTCAATAGATCCGGTTTTGACGGGACCATACCAAGAATGTGAAACTTAAATCAAGTGTTGATAAACCGTGTACAATCTCTATGTAAAATAAAGTCATAGTCTAGATTGAAACTTCAAACAATTTTTAGAATGTGAAGGACTATTGGTTTAATTTGTGAGAGTTACGGATTAAATTAAGGAAAAACAACTTGAAAAAGTATATCGGGTTAATCCCAATCGACCCGGTCAACCAAAAGTCACAAGAACAAAAATTCAACCATGGCAGTTTTTCTTGACAGTTATTTAGCAGTTACAAACTAAGAGACACATCTGTTGGATGGATTGAACCATCACAACGATTCTCTTGTACCTTTTCATTTGTATAAATACTTAGAACATACAGATTGTAAACATAGATGACTAATATATAGAAAAGCTTTTACGATTCAATTGTTTCTTGTATTTTTGGTATATCTTGATCATAGATCAAGAAAACGGCCAACAATTGGTATCGAGCCACAAATCATCATATACCAAGGTCTTTGGATACCACGCTCTTGAATCGATACAACCATCGAAGTCTCGGTGAAATTTTTGCAAAATACAATCCGAACACAATAATCAAAAAATCATTTTATTGTGTTGTTTTCATCAAAGAAACCAATTTTTGTCACAAGGTATCAATCACAAAGTGATTAGTTACCAAGATCAAAAAGGAGGTTCCTTTATCTTTGCAAAAAAAGCGGTCGAATCAATTCAAAACCAAGGAAAACCATATACGAAATTCAATATCACAAAGTCATCAAGGCGAAATTAAACGATTCACAACAAAGAACAAACACACTGCTCATTGAGGAATCAAGCCTGAAACATCAAATTGAGTCACCAATCAACTCAAATTTAGAACTCCAATCATTCAATTCTCTCACGGTTAGAAAACCCCAAATTCATCGAAACCCTAAGTTTCATCTTGTGGGATTATAAGTGCTCGTGAAGAACACAGCATACCGGAGAAGAACAAGGACGGTCAACCTTGCCTTATCACAGGCGGTCAACCATCAGATTTGGAGAAGAAGAAGATCGGGATCATTCCCAGAAGAAGAGAGAGACAAAATATAAGTCTCAATAAAAGAGACGTTTTCATTTTATCTCAGGAAAAGATAAGTAAAACAAGGAGAGGCGACCTTTTTATTAGGGCACCTCAAAGGCAAAAGGGCTACGGGTTATACTATTAACCCACCAGGTTTTAAAGTTATACAAAACCACCCTTCCATTTTCGTTGACCTGTCAATAACCTATATATATTTTTTGTTAAAGTCAACAAAGTCAAAATGAATCCCCGGCGACATGTCGCTGGGGAAAATGTCCAATAAAAACAGTTATCTCAAAACATAAGCCCAATTGCATAACTTAAAGCCCAAACAGTTATCCCCGGCGACATGTCGCTGGGGAAACTCTTGTCCACGTCACGATAAGAGTCATTAACACTAATTACAAATTTTTGAATAATCAAATGAATCCCGGCGACATGTCATTGGGAAAATAAGCGGAAAAATTCCGCCACGTTTCTGAAGAAATATTCGGTCAAAATATAATCATTAATCCGGCGACATGTCACGAGAAAACTACACAATAATTTAGCGACTTTTCTATGAGAATGGGTGCCACGTGGGATATATTTTTGTCGTTTAGTGGATTCCCAAATGACGATGTCGTGGGGAAAATATCGATGGGGAAACTGGTAAATGTTGTAGTCATGATAAGAGTTTCATTCGTGTAAGATCACCCGCATTTCAAGATATCCATTTCTGCATTAATATATAGCTCGAATTTCTCAATAGATCTGGTTTTTGACGGGACCATACCAGTAACAGAAACTTAAATCAAGTGTTGATAAACCGGCGGTACAATCTCTATGTAAAAATAAAGTCATAGTCTAGATTGAAACTTCAAACAATTTTAAGAATGTGAAGGACTATTGGTTTAATTTGTGAGAGTTACGGATTAAATTAAGGAAAAACAACTTGAAAAAGTATATCGGGTTAATCCCAATCGACCCGGTCAACCAAAAGTCACAAGAACAAAAAGTCAACCATGGCAGTTTTTCTTGACAGTTATTTAGCAGTTACAAACTAAGAGACACGTCTATTGGATGGATTGAACCATCACAACGATTCTCTTGTACCTTTTCATTTGTATAAATACTTAGAACATACTGATTGTAAACATAGATGACTAATATATAGAAAAGCTTTTACGATTCAATTGTTTCTTGTTTTTGGTATATCTTGATCATAGATCCGTAAAACGGGCCAACAATTGGTATCGAGCCACAAATCATCATATACCAAGGTCTTTGCATACCTGCTCTTGAATCGATACAACCACCGAGTCTCGGTGAAATTTTTGCAAAAACAATGAACACAATAATCAAAAAATCATTTTATTGTGTTGTTTTCATCAAAGAAACTAATTTTTGTCACAAGGTATCAATCACAAAGTGATTAGTTACAAGATCAAAAAGGAGGTTCCTTTATCTTTGCAAAAAAGCCACCGAATAAATTCAAAACCAAGGAAAACCTTATACCAAATTCAATATCACAAAGTCATCAAGGCGAAATTAAACGATTCACAAAGAAAGAACAAACACACCGTCCATTAAGGAATCAAGCCGAAACATCAAATTGAGTCACCAATCAACTCAAATTTAGAACTCCAATCATTCAATTCTCTCACGGTTAGAAAACCCCAAATTCATCGAAACCCTAAGTTTCATCTTGTGGGATTATAAGTGCTCGTGAAGAACACAAGATACCGGGGAAGAACAAGGACGGTCAACCTTGCCTTATCACAGTGGTCAACCATCGATTGGAGAAGAAGAAGATTGGGATCATTCCCGAGAAGAGAGACAAAATATAAGTCTCAATAAAGAGACGTTTTCCTTTATCTCGTGAAAAGATAAGTAAAAAAGGAGAGGCGCACCTTTTTATTAGGGCATCTCAAAGGCAAAAAGGGGCTACGGGTTACACTATCAACCCACCAGGTTTTAAAATTATATAAAACCACCCTTCCATTTTCGTTTTTTTATATATAGTATATATTAAGTTTTTATATATATTGTATAGTTTTCATTTTAGATAAGTTACTTTTTTATATAAATAAGTATCTTGTCGAGGTTTAGAAATATAATAACCTAATACTCATACCGCTTATTATATTGATTAAGAATAATTTTAAGGATTAATTAACCTTAGGTTGTTCAAGTTTTAATATTAAACTCCGAGGATAATTTTGGATTAAAAGTAGTCCCGTAAAGTTTTTATAGCCTATAAGGCAAAATAAAACAAAAAACTTCGGTAGATATAGAAATTTCGACACACCTAGTGTTAAAAGTTTTATTTTGATATTTTGTCAATATCCTTGAGATATGACGAAGGAAGTGGAAATAAGGAAATTAGTACAACATGTACACCTCAATTTCAATGCCCGATCCTAAAACCCGCGAATTACTCATTATGGGCAATTTGAATACAAATCATTCTCAAGCAAATGGTTTATGGAAACAAGAGAGCTGCTTGAGACGACTCAACCCGATAAAAAAGGATAAAACCGCTATTGCATTCCTTTATCAAGCCTTACCCGAGAAACAATTAATTCAAATAACAAAGCACAAAACCGCGAAAGACATTTGGAATACTTTGAAAACTAGACACGTTGGCGAAGACAGAGTTCAACAAGCAAGACTGCAAACACTCAAATCTGACTTTGAGATGTTATACATGAAGGAAGACGAGACAATCGACACCTTCGCTACAAAACTAACAACACTGTAAACAAAGCCGCTAGTCTAGGACACACAATTGAAGATTAAACAATAGTACGAAAACTATTAAATGTTGTACTCGATAGGTATCTGCGACAGTTGCATCAATAGAGCAATATTCTGATCAAAGTGAAATGACGATGGAAGAAGCAATTGGGAGACTCAAGACGTACGAGGAAAGAATAAAGTTTAAGAAGAATAAGGACAATAACGATCAAGATAAGTTATTGTTTACGTCACAACAATAACATTACTCACGGAAGACACCGTGAAAATGTGGACAAGATTTGTTGTGAGGCCAAGAAAATAATTTCAATAAAGAATCAAACAAAGAACTCAAATAAATTTACTCATGATAAGAGTAAGGTGATGTTTTTTAGATGCAAGGAGTATGGGCATTTTGCAAAAAAATGTCCATCATAGAAAGAAGGGGAATCCAATCTCATTGAAGAAGACTTGGAACCAACATTACTTATGGCAACTGTTGAAGAAGCACCAGGAGGTTTCATTAAGCAAGAAGAATCACGAAGCAAGAATGGATGGAAATTCCATTCCACTTCAAATTGACAGTATCAAACATTGAACAACAAGGAGTTGGCAGTAAAAACTTGGATGGTGGTATAACCGAAAGCATGAGTCGACCTGGATTTAAGGAAGATATATGCGCTGCAAGAACTCCAATAGGAAGACAAAGTGTTGGTAGTATAACCAACCAACCAGAAACATGATCAATCAGGATTTATGATAGATCACAACAATGAAGGTGAAAATAACCAGGAAAAATATGATCAACCTGGACTTAAGGAAGACCACAACAATGAAGGTGGAAATAACTAGAAAAAATATGATCAACATGGACATAATGAGGATCACAGCAGTAACGGTGGAAGTAACCGAAGAAAATTTGATCTACCTGAATTTAAGGATGATCATAAGCACTAGAAGAAATTAAAACAGTAGTAGCTCAGATGGTGGATTTAACCGAAGATGAATCAAGAAGACTTAAAGACCTACGTCGCGTGATTGTGATTAAGGGGAGAATATTGGGTTAATCCCAATCGACCCAAGTCAAACACCCAATCGACCCACCAACCAAAAGTCAAGAACAAAAGTTAACCATGGTAGTTTTTCTTGATGCTTATTTAGCGGTTACAAACTAAGAGACACATCTGTTGGATGGATTGAACCGTCACAACGATTCTCTTGTACCTTTTCATTTGTATAAATACTTAGAACATACATATTGTAAACATAGATGACTAATATATAGAAAAGCTTTTACGATTCAATTGTTTCTTGTATTTTTGGTATATCTTGATCATAAATCCAAAAAAACATGCCAACAAAGAATAGGTACATCCTATCTCACAAATAACTTCCTCTACTAATAAGCTTGCCAAAGGAACCATGTTTAACACTCTAAAACCAAAGTAATCGACTAACCTAATATCTTTGAGATTAAGTAAGGTTCAGATCAGAAGGTATTAGAAGCCCATAACCAAAGACTTATAAAAGATAAAACTTATAAGCTTCTATTTATGTACGTGGAACACTTAGTTACACCGAGCCTTTGGGCGAATCCGTTAGTTCTTCTGAACCTAACTAGAATATTTCAATAATTTATTAGGCTGTGACTCATATTGCATCTCTTGGTTCACCACATTTCAACACGTCGTGAATACCTTGATCTATATCAAAACATGTTAGATGTACCAACATTTATTTGTTGATTCAAAATTTATTTGTTTTTGAAAATGTTGACAAATTCAAACCAACAAGTGATTCTTAGTCAAATCTTTCATTACTATCTTGTTTAACTTTTCATCAACTTCCATTGCAATCTTTCATTGTAAAACACACCTTAAATAGACCTTTTTCAACACACGTAACACACATCGAAAAAAATGGTGAACACGAGAGGCAAAATCAGGAAAACCCAACGCACGACTAAGAAATTTTCCATCATCCCGTCTGTTCCTTCAGGCAAGAACTCTCGTAATCCTATTCATTTTATGGGTCTAGCGCACCATCAAAAAGACTGTGTTCATTACAAAGTTTTTGTATTCGTCGGCAAAGGTAGATGGAGTGTTGTTTCAGGTTCAGGACCAAGATCTGTTTCAGGCTCAAATCTACTCGTCTGATACTAGAAAATGGAAGACTTTAGATAAATCTTTCTCATAGAACTACTATAATATGTTTTTCACCCTTGGAGTTTATTGGAATGGAGCTATTTATTGGGATCCATCGTGTCGTGATATGTTATACTTTAAACTCGATGCCGAACATTTGAAGAAGTTACCGTTGCCTTTGCCCGAGAGGGTGGCGTACTGTTGAGGGTATTACAACATAATAGCGCCACTTTACTTTGGGGAGTCAAGAGGCCATCTGCATTTGGCGGAATCTAACCTAAATGTGTATGAGATGTCCAATGATCATTCATGGTGGTTTATCAATTACAAAGTGGATATTGATGAGCTTCAGGAAGTTCATGTGGATATGATCCATTGCTACCAACATTCGCCAAGCCCTTTTGAATTAGATGTGTTAGATGTCGTGAGGGGTGAAAAAGAAGAAGATACATTCATAGTGGTGTGGATACCTGGGAAGATGATAAGCTACAATGTTATTGGCAAGAGTTTCAAGCGGATATTCGATCCGAGCAACGTTAACAAATTCCACGAAGCTCAAGAAAGAGAATGTCCTCTCAGGCCGGTCTTTCAGCGCCATAGATTTTGAGACTTGGACGTGCATCGTTATACCGACACCACAACTTATTTCTAAACAAGATTCCAATTTGCGTGTAATAAATTAGTAAAAAATGTAAACTTTATGAATATGCGCCAAGAATGACTTGTGAGTTCGGTGAGTTTCTATTTATTTCTTCGAAAATCAAAAGAACAAACACTCTGCTACAAAATGCTATCACATGTTGGCACCACTTGATACTTTCTATGAGTGATCGGATCATACTAATTATATTGGTAAAACAATCGTTCTTTACAAACTAAATAACACGGGTATTTATAACCCATCAATGACACCTATGAACCATCACACTAGTTCACTAATTGGTATAACAACCATCATACCTTTTGTAATGACACAACCCTTCAATCTTTATTGCTATAACCAAAAATAACTGTCATTCGGTTATTGTATATTAACTAATCAAACTAGACCCTTTAACTTTATACAAACATACATAAACTAAATATTCTTGACTTACATGGATTGATAAGTTAGTATTCAACACTCCCCCCTAATTTATTAATCCATGCCTTTGATGTCTTCGAGCTCCATCATCTTTATCTTGGGCAACTAGCAGCAAGTCTTGCTCATTAAAATTTGGCTTGTTTCCACTTTCTTTGTCTTTGTCTTTAACAAGAACTATGTCTTCAACTTCCTCTTTGATTTGACTTCTTTCTTCCTTGTCTTTAATCTCATCTCGATCATATTTTTCAGCTTTGTCAGTATCTTCCTGTATCATTTCATAATCTTGAATCTTCAAAAAATTGTTTCTTGTAATACTTGTATCATGATCTTCTGGTTCAACTTTCTTGATGTCTTTCTTAATTTGGCTTTCCTTTGGAAATCTTGATGGTGTTTCACGATGCCTCTTGCATTTGCTCTTGCCAATGCTTGGTATATCCTTTTGATGTTTCTTTTCTAAAACAACTTCATGATTTTCTTTTCTAGTATGTTCTTCTTCTGACTTTAACTCTTTCATTTATTTGCTTGTGTAATTTTTCAGCTTCTCCAGGTTCTCTAATTGTCTCTGCATTTGTTTCTCAAATGCTATCTCTCTATTTCTCATTTTCTTCTCAAACTCTTGTTTCTCTATTTCTATTTCTTGAAGTATTCCTAACTTCCATAACTCTAGTTTGCCTTTTAAATCTATTTCTATTTATGACCTTATGCCCTCTAACTTGTCTTTTGGAATTTCATCCCTTTCAATGCCACTTCCATTCCATGTCGGTTCTTCTTCTAAGGATGTAACCATCAATAATGATGGTTCGTTATCTTCGTACACAAGATTTGATATTTCTGTTCTATGGTCTGGTTTTGGACAATCTCTCACATTGTGTCCAAACTCATGACAATTATAACATTCTATTTCTAATGTCTTTCTATGGTAGTTTTGATCTTCGTGGTTTCTCCTTCTTCATCATAACTATCTTCATTCTTACTATCACTGCGAATCTTCCTCGGCCTCTTCCTCGTGTCGATTACCACCCCTTGTCTATTATTTCCATCGTTGCATTCATAATTTCGTCATTCCTCGACGTGTGAATAGCAACTTCTCACTATTATCTTCTTGACTTCCTTTTCTAAACTTAATCCTTTCTTCATAAGTCTTAAGTTTCCCAATAATCTCCTCCAACTTTAGTCTTAAATTAACAATCATTTCAATAGTTGCTACTACTGGTACAAATTTATCTAGTACTGCATTAAGTACTTTCCTTACTTTCGTTTGCTCATCAAACGTTAATCCACATGTAGCAACCTTTGTAATAATATTCATCAACTTCCCGGCAAATGAATCTATTGATTCATCTTCTTTCATCACAAGTCTCTCAAATTCTGATTTAAGTTGTTGCGAGTGTGCCTGTTGTACATCTTTTGTCCCAATAAATCTGGACTTTAGAGAGTCCCAAATTTCTTTCGCTGTTTCACATCCCGCAACTTGCATTTGCAAATCTTCTGGTAATCCTTGAAATAGGTATGCTGACGCAAAACCATCCTTTTTTACATCAATCTCTTTTGATGTACTCTTTCCTTCTACTAAATCCAATACTTCACTTGCCAATAGAATCTTCTTCATTCTTAATGCCCATAATGTATAGTTCGTATTGTTTAAAATTGGTCATTGATATGATGATATCGATCGGCGACTTCTCTATAAACAATATCTTTGTTTTCGTTTTATCTCCGTCATATCTTTTGATTTGGTTTTTTTTCTTTCTAAAACCAATATAAATCAGATATTTAATCCTTTGTGGCTGGTCCCTTTTTAAATCCCTTTAAGAGAGCCCTTTTGTCTTGTCAGGCCCAAAACACTAATCGACCCAACACTTGTTCCTCTCTCCTTTTGATCTACGTTTTTTTCTCTTCATTTTTTTTATCAAAAAATACGTTTCTTCCTTTATGCAGATTAGGGCTAAAATAATTTCCTTCTTCCTGTTGCAATCAATGGTGATTCCTGTTGATGACGGTGGCGACAGTCTCTTCTCACAGAACCGGTATGTTTTTATTTTTCCCTTCTTTTTCCTTTTCTCTGATTCGATATTTCCTCAATCGAATCGTGTTCTTCTTTTTCTCTTCTCTGAATCGAGCCTTTGGCTCTAATACCACTGTTGGCACCACTTCTTGGTAGTTTCTATGAATGATTGAATCACAATAATAATCACACTAATTTTATTGGTAAAACAATCGTTCTTTACAAACTAAATGACGCGGGTATTTATAACCCATCAACAGACACCTATGAACCATCACACTGGTTCACTAATTGGTATAACAACCATCATACCTGTTCTAATAGACACAACCCTTCAATCTTTATTGCTATAACCGAAAATAACTGCCATTCGGTTATTGTCTATTAACTAATCAAACTAGACCCTTTAACTTTATGCAAACACACATATACTAAATATTCTTGACTTACATGGATTAATAAGTTAGTATTCAACATCACATTACACTTCGTGATCCGACTTCTTGTAGTGATGTGGGCCCAAGTGTTGATGAACAGGCCATTGTGTTTCTGGAGGCCCAAGATCGCATGACAAAAGGGGTCTCACTAAAATGGGCATAACGTGGGATACGGGGCTCCGTTTCAGACGAATTACCAGTCGATTCGAAACATGGAACGAGGAGAACGTTGTGGTAAATGACTATGTCGGTTTATGAAACTTTCGAGCCCCGAAACACTATATTTTAGGAGTTATTTGCATTTTAATGTTTTTTTGGGTTTTTTGGACTTTTGTTTTTAGGCTAGTTTTCGGCCAGTATGTCTTTTGAGGCCCATTTCTGTTTTGCACTCTTATTTAAAAAGTGCTTTGTAATCCCGCTATTCGCTTCAAAGAAATATCAAAAGTCAATTATTGGCGCTTTAGTGCTAAGAATCCTAATAGTCGATATTCTATTGAATCAACGATTATTGGAAGAATCGATCATGGTATTCTTGAGAATCAAGAGGCTTGATTTGTGTTATCTTGTTACTTAGTCTACATCATGTAGCTTCTTTCAAATATATGGCTTTTCATTAATTACTATTATTTGTATTTGACTAGCATTTGGTTTATCATTGTTATTTGGTTCATTACCCATAAGTAATGCATGCAAGATCACTCAATAGTTGAAGATGTCGGTTTTTGAAACCTACATATATGACTTTAAGCTTGAATTTACCCAATAGCTCCTGTTTTTTATAGGGCCTTACCATAAATTTAGATGAAGTATTGAAGAATCGCTGGCTAGTCAAGACCGTATCTTTTCCGGTCCAGACCCGGGCAAAGTTAGGACCAAGCCAACTTTACCATTTTTGTACTATCTCTAGGTTGCAAATTGATCTTTTGAAGAAAAAATTGTACATTTTTATGTAACATTGAATTTCTAGTCTTAGAATGGGTATATGTTTAAAGTTATCGGATTAGAGTATATTTCGAGTAGTGCCAGACCCACAAAAAACTTTCACAAAATAAATCCACAAAATGAGTTGGATGTATTCGGTTGGCTTAATAAAAAACAAGAGAGAGAACCTATATATACACAAATACACTAATCAAACACATTCAACTCATTTTATAGATTTATTTTGTGGAAGTTTTTTGTGGGTCTAGCACTACTCATATTTTGATAGAATGATTAATTTTATATATCACCCTACTTTCATGATTAATTTCATATATAACCAAAGTGCAAGTATTGAATGTATAATGTACAATGTTTTTAATGCATGATTGAGTATATATGAAATTTCCAACTAAAAGGATGGGAGATATGAAATTGCCCCTTGATGGAATAAGGAGCACTGGTGATATTGGTGTAAGTTCTAAGAGTACACTAAATGCGAAATTATGCATTAACCACATTGAAATCACAAGTAATAACTACATTGTTGGTTATTCAAAGACGAAACCAATAACAAATCAAACAAACGAAGCGGAAACTTTATTCAAATTACCAAACCAAATACAAAACCAAATTTCAAAGACAAATTCAAATGTACCAAATACAAATTCTAAAGGTACCAAACTATTATTCAAAAGGTACAAAGATATCTAATGCTAATGATCCCTATTTATAGACTAAACAAACCGTCATACAATACTTTCCAAATTCTAAACAAAGTCAAACACCAAAACTTGTAGGACAAGTCAAACAAATTTACCAAACAACCCTTAAAGTTTAAGTCACTTTCTAACAATCTCCACCGTAACTTCAACTCCATTCGAAATTTCAAACCAAATGAATCTTTCGTCTTCAAATTCAAATTTTCAAATTCCAAATTCCAAATGCTAGAGATACTAGCCTAATTAAAAGCGAACGATCGATTCCCAAAAACGATCCAAAATAAACCGAACAAATACAAACACCGATAATCTTCAAAATGAGCAGTCAAATGTTAACCGACAAATTCAAACTCGGTTAACCAAACAAACAAATTGGCTCAAACGATCTTCAACAAAGACAATCAAATTCGGGCAACCAACTTCAAAAGCCCGACGAACGAAGATCCAAATTTTTCAAACTAACAAATTCCAAACGATCGAACAAATTCCAAACAACCTAATACTAATTAAGTCTTCAAGCACCAAATCGATCTTCAAATTCCAAATATCAAATTCAAATTCAAATGACCCACTTATTTGATAAGTATTATGGTCCAACTTCAAATTTATTATCCATGTATCAAACAAATTCAAGTTACTAAATAACTTGTCGAACGGGCTCTAATAATTCAAACTCCCTAAATATGATACGAATAATAACTATAATGACCCACTTATAGAATAAGGATTACAGTCCAAATACAAATACCTAATTACCTAATCATATGTTGATCTTCAAACAAATAGTTACCCAAAGTCGATCGATCAATACCAAGTCTGTTCCAATGCAACTTCAAAAAATTCAAAATCTTAAAGATCAACCAAAAACAAAATCTTTAACCAATGATTCTGATCACCAAACGAAAACTAACCAAATAGCCCAAATTTTAATGCAAAGCCCAATAACCAAAAAACCTAGAGTATAAAAGAAAAACCTTCAAACAAAATATGATTATTCAAACCACAAAAGACACCCAGTTGGACACTTCGAACGAACAAACAAATTAGCAGCCCTAACATCAAAATTCAAACAATCTGCAATTCGAATATCAATCCAAACGAACCCGAAACGATTTTTTTTCTTCTTCTTTTTCTTCTTCATGGCTAAACAAACTTAGCTCTGATACCACTTGTTGGTTATTCAAAGACGAAACCAATAACAAATCAAACAAACGAAGCGGAAGCTTTATTCAAATTACCAAACAAAATACAAAACCAAATTTTAAAGGTACCAAATACAAATTCTAAAGGTACCAAACTATTATTCAAAAGGTACAAAGATATCTAATGCTAATGATCCCTATTTATAGACTAAACAAACCGTCATACAATAGTTTCCAAATTCTAAACAAAGTCAAACACCAAAACTTGTAGGACAAGTCAAACAAATTTACCAAACAACCCTTAAAGTTTAAGTCACTTTCTAACATACATCTATTTCACAAGGAGAAACAACTTTACAAGCTTCCCAAAGAGACCGTTTATATCGCCTCATAACCCAAAGTCATGGAGTAACCCAATACCTTCGAGATCATCTATCAATCATATATGGTAGAAGGCATTAGCGACCCTCATTTGTTGGGAATAACTAAAATGAAAGTGCAGACAGAGCAAAAACAAAACAAAACATCGGATGCTCTTCTTATTCAAGACGATGTAAAACATAGAAACATAACCCCTCTTATATTTATAGGCATGCAATACATTACTGTTATTTATAGGCTTGCAAAACATATGATGTTTTTCAAGACAGTAACTCCTTGTTTTAACAGTTGTTACTAAATACTAATATGGGAATATATACTTAAGAAGCTTGCTTAATTATATGCTATCAAATACCTTAACATTTATCCATGTAAGGGAATTGTTATACATAGCCTTTTGGCCGGAGGGTAGGGGCTCAACAGCTCTTATAGTCTGAATTTTCACAGTACTTAAGGGTTTAACAAAACCTATAACATGTTTTGCATAGGTTTATAGCGAATTTCCACAGGATCGAATGACAAGAATGACAAGAATTGATTCATTATATTACTTACAACATAACATGGTTACATTGTTAACATTAGACACACTTTAAAACATTACATATGCTGCGTTTATATAGGCTTCACAGCGAACCATTGTGTCCCTTCATGAAAGGGTGTAACCGAAAATAACTAACTAATAACTAACTTTTGTAACCGCCAATAACTACCTGTAACAGCTTTTAACCGCCAAACGGTATTAACTATCAAAGTAACATTTTCAGTCCCTTGGCTTTCGTTCGCTGTGCTTTGAACCTTGTCCAACAAGACTTTTACAATTACGGTCCAACAATTCCCCCTAATTGTTTAAGTCTTGTTCTTCGAATCTTCACGCCTTTCTACGCGTTCTCTTCCTTTCTTTGCGGTCTTCAAACCGTTGCCCACAAAACTCTAACTCGGTCACATGCCTCAATTCTCCAAGCGTCTTGAGTTTTGTTCCTTTCCTTTGTGTCGACTTAAATTCCTTTTCCACAAAACGTACCCTAAACTCCTTCTTATTCACGGCTTCCCTTCCAAACAAACCTAAGTTGTTCTCGGTATCCTTCCAAGCGAATCTTTGTTTTGTTGTTGTTGTTGTTGTTGTTCCGAATTCCAAAGTCCTCCTTTCACAAAATCTTTCTCAAATACCTTTCGGTATTTTTCAACCAAATCAATTCGTTTGCCTTTTTCACTAATACTACTCGGTAGTATTTCCTCCACGACAAAACAATTTGTTAGTTTTTGTATGTCGTTGTTGTTGCTTGTCCTTCTCCAAAACGTTGTTCCACAATACTCTTCTTTGTTCTCCTTTTGTTCCACACCGTGTCTCACAACAAATTCCAATTACCCGTCGGTATTTTCTCAAACAAGTGATCGGCTTGTTTTTGTTTGCTATTGTTGTTGTTCTTTGTATTGCTAACGCTTTCTTTCTCACAAACAATCCTAGATTGTTTTCTTCTCTCGGTGTCTTTCAACCAATCCACAAGCAACTTTACTCCTTGCGTTTGTCATGCACATTCCTTTGTGTGTCTTGATTTCGTCTCCACAACGCCTCCTAGATCCTTCCTTTGTTCACGGTATCCTTCCAAGTGATCTATGTTGTGTTATTTTCTTTGCCTCAAATCCAATTCCTTTCCTCACACAAACTTGATACCCTCACAAGATTCTTCACCAAAACAAACTATATGTTTGTTTTACTTCTCTTCGTTGTTGTTGTAACCCTTGTGTCGCTTTTTTCCACGTTTTCCACAAGCAAATTTCCTTGAGTACTCCTTTTCTTTCTCGTTACGTATACGCTCCAATCTTTCCACAACAACGCTCACCGCCGCGTTTTAACCCCGCTGCGCTTCCTTCCCTTGGTCTTGTTTAACCCGGTTTCACAAAGTTTCCTTCCCACTGCTTTATAACCAAACGATGTGTACGTTCCTTTCTCGTCTTGCTAATGTAAAATCACAAAAGAATGTATTATTCCTTTCCTGTGTCACGTTACCAGCGAACCACAAAAGAATTCTTAGCGCTTTTCCTACTCTTGTTCCACGTTTCCTTGTCTACGTCAAGAGTTTCTTCCTTTTTCCCTTCGTTGTCACCAACAAAGTTATAACCCACCAATGCGTTTGGTGTCCATGTTCGCTTCCTTCAATCGTGTTCCTCTTCTCCTTCAAGAGTGGATTGAAGTCGTTGCTATCTGCAACTTCCGTTGGTTCTGATCGTGCACTATCGTCGCCAACAATCCTTGGTGTATCTTCCCTTCTAAGTCTTTTGATCTTCTTGATCAAAAACTTGTAATCTTGTAACCCGCTTTGATACCAATTTTGCACAGGTTTATAGCGAATTTCCAGGATCGTATCTATGACAAGAATGACAAGAATTGATTCTATAATATAAACAACAACATAACATGGTTACATTGTTAACATTAGACACACTTTAAAACATTACATATGCTGCGTTTATATAGGATTCACAGCGAACTATGGTGTCCCTCCATGAAAGGGTGTAACCGAAAATAACTAACTAATAACTAACTTTTGTAACCGCCAATAACTACATGTAACCGCTTTTAACCGCCAAACGGTTATTAACTATCAAAGTAACATTTTCAATCCCTTAGCTTTCGTTCGCTGTACTTTAAACCTTGTCCAACCAGACTTTTACAATTACTGTCCAACAACCTGACCTGCCAATAACTCAGGTTCTTTACGAGCCTAATGCAAAAGTTAGGGGATAATCCAATCAAATATTCGACCTGTGACTCTATGTTCATAAAATTAACCTCATTTTCAATACTTTAATTGGCAAATCCCAGTGATGTATATTGAAAAAAATAGATTAGATGCAACTACCTTGCTGATTCAACAATTTATTTATTAAAAATGTGGACTTATTCAAGTCAACCAACAAGTGAGACTTGGTCAAAGCTTTCATTACAATCTTGTTTTCATCAGCTTACATTGCAATCTTCTACCATGAAAACATACCTTAAATACACCTTTTTCAACATAATTAACACTTAACATACAAAAAAAATGGTGAATACCAGAGGCAAAATCAGGAAAACCCAACACATCCGTAAAACCTTGTTCTCGCAGACTTCCATCACAGAATCTGATCACCAATCTACTGACTCTGGAGCCTTGATCGGCTCAAATGAAGAATTATTAACCGAAATCCTTTTGAGGCTCCCTGTTACTTCCGTTCTTCGATTCAAATCTGTATCCAAACATTGGCTATTGCTTTTAAGTCATCGTCGTTTCACCACACTTTATGACAAGAACTCCAACAGTCCTGGTCTTTTTGTTCGCGGTTTGTATGTTCCGTTTGATGTTGAAAACAAAAGCACTCCACCTATACGTAAGTTTGATTTCATTTATGATCTCAAGGGTCTCAGAATTGTGCAATCTTGTAATGGATTACTGCTTTGTTGTAGTGATCTAGGGCACCAACGTGCTCGTAAATACTACGTATTTAATCCCACGACTAAGCAATTTGCCATCATCCCGTCTGTTCCCGGAGGCACGGATGTTCGTAAAACTATCCGTTTTATGGGCCTAGCGTACAATAAAGAAGATTGTGTTCATTACAAAGTTCTTTGTATTCGTCGTGCAAAGGCAAATGGGGTGTTGTTTCAGATTCCGGACCAAGATTTGTTTCAGATTCAAATCTACTCGTCTGATACTGGGAAATGGAAAATGTTAAATGACTCTTTCTCAGCGGACTATTATACGTCTTTCAGCTGTGGAGTTTATTTGAATGGAGCTATTCATTGGGCTCCATGGGGTAAAGATCCTTTGTACTTTGACCTTGAAGTAGAACAGTTGCGAAAGTTACCACTGCCAGTGACGATGTATACATTATTTTACTTTGGGGAGTCACGAGGTCATCTCCATATGGTGGTAAGACCGAATCCTGAAAATCTTCTACACCTGAATGTGTACGAGATGTTGAGTGGTCATTCAGGGTGGTTTCTTAAGTATCAAGTCGAGCTCGATGAGCTTCCAGTTGCTTACCCGGAATTTAAGCATAAATACCTACCTCCGTCTAGTCCCCATTATTATGAATTCGAAGTGTTGGATGTGGTTAGAGGTGAAAACGAAGAATATACATTCATGGTGGTGAGAATTCCTGGGAAGATCATACGATACAATGTCTTCGACAAGAGTTTTAATCAGATATACGATCTCAGCAAAGTTCACTATGGATATATCGGAAACTCAGAAGTTCATCGTTATACTGAAGCCATAACTTATTTCTAAACAGGATTCCAATCCGTGTGTAATATAATAGTCAATAAAGACATGTAAAATTATTGATTGTGCAATAATGAATAAAGAGTATTAAAGTTACTACTCCGTATTTACTTACCAAGAATCAAATAACAAAGCCTATGCTACAAATGAAATTACATTACATACTAAAATCGTTGTTAAGATTTTGGTCTTCATGATCCAATTTCTTGTAGCTTTTTGCAAATGTGTTTGATGTCGGGTCTAAATGAAGGCAATGGTGAACAACAAGCTTTTGCAAGCTGACACAATTTTAGAACGTGTTCTTCATTAACAGGATCCAGTATCCGGCTACCCAAGATTGGACTTGAATTAAGACCTCGATATAGGCTTGGCATCTCATTATTATTTGGTTCTTTACCCATAAGTAATTCGTGTAAGATCACACCAAAGTTGAAAATATCGGTTTCAACACTAGTATCATGTGATTTAATTAACTCTGGTGGTTTGTAGCCTTCAACTGCAGCATCTTCGATCATTTCTTGTGCCGCAGGTTGAGTCAAGAGAAGATGTAGACCGAAATCAGACACGAAAGGCTGCTGATTTCGGCCTAAAAGTATGTTTTTTGATTTTAGGTTTCCATGAATAATTGGCTTTTGAAGGGATGTGTGGAGATGGTATAATCCTTCAGCAATGCCAATAGATATCCTATAGATCACGCTCCATTTCAAGGATTGACCATTTACATCTGCCCAATTGGAAAAGAAAAAACTTGTTGGATTATGAAATGTACAGCAAAAGAAAAATATGGTGCTACATTGGAGAGGTTTTGAACTTAACAAAATATAAACAAATATTGGTTAAACAAAAGTAAAACAATAAGACCACAAAAAGTGGTTCAATGCAAAAGTTTTAAAACCCTCTTTGGTAGAGCAATGCACAACAAGAGAAGCAAAAATTATTACATTTCTAGAGGATTAGGGACTCTATTACAATAGAAAGATCACATATTTGTTACATTTCTAGAATGGTTCCATCACATATACAATAAATGAACATTAAGTACTACATTTTAAGTAGTAAAGCTAAACAAAACCAAATAAAAGGATCCTTTATTTTTGTTTCTATATTAATCTATCACTACTTTTAATTGCATATCATTACCTCCAAAATATATTTAAAAGAATAAGTAAAATCACAGAGAATAGAGAGTATGTACCTCTAATGAATTGAGCAAGATTTCCTCTCCTATAGAAGGGATGAATCATAAGCTTTTCACCACTAGAACCAACATAAAACCCACACAGTGGTACCAAATTAGGATGTCTAACTGACCCCAAAAGTTTTACCACATGCATAACATCTTGTATCTTACCAGTACAAGGTGGTCTCAAGAACCTCAAAACCACAACAGAATCACTTCTAACCAAATTAGCTCTATACAAAGTCCCATAACTTGATTTACCAATCACTTCACCAGGAGCATCCAACACATCAAAACTAGTAAGATCTGCACCACCTTCAAATTTAATCAACTCACCTTTCATATCCATTTCTTCAACTTCATAAATTGACTCTTGATCCCATGGTTCATTTTTTGAAGACCATTTTCTTTTGCATATACATGCTAATGTTACAATAATAAGCAATGCAAAAAAAGATGATAATGCTACAATTAGCATAATCTTGTGCATATCTTCCATGGTGGGGCTGTATAAAATCTTGAATAAAACCTTAAAGAATTGTTAAGTATTCTGTGGGGTTCTTTCTATGAGTCTAGAAAAGTTCACTGGTTTATATCAGACACATTTGGATTTCAGTGTGTTGGTGAGTGAAATAAAGTTTGGTAAATGGTGTTTGGCACACAAAGAGGCATTTAAGTGACACAGATAGAAGCTCATTTAATTTTGTAATTACTGAAAAAAGAACATTGTATTTTTGTTTGAAAAATGTTTGTTTTGCAAGTGTGTCTCAGTTTTTTTGAAAAAAGGGGGAGGAGTTATGGCTTTGTGGGGATTGCACAGCTTGTTTCAATTTAATGCATTGTCCCAAGGGTATCAAATAAAATAAAATTTGTATGATTCCAGGCAATACGAATAATATTCCTTACAAGGATATTATCTGCGTTTTATTCATCATAATAATTGATAATTCCGAGCTCATTTCTCGTTTGAGACATATGTTTGCGAGATATTAAGTGGTACAGGGTGTTAGAATAACTAGATCTTCTGAAATAAATTAATAATATATGTAATAAGAGTTGAACATGTTTGTTAATGTTTCATGATACACCGAATTCAGTTGACTTCACAAATAGGAGAACATTTTGTTTAAGGTTAAAAACCTGCATGAGTTGTAGTCGCTTATAAACTCTAATTTATTTTAATTGATTTGGATTCATAAATGATTGCAATCTTACTTTAGCTGTAGAATTATTTGTTGAGTTGAAAAAAAATATATTTAACCAATAATGCAGTCTAGTTAAACGAGCATGACATGCAATGAAAGTATTCCGATTGTTGATCAAAGTGATAAAATAATCTGATTTGAATTCTTATGATGTGAATGTGGCATAGCAATTTTATATGTTAAGAAACGTCACGCACATATTAGAAGGATAAAGTTTGTTACATACTTACATCAAACATACATTTATCCTTTATATGCAATTACAAATACTCCAAATGACTTTTGACCAGTATACATACATACATATATGTAGTTACTAGTTCATACTTGATAAAAACTTATTCAAACATCTCAAGCTCTAATTTTTCATAAATTTTGCACATATTATCAATCAAGGAAGAGTGATTTGCTCTCAAAATTGATAATTGGTGGTCCACATTAATCATTTAATGAATTAGTTTATGGTAGTTGGGTAATAAAGTAAATTCACCTCCAATGCTATTGGTTAGCGTTATTTTTATTTTAAAATAACAATGTAGTGTTACAAAGAAATGAGTATTTGATGAACATATTAATAGCTTTCAAATGAACAGACTTACTCATAAAAGAAGACTAATTTTATAGACAAGATGAATACTTGTGCATAGCAAGTATATTAATGGCTTTCAATTGAAAGTCTTAACAACTTCTTAATAGATCAAAGCTCTTAGTCAGTTAGAGATTTTAGATGTTAAGTGTAACACCCTAGGCAAATCCTACATCTACCATGGCTCGGAGACGCTTGGCTCATAAGATAACATTCGCTTACAACGACACAACGCTTTTGTGGTTCATCATGGTGGAGTTCTTAGGAACCCGGCGCTTAAGCGTCTTCATGTGAGTAGTAATCGGCTTGGGTGACCGTCGGGAAGTCTTCAAACGAGGCTACAAAAACAAAGCCGTGAGCCTACCAAGAAAGCGGACAATATTGTCGACAAGGCGGGTGTTAAGTGGTATCGAGCCACCCCGAGCCGTCGGGATGGTGGGCAAACCTCATCGAGGACGATGAGTCCCTGGGGGGTGATTGTAACACCCAAAAAATCCTACATCTACCGCGGCTCGGAGAGATCTTAGCTCATAAGATAACATTCGCCTTTACAACGACACAACGCTTTGTGGTTCATCGCGGTGGAGTTCTTAGGAACTGCGCTTAAGCGTCTTCACGTGAGAGTAGACTTGGCTTGGGTGACCATCGGAAGTCTTCAAACGAGGCTACAAAACAAAGCCGTGAGCCTACAAGAAGCGGACAATATTGTGGTCGATAAGGCGGTGTTACATTAAGTGTGTTTGTTTTTATTTTTTATACAGAGCAAACAGAGGTAAAAACATCTAAACGGACCAGACATGGAAGGAAAGATCTTAATGCCTCTAGTTGAACTAATAAACATTCGACGTTTTCTTAAAAAAAATAAACAATATTATTTGATTGATTCGACATTTTCGCCAGATTCGATTAAGATGTGTGAATGATTCAGATTCAAAGTTCTCTTAATAAACAAACAAAGACCTGTAGAGTGTTTGATTGGCTCTTAATGGAATGGGCCAGCACTGAATGCTGAAAAGGACATAACCACAATGTGTTTGATTGAGAACTAATGTGACTTCTGAATGAGTGAAATGATGCTTACCGATTCTTCAAAATATTGTCCCTAAACCCTTTAGGGTGCGTTTGGTAGAAATTCGCAGAAAAGAAACGAAGTAGATAATAGAATCTCGCAGAATGTAAATCAGAGAGAATTTTGTTCAATTCTAATGTTTGAGAACAATGACTTGATCCAGAAATGAAATTTTTTGTTTAAATAATATTTTGTCTAAATAAAATTCTTAAAAATATTTTAAAAAATATATCTTTTTTTTAAATTTATTTTTAAAATTTATGTACTTTCTTTAAAAAAATTATTTTTTAAAATGTATTTACTTAAAAAAAACTTGTTTTTTTAAAATTTTTTTTAAAATGTATTTATTTAAAAAAACTTATTTTTAAAAAATAATTTTAAACTTATTTTTTTAAATAGTTTTTTTAAAAATTTTTAAATTTTTTTAAATGTAAAAAAAAAAAAAAAACATTTTTCAAAAATTAATCCATTTCTCCAATTTCTCCATAAAATTAATGGAATAAATTTCTTAAATTACACTACTCAACTCTCTCCATTTCCCACCAATTTCTCCAATTTCCCCTTTTCCATTTCTCCTGCTACCAAACACGTAATTAAAGTTCATTTCCATTTCTCCATCTTCAATTCTCTTAACCAAACACACCCTTAGTGATTGAAATCATGTCATTCTTTTCTGCATCTCTTTTATAAATTATTTTATTATTTCCTCTCTTCATTATTCATTTTATAATGTCGTGTTCCTTTTCAAGTATATAATATTTGTTGCATAGTGACTGACACATAAATGTCAAAATTGGTCATGATCTAACGAATTAGATTTGTATATACTGTTTTCCTCGAATACGTTAGTTCTTTTTTTTTTTTTTTTTTTTTTTTCAATATTTTAGTTCTTGTATTGTTAAAGTGAAAAAAAAAATGCTATTGTACCCTAATAATTAACTATTTAAATAATTTGCATGATAAATATTAAATACGTTAGTTCTTTTTTTTTTTGTTCAATATTTTAGTTCTTGTATTGTTAAAGTGAAAAAAAAAATGCTATTGTACCCTAATAATTAACTATTTAAATAATTTGCATAATAAATATTAAAATCGTGTTTCTCGTCATTCAGAATGTCGATTCACACTAGCTATCAAACAGTCGAAACCAAATCCGACAGAGCTTTTGAATCATTCAGGGAAGAAAATCATTCGGTGCTAAATAATTTTATTTTATTAAACAACCCTTTACTCATAAAGAAGACTAATTTTATTGACCGGATGAATATTTGCGCATATCGATAATATATAACGACAAATAATTAAAGAAAACTAGTTATTATACATTGCTCAATTTTAAGATTTTCAAGTTTAAGAAAAATTATGCATACATTATAAGTAGTAGAAATATAAGAAACAAACGAGCCATAAAAGAATAAAAAAAGAGAGTATACTTATCAAATCAATACATGATCTATATATAAAGAGGAAACCTTTTTCTTAAAACATAGTTAAGTTGTTTAATTAAAAATAGTAACAACTTCTATAATTATATTGATAATTTAAATCTTTTTTAATCTTTAAAGTATTATCATTTCTTGTCTCTACTCACATATTTTTTTCCTCGCAATAATTACAAATGGAACATTTAAATATTTGTCGATATACACCGTCGTTATGCACGAGTATTCGTCTAGTGTCACCAAAAGGTCAATTCCATATTTTCCCAATATAAACATTAAAATGCTATATTTTTCCTAAACATGCATTGAAATCGTCGTAATATACAATGCATTTATAAATAAGAAAAATATGACATTTTGATATTTATATTTGATAAATATGAAATTTTCCATTTATCAAATACCAATTTCCTTTTAGAAAAACTAGTTATAATACCCGTGCACGCACGGGGCTTAAGAATTAAATTTTAATTAGATATTAATTTTTTATTTGTTATTTTAAAGTATATACGTTTTTTTTTAGATACACATATTATTTTTATTATTTATTTTTTTGTCTGTTTTATAAAGTTTTAGCTTGGTAATCGAATTTAAAAGCATTAGGATGAGCCTGAGAGTTAATCAAAAGTTCAGAAGACCATAATTGTTTATAGTCCGAAATAAATATTATGTTTCGTGCATACAATCTATTACAAACAATTATGGTCAAACAAAGATTAAGCTATTGCATATCTTCAACACTATACTAATGTAAAAGGAGTTTACCAACTTTCCCATCACCAACACATCTTCAAGATATAAAAATGGCCCCAGATTGTTGTATACGATTTATAAGCATATACATAAAACTATTTATGGAAAATTCCTTGGCATCTGCATATGGGCCTCGAAAGTAATGTATTTTCATGTTCTTGAGATTTGTAGTCTTTAGGAGAACCTTCTTTATCTTCCAATCTTCCAATATAGCGTCATTTATTTTCATTGTATCATCTTCATGTAATTGACATAGTGAAAGATCGTTAAAAAGCAGGCACATACAATATTCGGTAGAGGTTACAATTATGTTTTTCGTTCGATCTTTATTCCACAGCGTGATGCCAAGAGACATGCACATATATGAAACAACTTTAGATGAACGCAAATCCTAAGGAGATAAAATAAGGACATAATGATCATCATTTATCATGATTAATTATTAGAATGGATGGTTAATCTGTTTGGATGGTGGGTCAACATGGGTAACTTTAATAGAGTCAACTATTTCTCCAAATGTAAATCCAAACACCCCATTACTTTAGGTAATCCTAAACAACCCTTTCACCTAAGTTAACTATGAATTTTAAACCAAAATATGTAGGTACTGTTAATGTATGAACAAAGATTAAACCAATCATACTTCATTAAATCTATTTCTTTCTTTAATCAATCCCCAAATAAAACCTCCCAAAGTACTACTAATCATTGCTCTCCTACACATATCATATTACCAGTACTACTAACCATTGATCTAGGTATAGTTATTTAGCTGCAAGTTAAGATTCAGGTATAGGATCTAGTACACCAGAGGCCTGTCCAAAACTCACCAGGAGTCCTCGTATTTTTAAGCAAGCTAATGATCCCTGAAACAACAAAGAAACAGTCTTATTCATAATCAAAAGCGTCTTTTCCAACAGAATTAAAAACTACATCAACCCCATTACTTGATGTGATCTTAGTCAATTCCACTTTGGTTATGTAGTTAGCATTGTTGACAATGACATGGTGGAAACCATCTTCCTTGGCTTGTGCAGCCTTCTCTTTGGTCGAGACGGTTTCAATAAGAATGCCACCAAGAGCAATTTCCCATTGGCATAGTAACGATCCAGTTCCACCTGCCGCTGCATGCTCAAGGATTGTATGTCCACATTCCACCTGCTAGGGGTCGAATAATAAGTTACATACCCTCAACAAAATATTTGAGATTACAAACTAAAATAAGATAACTAATTTACCCCCTTTATTGATACTCATACTTTCGTTTCATAAGACCGTCCTTTTGGTCATCTTGTCTATTAGTGTTTACAACAATCCGCACGCACGGGGTTCACACTATATATACAATTAACAATTATGATTTTTACATATCGCAAGCTTATCATTATTTCCTAAAACAGTGTTTAATAATCAATAAACCAATACATTAAAATATACCAAAACAAATTCGAAAAAATGTGCACGAAGGATGTTAATATCTACATCTTTTAAAGAATCTATACAGTGGCTTTTGTGTCATTGAAACTAAAATAGCATGCCTCATACTTTATTTGATTTCATGCATGCAGGCCTTTGGCATCAAACATTCCGTGCAGACTATAGAAATGGGGACAAACAGCCCTCGCTCTTCCATTTATTTTACACAATAGTAACACCCAAACAATAAAAGCCAACTACAGTATTACTTCTAATCAAGTGATATAAATCCCTCATGTTGACGAAAAACAATAAAAATGTAATATAACTCTCGGGTATCTTCCATATTTTTTTTGTTACTAAAAACCGATCACATAAAGTAATTCATAAAAAAGTAATATGAAAGGGAGAGGTTCATATGTGAACTATAGACACAGAAAACATGTCTCGACGAAAAACAATCTCGCTCATCGAAACCCAAAGAATCTTATAAATACCCCGTGCATGCTCGGGTATTATAAATAAACTCCCTATTTTATTTTCTTGTTTACACTGCAATAACCACTTAAAAATAAGTAATCCCAAACACCCCTTTCACCATGGTCAACTTGAATATAAAAGAGTTGACATAAGAAAATAGATTTATGTGTGAATACTACATATGAATGTTTGTAGTTCTATATCTAAAAGAAAATATATAAATATTTTGTCCAATACTATAAACAGCTTATGGTTTATCAGCTTGTAAATAAGCAGAAAGACAATTAAATAAGCAAACCCAAACACCCTTCCAGAATGCATTTCAAAATCATACCTAAAACTATTAGACCATACTTACGTCTTTACCTTCTCCTATATCTAACTTGAGATATCAAACATCGTGTTATCAAACACCATAAAATAGGTCATTATATAGACTAATCAAAACAAATATCCGCCATGAGACAATCCATGGACTTGTGGAAAACTAGAAGGGGGTTGAATAGTTTTGCCGATTTTAAGTTGATTTCAAAACTTTAGATTCGATATTATGTGAAATCGTATGGATGTTGAGAACGATTCGATAGATCTAATGATAATGCAAGCAAATAAATAAAGATAAGGGATAGAAATGACACAACCGATTTATAGTGGTTCGGCTACAAGGACACCTTCCTTGCCTACTCCACTCCCGAGTCACCTACTCGAGAGTTCAAGCACTATGTCAACAAACTCCTTCACTTGGCGGAGAAGCCTTCACAACGTTGCTTACACTTTTTCGGTACAAAGCTAGATACCGAGTCCGTAGCACGGTGGACCAACCCAACACAACTATTACACAACAAATATGTGAAATATCAAATACAAGATCTTCGCTACAAAATCTTGCGGAGTGACAAATCAATCAAGGACCCTTGCTTGGATGACTTGTAGAATGCTCGTGATCTCGCCTTAGAAGGACCTATATGAGGATCACAAATAGAAAGAAAGAAGAACAACTCTCTAGATCAATTGATCTATATGTTAGAAGAGAATGAGAGTGTATGAGAGATTTAGTAAGAAGAGGGTGAGTTAGAATGAAGAAATGGCTCTCTATTTATAGGCAAATTTCTTCATCGTTCCCACGGACGGATCCCTTCCACAAGGGATCCGTCTAGTGTAATCCTAGGGATCCGTGGAACGCTCCTCTTTGCCCATGGGTTTTTTGGTTATGGGTCATGGGTTGGTCCATGGGTTATATCTAGATTCAATGTATCTAAGTATACATTGTATCAAGTCTCTTTGGGTATGGGTTAAGATCCATGGGTTATGATATTTACCCATCCTAATAAACTATTACAACAAATGCTTAATTACTACATTTTGTATTTAAATGGCTATATGTAAATGCTTTACAAAACTAACATGTATCCTTTATAATTGTACTTAAGATAACATTATATTTGTTATCAACAAAACACAAAGAGATCGCAAAATATTAATAAACGGTTTTACGGTTTATTTGTATTAACAATCTCCCTTTTGTTGATGACAAAACATAATGTTATGATGAGTAAAACTTAAGAATAGATGTAAGTTTTGAAAGCCCTAAGTTTTACTTCTTCTCCCCTTTTGTCGAAACAAAAGTTAACCCTGGAAGAAATAAACAAACTTCTAACTCCCCTTGACGGTAGCTCCCCTTGTTTGGGCGTCAAGTGAAGAAAAATAAAAATCCTACAAAAAGAAAGGTTAGTAACATGCTTATATAATCTTGTGGTTGCCAAGAATCAAGATTGGGAGCCAAGGTATGTAAACAAGGCCTTGTAATAAAACAACAAATTGTAGTGGTATGTATGCCACTTACAAGCATGTAAAAATAAGAACAAGACTTGTTCTTGAAAAATGACTTCAAAAATAATACTTAAAAGTAGAAAAGTAGTAGTAGTGATTCCTTCCATGCTTGCATAAGGTTATGGATGGAGGTTTTGATGAGTAATGGTATTGATGCGATCAAGGATGAGGTTGAGTATGAAACGCATTTCTTCCCTAACTTCTATTGCAATTTCCTAGTGGATTGGCAATGTTCACAATGTAAATGATGTGGGTGATGAGTGCGGAAGTTTTCGGGTTGATTTGATTTGAGTTATGCGGAAGTTGTGGTGGAAAAATAGGAAAATATGGATCAATATCCGGAATGTTAGTAAATGGTGGTGGAAAAGAACCTAGATGTTCTTGTGATGTGATAGGAGCTAATGGTGGTGATGTTTCAAGATCTTGAAATAAAGTATTTGGAGATGTGGGGGGTGTTGAAAAGACTAATTCTTTTTCTTTAGGTTGATTAGATCTTGTTGGAGTCTTAAGGAGTTCCAAAAGAGTTATTTTAGGTGGTGATGAAGTTGGTGTACTTGTTGGTGATGAGGGTGGTGCTATAATGGAAGCATCTTGTGGTGAGTTATTTGTTGAGGATGAATCATTTGAGGTTGGTTTTGCTAAACAACAAGATCGGATACTAATCCGTGCGGATATCCTAGCATTTGATTGTGGTATTTTGGATGGTGGAAGTACAAAGGTTTGGATATCATGATTGTTTGTACTAGATGATTCTCCTAAAGGGTTTTTGGATGACATGATGAAGTGTGTTTGTGAGAAGGAGATGGAGTATGCAAGCATTTTGGGAGTTATATATATAGAAAAACAAAACATTGTAATGAATGCTTGACCCAAAATGTGGATTAAAATCTAATGATTAGATATGAATTCAAGGCATGTGATCATGAGAACACAAGCATTAAAGAGCATACTCCCAAAAAATGAAGCAAATGTGGATTTTTCATCCAAAGTGAAAAAAATAGAAGTTGAAAATAGCTTCATTTACGGATCCCACGGATCCTTCCTTGAGGATCCGTCCAGCATGAAGGCCGGGATCCGTGGGTCCGTGATTCAGCAACACAAAATTTTCTTTTGGAAACATTTTTGCCTATTGTGTGCCTATATGCAAACTATTTGGAGTTGCGGTTTTCTCGACCTCTAAAAGAAAAGGAAAATAACTAGAGAAAATAAATCCTAATTGAGATAACCCGAAAACACACATTTGGTACATAAGTACGTAATATTGTGTTATCAATGCTCTAATTCATTTTGCTTAAATGAATGTACCAAAAACACATATTAGTTATATGTTCCTTTAGCATTCAAAAGTCATGAGATGCAATGAAAGCGGGTTTTACTTTGTATTAATAATGAAAAGCGATTTGTCCTAGGCGTGAGAAATTGCTTTTGTGAAATTGATACGGAAGGTATCATTCTTTTAGAAAACATTTTGAAAGGAGATTTTCTTTAAAAATGTGTATGTAGTTATGTGAAAAAATTATAAATGGAATACTTATCTTGGGTTTTGAAAATTCCGTATTGTTTGTGAGTTGTGCGTGAAATAGGAATCCTAGACTCGAAAGAAGAAGGCTAGTGTTTACATACCTTGTAGAGTTAATTAAGTTATGACGTTTGTTCCATTAGACCAAGACCAAGACAAAGTAGGTTGAATTGTTCCCGCTTCAACGGTTTGGTGAGGACGTCGGCTATGTTGTCTTCGGATGCAACCTTCTCAATAGAGATGTTCCCCTTTTGAACATTGTCTCTTAGGAAGTGATGACGAATCTCTATATGCTTTGTGCGAGAATGTAATACCGGATTCTTGCTTAAGTCGATTGCACCTTTGTTGTCACATAGGATGGCTATGTCGCTTAGATGGATGTCGTAGTCTACTAACGCTTGTTTCATCCATAGTGCTTGTTGGCATGCTTTGCTGGCGGAGACGTACTCGGCTTTAGTTGTTGATATTGCAAGTGCCGTTTGTTTCTTAGAAAACCATGATGTTAAACAACATCCCATAAAAGTACATACCCCACTTGTACTTTTTCTATCAACGTAATCACCGCATGGTCGAATCGCATATACAATTGTTTCTACTCCCGTGCCTTAGGATACCATAATCCTAATTGTGTTGTACCCTTAATATATCTAAATATTCTTTTTACGGCTTCTAGGTGTGATATTTTAGGGTCTTCTTGAAACCTAGCACATAAGCAAACACTAAACATGATATCCGGCCTACTTGCCGTGAGGTAGAGAAGGCTACCTATCATGCCACGATATTTAGTATTATCAACGGATTCTCCGTCCTCGTCTTTTGTGAGTTTGGTGTCGGATGACATTGGAGTCCTAATTGGTTTTGACTCTTCTAGACCGAATTTCTTTAACATCTCCTTGATGTATTTAGATTGATTAAAGAAGATACCATCTTCTACTTGTTTTATTTGTAGACCAAGAAAGAAACTAAGTTCTCCCATCATACTCATCTCGAACTCGTCATGCATGATTTTAGAGAAATCATCACACATGTCTTGACAAGTGGATCCGAATATAATATCATCTACATATATTTGTACTATGATTATATGTGACTCTCTTTTCTTAGTAAAAGTGTGTTGTCAACTAACCCCATGGTGTAGTTGTGTTTAACTAGAAATGACTTGAGTCTATCATACCAAGCTTTTGGAGCTTGTTTAAGACCGTAAAGGGCTTTCTTTAATTTATACACATGTTTGGGTTTTCAAAATCAATGAAGCCCGGAGGTTGAGCTACATATACTTCTTCATTTATGACACCATTTAGAAAAGCGCTTTTGACATCCATTTGATAAAGCTTTAGATCATTAGCACAAGCATACGCAAGAAGTATTCTTATAGACTCTAATCTAGCCACGGGGCATAGGTCTCATCAAAGTCTATTCCTCTTGTTGGTTATACCCTTGAGCAACGAGTCTAGCCTTGTTCCTAGACACTACTCCGTTTGCATCTAATTTGTTTTATAAACCCATTTGGTTCCTATTATGGTTTGATTACTAGGTGGAGGGACAAGTGTCCAAACATCATTAGAAACAAATTGATTTAGTTCTTCTTGCATAGCCATTACCCAACTTTCATCTTTTATGGCTTCTTGTGTATTCTTAGGTTCTAAGGTTGAAACGAAACAAAACAAGCTACTTTGGTTTTGAACTTGAGACCTTAATGTTCGTTCGTTTAGTTTTCCTATGACTTTATCTACGGGTGATCTTTGGACTCTTTAATGTTTACTATTACATCACTTAGAGGTTCTTCTTCTTCACTTATCTTTTCTTTATTACTATGGCTTCACTTTCTATAATCTCGTCATCGACAAGAGGTGGAGAGGGTTTGGGTGGACTTTCATCAAATTTTATATTTAATGACTCTTCTACCTTCATTGTTTCTTTGTTTAATATGACGTAAGCTTTGCTATTTGGCGAATAACCTAAAAGATACCTTCGGTTGATTTAGGATCAAATTTTGTAAGGTAATCTTTAGTGTTAAGAATAAAACATTTACTACCAAAGACTCTAAGGTGATTTAACGTAGGCTTTTTGCCTCGAAATAACTCATATGGAGTTTTTCCTAAGATTGGTCTAATCAAGACTCGATTGAGTATATATGTTGAAGTATCAACGGCATTACACCAAAACTTTTGAGGTATGGATTGTTCATTAAGCATGGTTCGACTCATTTCTTGTAGAGTTCTATTCTTTCTTTCTACTACCCCATTCGATTGTGGAGTGCGTGGAGCCGAGAAGTTGTGAGTAATACCATTAGCGTCACAAAAAGCTCCGAATTGCACTTCATTATCGAATTCCCTACCATGATCCGTCCTAATAGACACTATGGGTCTTCCTAGTTGTCTTTGGATCTTTTTGCTTAATATTTCAAAATAGTTAAAGGTTTCCGTTTTGTTCTTTAAAAATTTTGTCCAAGTATACCTAGAGTAGTCATCCACTATTACCAAAGTATAGTAGTTGCCTCCATAACTTTGGATAGCGGATGGACCAAATAAATCCATATGTAGTAATTCTAGACACTTAGTTGTGGACACCATGTTTTTAGCTTTATGACTCGAATGAGCTTGTTTTCCTATATTACAAGCATCACAAAATGATGTTCATATTTTAACTTAGGTAGATCTCTTACTAGATCTTTGGATGATAGCGATTGAAGAAGTCGCATGTTGGCGTGACCCAATCTTCGATGCCATAAGGTCAAGTATCATCCATAGAGGTAAGACATAGTTTGTCTTTAGGTTCATTACCGATTTTAATGACATAGACTCCATGTTTCCTAATTCCTCTTCCTATGGTTATGCCATTTTAAGTATCTTACTACGGTTTTGGTAAAAGTACATTGCACTTTTATCACATATTTGTCCTATACTTAAGAGATTAAAGTTTAGGTTTTCTCGTGACACACATCGTTAATGGTTAGAGATTTGTTAGAGATCGTACCTTTACCGATGATTCTACTTTTGCTATTTCCAAACACCACATTACCTCCATTGAAGGATTCATATGTGGAGAATAGATCCCTATTGCCGGTCATGTGCCTCGTGCACCCGCTATCCTTGACCCATTCATCGGGGTCTAGGTCGACCTTTAAGCACACCTCGTCGTTTGCCATGAGACAAATTTCTTCGTCTTCCTCGTCGCTCATTCCCCATGTTCCGCTCACGAACGCCTTTTGATCATCCCGTTTGGGACACTTACTAATAAAGTGGTTTGGGTCCCCACATTTAAAGCAAGTACGATCATCCTTTGGCTTCTCGTCCTCTTTGCTTTTCCGAAAGCCTTTCTTATCGTCATACGGTTGTTTGACGTATCTACCCTTTCTTCTAAAGAACTTTTAAAGTCCTCACCGCCATAGCGTACTCTTCGTCGTCACTACTCGAAGATGAGTTCTCCTCATCGCTCGAAGCCTTTTGGCTTTAAGGGCAAGAGATTTGTGTTTCTCTTTCACCTTTGAGGCTTGGAATCTTTAGCAAGGACAAGCTCGTAGACTTTTAGGTTGCCTATGAGTTCATCGAGGTGAGGATTGTCAAATCTTTTGACTCTTCGATTGCCGTCACCTTGGATCTCCACTTTGATGGAAGTGCCCTTAGATATCTCCTAACATGGTTACGGCTAGAAAAGGATTCATCAAGTGCTTGTAAAGATGTAATAATAGTATTAAAGTTAGCAAATGAATGATCTATAGTTTCCTCATCCGATATTGAAAATTGTTCATATTGTTGAACAAATAAATCAATTTTATTATTTTTAACTTGTTGGTTGCCTTGATGAGTTACAACTAAAGAATTCCAAATTTCTTTAGAGGTTTTAAGCATAGAAATTCTTTCAAATTCCTTTTCGGTAAAGCATTATATAAAACCATTTTTGCTTCACTATTTTTAGAAAGCTTTTCTTCATTTCATCATTTAGTTTATCATGAGGTATGTGAACTAAATTTCCTTTATCATCATTTGAGGTAGCCTCAAAATCACCTTCAACAATAATGTACCAAAGATCAATATCTTTAGACTTCACATATGTTTTAGAATCTATTTTTCCAATATATAAAACCATTAGTTTCAAGTAGTGGTGGTCGTTGCATAGATTGCCCTTCCTTATAATTTTCAGAACCCATAGTGATCGAAAAGTTTTTAAAATACAATTTTATTTTAAAACTTTTATAAACTTAGCTCTTGATGCCAATTGTGGAAAACTAGAAGGGGGGTTGAATAGTTTTGCCGATTTTAAGTTGATTTCAAAAACTTTAGATTCGATATTATGTGAAATCGTATGGATGTTGAGAACGTATAGATCTAATGATAATGCAAGCAAATAAATAAAGATAAGGGATAGAAATGACACAACCGATTTATAGTGGTTCGGCTACAAGGACACCTTCCTTGCCCTACTCCACTCCCCGAGTCACCTACTCGAGAGTTCAAGCACTATGTCAACAAACTCCTTCACTTGGCGGAGAAGCCTTCACAACGTTGCTTACACTTTTTCCGGTACAAAGCTAGATACCGAGTCCGTAGCACGGTGGACCAACCCAACACAACTATTACACAACAAATATGTGAAATATCAAATACAAGATCTTCGCTACAGAAATCTTGCGGAGTGACAAATCAATCAAGGACCCTTGCTTGGATGACTTGTAGAATGCTCGTGATCTCGCCTTAGAGAATGACCTATATGAGGATCACAAATAGAAAGAAAGAAGAACAACTCTCTAGATCAATTGATCTATATGTTAGAAGAGAATGAGAGTGTATGAGAGATTTAGTAAGAAGAGGGTGAGTTAGAATGAAGAAATGGCTCTCATTTATAGGCAAACTTTCTTCATCGTTCCCACGGATCCCTTCCACAAGGGGATCCGTCTAGTGTAATCCTAGGGATCCGTGGAACGCCTCTTTGCCCATGGGTTTTTGGTTATGGGTCATGGGTTGGTCCATGGGTTATATCTAGATTCAATGTATCTAAGTATACATTGTATCAAGTCTCTTTGGGTATGGGTTAAGATCCATGGGTTATGATATTTACCCATCCTAATAAACTATTACAACAAATGCTTAATTACTACATTTTGTATTTAAATGGCTATATGTAAATGCTTTACAAAACTAACATGTATCCTTTATAATTGAAAGATACTTAAGATAACATTATATTTGTTATCAACAAAACACAAAGAGATCGCAAAATATTAATAAACGGTTTTACGGTTTATTTGTATTAACATTCGTCATGTAATCAATTATTTGGTTTACTTTTAGCCAAAGAGTCGATCGCCCACTTTTCTTCCTTTGTGTTCATGATCCCGCATGAAATACATATGTGGTAGTTGGATAAAACCAATTCAAAACAGGATGATTTTTACTAACTGAAACATGTAATAAAGATATCAAGGTATCATTATGTCAATATCAGAAGATTCGTCTTCGTTCAAGTGTGTGTGTGTCGCTTGAGAAGGAGCTTGTAAACCGATCTAATAATGCAAAAACAAAATAATACAGATTTTCAATTTTAACATAGTAACTACTTAAACTTAATTCTACGCTAACTCGCTAAGTAAATTTTATATCAACACCATGTTACAGTTCAGAGCTCCTCCACAAAACCGTTTTACAGTCTACATAATCACAACATTCATATGGGGCAGCTACTCAGTTATCATATATGGTATGTATGACCAGGCTTCAAAGATTAATTGCACCTAATTATTTCACCTATTTATCATTGTACACAACATATTTTATTTCTCTTGCAGGTAACATACATATATTTGCACTAAAAATTACCAAACAATTATTTTTTACCTATTGATGTAAGGCAATTATGCTGCATGGAAAAAGATCAGTAGAAAATAGTTTAAGTGGTTAAACATGACATAAACTAAGAAAGGAATTATACCCAAGATAAAAAAAAATCTTCATCGAGTTTTTAAAACTACATTTAAGAACGATGCAAACTTATAACTCATCACATATATTAAAGAAAAAGGTGAGAAAATAGCATCTCCAATTGATGATAATTAAGTTACCAATTGGTGGACAACCTTTGCACACACAAAAATATTATCTTATCGGTTTCCTAATCTTATATTATAGAATTAAGCATACCCATACCAGTTTTTACATAAAGAATCTAACAGAAACTGATTTAAAACTAACATTTGTGTCAAGTTTGTATAGGCATGGCTGTTATGTATGTCTACATATCACAATCACATATTTGATTAAATAAACAAAATTTTATAGTCAAAGAAAAAAATCAACAAAATTGACAGTAAAAAGGACAAACACTTTTGACACATAAAAAAACCCTTTATCAATTACAAACAAAATCAACAAAAAAATCATACCTTTTGGTCATTGAAAGGGTTTTTGTTAATGAATGAATGAAATATCAAATTTAGCACTATACACAAATAACATGATGACAACTACTATTAAAGAATTCATGAGTGGATACAAACCTTGAAATCTACTTTCAATTGATGACGAAGGGTTGGAAGATCTAAAGGGGTTTTAGGATTTTCTTCTGTGACCAAACCAAAAGTCCTGTAATTTCAATTAATAAAACACAAACATAAAATACAATCAAAAACCTTAATTAAGAGCCGACACACATGTTGATGGAAGAAAGCAAACCGGGTCATATGAATAGATTGTGGTGTAAAAGAATAGTAATAGATCGATTGCAAAATATGAGAAGGGATTTGGGGTTGTGTTATCTGGTTAAATTTACGTTCAACCCCTACAAATGTTAAATTTAGCTCCGCCTTTTATAAGTTTGTTTTTTTGTTATTTGTGACACATATATTTTTATAGCTATCTTGTGTAACAAACGAAATTGCAAAGAGTTTGACCAAGTTGGATTCAATTTTGACTTTTTATTAACCAATCATATTATTGTATTTTGCCTACGTGGCAAAATCAACCTTTCCTATTGGTTTAATTTTTTTTTCAATGAGAAGGGTCTTACAAAAACACTCCGAAATGATGTAATTCTTTTATTATATAAAATATATGAGGTGGTTTTTATTTATTTATTAATATCTCTACGAAAGAATGACATTCAATAGCTTCTACGGAGAAAAATTTATTTGAATACCCCTATTTTGCTAGATACTTAAGGACAAATCCTCACAATTAATTTAGTTTGATCATATGAGGATTAAAACTAAGAGGGTGCTTGGTTGGGGATATTGGAGGATAGGAAATAGGAAATGTAATGAATAAACAGGTCTAGTTAGGAGTAAGGAATGCACTCATTATTTAGTAGTGGGTAATGAGTCATTACTCAGTAAATTAGGAGGAAAGGTAATGATTACCCACCACAAACACCAACCACCACCAGCAGCCACTACCACCACCAGCCACCACAACCACCAGCCACGATCAACAGCAGCCACCACTAATACCTCCATCAACAGCCACCACCACAAGCAGCCACCACCACCAGCTACCACCACCAGCAGCAGCCACCACCACAACCACCACCCACCACCACCCACCACCACCATCTAGTCACCACCACCCCAAGAACCACCAAAGAAGAAGAAGAATAAAGAGAGCCACCACCACCACTTTTGAGGTTAATATGTTTTTCTTAAAGCAAGCACTATCAAAGATAATGATAATCTTCATTTCATTCCTTTATATTCCATTTTATTCCCTTTACCTTTGGTATTCCCATTCTTCTCTTTGAACAAAGCGCGCTCTTATTTATTCATGTATACAGTATTTTTTTAGTTTTTTTTTCTTTCTTTTTTCTTTTTTAGAACGACAAATAACTATCTCACAATAAAAATATGTTCTTATTTTTATATGTTTCATCCGTTGTCATACATTTCATCTGTTTTCATACATTTTCATCCGTTTTCATGCGTATTTGTCCGTTTTCATACATTTTCGTCCGTTTTCATGCGTATTTGTCCGTTTTCATACATTTTCATCCATTTTCACATGTTTTCCTCCGTTTTCATACGTTATTGTAGTATTTTATTTGTCCATTTTCATATGTGTTTTCTAACATTATCTTATATTTTTAGGTACAAGATGGTTTTTGTTTATTAAATATCACAAGTGATATTTGACATTAACTATATTTATGAAATATCACAAGTGATATTAGATTTTAACTATTGTACACGATGATGCAGACTTAGATGCTTTTGAGTTATTTAAATATATATAAACGGAAATGAATGATGTCTACTTTTAGTCATTTTATTGGTTTATCACATGTGATATTACTCATATGTAGAATAACAGAATTAGTGTCACATTATATTACTTTATCACATGAAATATTATCATATGTAGAATAACAAAATTAGTGTCATATTATATTGTTGTATCACATGAGTTATTACTCTTAAGTAATTAAGAACGATAATTTAAATACTCTTCATTTTCCTTAGATTGTTATATCACAAGAGATAAATAAGTGTCACTTACAAATATCAAAATGAATAAAAAACATAGTTAATGTCTAATATCACTTGTGATATTTCATAAACATAATTCATGTCTAATATAACCTTCGATATTTCATAAACAAAAACCATCTTGTACCTGAAAAATATAAAAATATTAGAAAACACATAGTTGATAATATATATACATAAAATTACAGAGCAATAAAATATCTCAGGTGATATTAAAGGTTAAAAAACATACTTGTTTGTTTATGAAATGTCACAAGTGATACTAGACATTAACTATTTTTTGTACATTTTTGTATGAAAATGTATGAAAACGAATGAAAGTGTATGAAAACGGACAAAACGTATGAAAATGTATGAAAACAGACGAAAACGTGTGAAAACGAATGAAAATGTATGACAACGGACAAAAACATATAAAACATATGAAAACGTACAAAAATGGACGAAAACGTATAAAAATGTATGAAAACGGATGGAAACCATAAAAATGGACGAAAACGTATGAAAATGTACGAAGATGTCTGAAAACGGACAAAAATGTATGAAAACGAAAGAAAACATATGAAATTGTCTTCAAACGGCCGAAAACATATAAAAACGGACGAAAACGTATAAAAATAGAGAAAACGGACGAAAACGTATAAAACGAAAGCGAAAGAAGGAAACGATGAACACGTAAGAAAACAAACAAACGATGAAAACATAAAAACGATGAAAGCAAGAAAATGTATGAAAGCGGTCGAAAACGTCTAAAAACAGCCGAAAACGTATTAAAACATCTGAAAATAGTCGAAACATATGAAAACGGACGAAAACTTATGAAAGCGAACGAAAACGTACAAAAATGCCAAAATAACTCACCTCTAATTTCTACCAAAATAAGAGTTTGCAGAATAACTAACATGCATAAGAAAAAACATAATGTTCATCATAATTTTGTGGTTAATAATGTGAAAACCTGTAAACTTTCACAATTTTAGTAGTTTAACTTTTATACCCATTTATACCTAATTTCACAATTTCTCTACAATTGAAAACACGTTAACATAAGTGAATAATGGAACAAACTTATGTGAACACACTTAAATTACTAGGCGAGTACTCGCGCCTAGCGGCAGCGGTTCCTAGCGTCAGTTAATTAACGATTTATGATAATGTGGTGAGTGTTTTGTGTAGCTTTCAAAATAGAACGTGAACCGATGGAAATGTAATTGCAAACGGTTGTACTATACGATAACTAAAGTCTAGAAAAATCTTAACATATATCAAACAACATATAAAAACATTTAATGAAACTGAAAGTAAAACATTACATCAGTTATGAGATAAAAACTAACAACACACATTACTCGTCGCGTAAAACTTCTTGATACAAAACATTTGAGGTGTGGATTCCTGATTGACGGAACTCTTTGACTGGTTTAACTTTTATAACAAAATTTACCAACCACTATGAAAAAGAAACCATCTAGTACCGGCGACAGCAGCAAATTCCGGTGGAAGTGGCGGCGGAACAAACCCGGCGGCAACAACAGTGGTGGTTTCCGGCAATGGCAACGCACAACAGATCTGTAAAAAATATGTGATTACAAATTAGAGCTGTAAAAAATATGTGAAAAAAACCCTTCAAATCTGGAAAACCCCTCGAAACTTAACGTACATGACTATATATTCTTCTGATGAGGGTATGTAACATTTGTTTGTTAGGCTTATAGGAAAAATTCCTACGCGGCTGAGAAAAATTCCTGCAACGACTGTAATAATATTGTCAAAATAATTAAACGCATTGTTTTCATTAAACGCATGTTTGCATTCGTCTATAAGCAAGGTTGCCTCATTTAGTTTTCAATTAGTTTGCATTCCTCCATTAGTTTTTCAAACATTCCTTCATTAATTTTTCAAACATTCCTCCATTAGCTTAGCAATAGTTATGCACATTAATGTATATTAAACGAATGGTATGCATGGATAGTTACTCTTCCAGATTTTTAGTTATGCACATTAATGTACATTCCTCCATTAATTTTTGTTACACATTAATGTACATTCCTCCATTAATTTTTCAAACATTCCTCCATTGATTTTTAACATTTAACAATAACCTTGACTTTCAACTTCTAATTTCCACTTTCACATTTGATCATTTTTCAATTTAATGTAGTTAAGATGAAAGTTGATTCGTTGAATCTAACAGAAACAATGGAACAAACCTATGGGAAGTGTGAACACAATGTCTAAGGGTTAAACTGACAAATTACTGAATGTTAAGTGCTTTTACAATTAGGGTTTTTAAATCATGCGCAAGACAAGCTTAAGACACCGAAAAGACACATGTGACCACCGAAAAGACATATGATTCACATAAAATGCATGACAGTGTACTTTTTGCTGCAGGCCCCCAGACTTCTCTACAGATTATCTTTTATATGCTTAACTTGTGCCCCTAAAGCACAAGTTAAATTGTGAGACAAATTTTGCGAGTTTTGTAAAAACAAACCAAAATAGATTATGTTGTTGGGATCTGACATCTTAACAAGGATCAACACAATGAAAATAATCAACAATGTAAAAATATAAAACAAAACAACAAACAAAAATTTGAAGGTTCGACCCCTCAAGCCTAATCCGTGGAAGAAGCTTTAACTAAAAGGTGTCATACGGTACTACGAACAATCTTCAACAAACCACTAAAGATGAGACTTAAATACTTTCGTTAAGTGGAAGTACATATACTTCATATTTAAGGTTGTTTCCACAGTTACATCATTTATAAGTGAAAGTGCGTACACTATCACACTCACAATATGCTTTACCTTCATAGCGGTTCCCACTGTTGCATCATTAAATTACGAAGGTGTACACTTGAAACACCTTTAACACTCAACTTTTGCTTGTTTCCCATCAAACTGGCATGCAATGTATCAAACAGAATCGATACCTGTTAATAGGGCCAACTGATAAAATGGGCCGGGTCGAACTTTTTTTACCCTTAGCAGACTTTTATCATAAAATTTCAGCTTTTTTTACTGTTATTGTTTTATTATTTTAATAAGTATTGTTTTCAGAAAAATGGTTTAGAAGGTTTGGTGAGTTAAAAATACACTTCAGGTGACTTTTGACCAAGTTGACCCGTTTTCTGTTAACATATCTGTAATTTTATTTAACCTGTTTGAACCTTTCAAAATATATCTTAAATCGATCACTATATGAGTAAGCTAGTGAAATTCGCTGTGTACTTGGTGTGCAATAATCAGTCATATAGAACAAGATGCAGCTACCGCGTGAAAGGTGTGCATGCATCACCAACCAAGCAAACGGTAAAGAATAGTAGCTCACATTGCTTTAACATTCTTTTGAATTAAGAACGTTACATTTTTATTTAAACGGAAAATACTCACACACAATTTCGAACCCACAACCTATAGGTGAGGTATGTACCTTGGTTCCACTAAGTTGACAAATACACACAAGTTGAATAGTTGTTTAAAAAGAGGTTATGGTTTCAATATATCGATGAACGCCAGTGTATCCAATCCTTCCAAGGAACTTGAAGTCGATATCTAATATCAGCTTGAAACTCTTGTCAAGAATGTTGTACCTTATGATTTTACTTGGAATTCTCACCACCATGAATGTATCTTCTTCTTTATCACCTCTAACGACATCTAAGACTTCATAGAAGTAGTACTTAGGGCTTGACAGGTCTTGGTTGCTAATGATCTTCATTTGCTTGAAAGAGGGATGTGCGTAGCTTATAATCATCTCTGGGTAAGTGATCGAAAGCTCATCAAGGTCCACTTGGTACTTGAGAAACCACCCTGAATGATCACACAACATCTCATACACATTCAGGTGTAAATGCTTCTCAGGATGTGCAAATTCCACCAAATGAAGATGACCTCGAGACTCCCCAAAGTAGAATGGAATATCTACATGGTCAAACCATTCTAAAGAGGCCACACTAGCTGATGGTAATGGCAGCTTTTTGAATTTTTCTACGTTGAGATCAAAGTACAATGGATCTAAACACGAGGGAGGCCAGAGAATCGCACCATTCCAATAAACTCCTTCGCGAAACGTCTGTAATAGGGCGCAGAGAAAGATTCATTTATAATCTTCCATTCCCTCGTCTTAGACGAGTAGATTTGGATATAAAAGACCTCCCCATGCCGTTTTGGACGAAAAATACAGACAACTTTGTAGCTAACAAGATCTGATTGATGATATGCCAGACCCATAAAACGGATACATTTACGAACCTTCCTACCACCACGGACCCTTGGGAGGACCACATGTTGCTTAGTAACGGGATTGAATACATAGTATCTACAACCACGTGGGATCCATTCATCGCTACAACAGAGCAGTAATCCATTACATTGTTGTATAATTCTGATACCATTGGGATCTGGATAGAAATCTAGCTTACTTAAAGGAGGAGGGCTTTTGTTTTCAGCATCAAATGGAATGTACAAATGGCTAAACCTAGCATAAAGACCACGACATATTGAAACTCTGTCATACCGGAGAGTAAACTGACGGTGACTCAAAAGAGCTCGCCAGTGTTTAGATACAGATTTGAATCTAAGGATGGAGATAGCTGGGAGCCGGAGGAGGATTTCGGTTAAAAGATCATCATTGGATCCTATCAGAGCCCCAGACTGAGTCGATTGATGATCGTAGTCCACCAAGTATGCCTCTAGGAGACACTTTCTTGGCGTGTTTTGGGTTTTCTTAATTTTGGCTCTGCTGCTCAACATTTTTATTGAAGTGGGTTGAGATTGCTACAAAAAAAGGTCTATTTAAGGTAGGTTTTCATGTTGAAAGATTGTCATGTAAGCGAATGGAAACAAGATTGCCATGGAAGCTTTGGGCTAAGACTATTGTACTAGTTGACTTATATTATTCAAAATTTTCGAATAAACAAATTTAAAGATACCTCAATCATTATTTAGCTAATATTCGGTTCAAGGGTGGTGCGACTATTTTCTTTAGGACAACGTTTCCATCTCTTCATTTCTAATTTTGTTCCAATTTGCATATCATGTTGGATATGATTTTCAAGCCGGACCGACACATTCCTTTTTGTGCATACCATTTGCATATCCGACTGCAAAACAACATTCAGCCGTCCTATATCTGGCCTAAATGTATGACTGTCAGTCTGTTACTGAAATGAACCAATCAAAATCTATAATAATTGACTCATTAAAATCAGAAATGCAATTGATGCAATATAGTTGCTCTGATTGTTTTGAAGATTCTTGCATATTCAGAAAGATTACATTTAATATTGTCTAAAACACAAGAATTAGATTGTCGTTTAGAAAGAAGTTAAGGTTTCTATGTATCGATGAACTTCCGAATATTCAATTCTTCCAAGGAAAAGTTTACCCGTACCGTATATCTGCTTGAATGTCTTGTCAGAAATGTTAAACCTTATGATCTTAGAGCGCAGTATCGCGGATACCAATAACACGTTATTGATATCTTGCCACCTCATCGCCACACCATACACCTCTCAATAACTCACCAATAACTCAAACACCCTCTCTCATAACACATCAATAACACGTTATCGGCCCACAAAATACCCCACTAAAAATATCCTCACTCACAATACACTAAAAAAAATTTAAAATAGTAAAATTTGTCCTCTTTCTCCTTTGGCTTGAGCTACTCAACCAACTCAAACAATTTTTACCACAACAAGATGTTAGATGGTATGGTAATGGCATCACCCAGATTTCTTTATTTCCTTCAGACGTGTTATCTCGCACCCATACCTTTTCTTTAGAGTGCTAGGTGAGGTGAGGTCCTTTAACACGTTATTGGTATGCCACATCGTATGCATCATACCCTCCCAATAACACACCAATAACTAAACACCTCCTTCATAACACACCAATAACATGTTATTGGGTCCCACTTTTTTTCATTTTATTTAATTTAAAAACAAACACATTTTATTAAACATAAATTAAAATTACAATACAAATAAACAAACACATTTTATTAAACATACGATACGAAAAAAAAAACATACGAACTAAAATACAATACAATACGAAACGATTACAATTAAAAAAACGATACGAAACGATTACATAAAAAAAACGATACGATACGACAAATATTAAATAAAAGACGATATGACAAACACGCTAATTATTTGAGCTCGACCCCGTGCCAAAGTATCGTGCTCGGATATCGTTCTTGATTTGTTCGACACCCGCCGCATCTTCCGGAGTCATCCCCTCGGTGCTAAAACTAAGAAACTTCAATTCTTCCAATTTCTTTTGAGTTGTGATATAATCAATTTTTTTCTCTTGTTCGATTTGCAACTGATCTTGGATCATCTCCTTGAAAGCGCCTCTACTAGACGAAGAACCCGCCAACGCGTGAGTCCGATTTTATACTCTTGGAAGGTCTTGGCTTCACGGAGGACGGGGATTGTATCGTCTCGAAATAGCTCGTTCGGTTCTTCAAGGTCCTCGAGTCCCCGAACGCGTCTTCCGGTTTAACGGTTTTGGCACCACGCCATTTGTGGTGGTCTTTCAAGACCTCCCATGCTTATAGTGGTAAACGATACCCCACATTTCTTTGAATATTGTGTAACAACGATTTAGCCACTTCGAATCGCTTTCACCACTCAAACGCTCATTTTCATCGACAACTCCGGCGAACTTGCTACAAGCACCTTGCAACGTGGTCCACTTTCCCGTGATCATATCCTTGGTACGCTCGTGTTGTGTTTGGTTGTATTCGGCTTGTAACTTGTGTCCAAAACGACTTTGAATTTCGGTCAATACCGAGTCTTGGGTCCCGGATATTTGTACGCACGCTTCGCCAAAAGTTTTTCATCCTCCGGTTGCCAACGGTATGGACATTTTCGGTTTTCTTTGGTCTCGGTTTTCCCTTTCCTTTCCTTTTCCTTTTCCTTTTCCGACCGGAGAAGACTCGGTTTTGATTCTTGTGTTGGTGATAGTGGTGGTGAGTTTGGTGGTGTGTCGTGTAAATTTCGTGTTGGCATCACTTGTGTCGGTTCGAGGAATTCCAGATTCATTTGGTTGAAGTATTGTTGTTGTTGTTGTGCAAAAAAGCCATTTGGTTGAAGTGATCTTGGTTCATTTGTGGTGCGAAAGTGGGTTGTGGATAATATGGCATCGGGTTTCATGGGTTTTGCGGGTGGTTGGCGTATGGTGCGAAACCCGACATCGGGTTATGGCTTGATATTGCGGATATGGCATCGGCATCGGCATCGGGTTTTCGCTTGTTGGACCGGTAAAGAACGGCCGGATGATGGTGTTGGGTGAAAGTGAACTTGAATTAGCGGACTCGGTTTGAAATATGTTGTTAAGTAACCAATCGTTTGTGTTTTGTTGTGACATTTTTGGAAGATAAATTGATGTGTATGTGAAAGGTTTGATAAAATTTGAATTGGGTTGAAGTTATGATAAATGTTTAGTTAAATGTGGGTATTTATTGTTGGGACTTATGTTGATGTTGGTAAGTTTGACTTGGCCTTTGTTTTTCAAATAACTGAGCACTACATCTATAATTGAGCACTCACTTGCTCTATAATTGAGCACAAAACAAATAATTGGCGCTGATCTGGTACGTGTGTTCATGATATTGAGATCATGGGTTAATTAACTTACAATACATAAATAAAATAAAATTACAATACATAAATTAAATTACAATACATAAATTAAATTACAATACATTAATAAATAGACTACATATCGCCTTGTTGTTGTAGTTCTAGGTGTCATACAAAGATGATCCACAAGATCATGTCGAAGGTTGGTATGCACTTCCTTGTCACGTATTTCCTTCGTTTCTTTTCATGCCGATCGCATCTTTCACCCAATTTTCTTGTATATTTGCGGCGGACTAACATATAGTTCGTTAAATTCACTTATTTGGAAATCTTGGTCTTCTAGTATCATGTTATGCAATATTATGCAACAATACATAATCCTACGTATTTTGCTCACCGATAAGCACGTGCGGGTTGTGCTATAATCCCCAACGACCACAAGAACACCAAAAGCCTGCTCCACATCTTTCCTTGCACCTTCGAGCCCTCTTAAAATTTATATCGCCTTGGTTTGGCGATCGAATATGATTTGACAAAAGTAGACCACGTGGGATAAATACCATCCGCTAGGTAATATCCTTTGGTGTATGTGACCATTCACCGTGAACGGGCCTCGGGAGCGATCGTCAATGAGGTCGTCAAACAAATTCAACCGATATAGAACATTTAGGTCGTTATTTGCACCCGCTTATACTAAAAATGCATGCCAAATCCACAAATCTTGAGATGCAATCGCTTCAAGCATTATTGTCGGATGTCCGTGATCCCCGTTGGAATTGCGCTTTGAAAGCATTGGACAATTCCTCCATTCCCAATGCATACAATCTATACTACCAAGCATACCGGAACCCATGATAGTTTTCGTGTTTTCATATAGCCGCATAATATCATCCGGTGAGGGCTTTCTTAAATACTCCTCGAGTATAAATCCCATATGCATTTGGTAAAATGGTCTAAACTATCACGACTACAACGCTCGCCAATTTGCAAATATTCATCGAAAGCATCGGTGTTAACCCGACGCCAATTAGCGATATAGCGGCCGCCGTGCATTTCATTATAGGGTGGATACTCATTCTACCAAGAGTATCCGGCCCAGATTTAAAAAATTTAAAGTGCTCGGGAATAGGGTGAACGTTATAGTTAATTATACCTCGGACTATTTTTAAAAATAGTCGCCGACTCATCCGATCAAGGCCCTGAAATTCCTTTCTGGATATTTTGGATTATCCCAAAATAATCATTAAGTAGACGTTCTTCTACGGCTTCATATTCTCGGGGGTATGTGCGTCCGAGTATGTGAACTAGTTGCTTCATCGTCGTCTAAGGCTAGAAAATTTTCGTGCGGATCGTATAAACGTAATAATTCTTCTACCGAGTTTCGTGGTCAAAAGATCCATGGAAGTTAAAACTTTATGAAATATGGAAGAGTGGATGAAAATGTATGAAAAGTGTATTTAAATTGTGATTTGGTTGTATTGTTTGAAAATGTATGTTTTAAAGTGGTATTTATATAGTGAAAAGAGGGTTTGAATTTTGTAGTTATATATTTTATCCGTTAATTAACGCTTAAAAAAAAAAAAAAAAAAAAAAAAACTTTGGCGTCGCCCATTGAAATGGCGGAAGTGATTTTGGCGACGAATGGCGTCGGAGGGGTGAGAAATGGCGGCGCCATTGGTTTATATGGAGGTGTTTGGCGTGTTATTTACCTCCTCACCGAGCACTCTTATGTGCAATTTTCACCATAATGAATGTATTGTCTTCTTCTTCACCTTGAACGACATCTTGTTGGAAAACATAATCCATTAATCTTTGTTTCTCAAAATCAAGTCTGCATGTTTTTCGTTGGACCGCAATTTGCACCAAAGATCACGCACAATATTATTAGCGAGACATAAAATTCGATCAATAAGGTTGAATACATAGGATTGATGACTTGTCACTGACAGTTATTATAGTTAGTTATTTACGGTTAGAAGTTAGTTATTATCGAGGGACATGTTTGTTGGTTCTAATGAACCATCACAACCCTTCTACATACCTATTAGAATAGTATAAATATGTAACTTTCAGAACAAACAATGTAACCCAATTCGATTATTAATATCAATATTATGGGTTCACCCAACGATTCTTATTTTATATGATGATTGGCATGTTGTTGTTATGATCTTTCCATCCTGGAAATCCTGCCACACAACCTGTGCAATAATTGGCATCAGATCCTATGGGATCTAACAACACAAATCAATCAATTACACAATTACAGTTTTATTTCCCATACAAATTGCTCCTTCCTCCCATACCTTTTATGTGTCATTTTGCATACTATTTCCTGCATATTATCTCTCAAACACTACACAAATGGCCTAATCTACACAACCCCTATAAAGGATTTGTTGGCACTTACAATATGTAGAGATGCTTTTAAGAAAGAGAGCAACCATGGATATAATGGATGCATTTGAAGAGGCTTGTTGGTTTTTCTTTTCTTTACCAACAAAAGCCATGAAGATATTTCTCAATGAAGATACTTGGCTGTCAAGAACATGGCGTAAGATCAAACCATGCTACAATCAATTAAGGGACGACTTCAATCGCTATTATAGCACCGCAAGGGATCACACTTTGGAATAGATGGACATGTTTCACAAGGAAAGAATGCCATAAAGATCGACAAGATCATGTGATCAAACCCTATGGAATAAGCAGACAAGAAGTACAACATTCTAAAACAAGTGGTTTATATTAAGTACATCAAGCTTAAAGTACAACATTCTAAAACAAGAGGGAGCCCAATAAATCGCTCCACTCCAGTAAACTCCACACTCAAATTTTGTGTAATGCTGAGCATAAAACGATTCATTAGTTTTCTTCCATTTCGCCGTATCAGCCGAGTATATTTGAATTTGCAAAAGTCATCATCAGGATTTACGTGACAAATACAAACAACTTTGAAATGAAGACGATGTTTTTGATGATAAGCAAGAACCATAGAACGGATACTTCTACCAACTTCGTTGCATCCAGGGACTGTTGGGATAATCACAAACTGCTTAGTGGTTGGATTTAATACATAGTATTTACAATCACATTCTTTTCCACCTTTGCTACAACAAAGCAGTAATCCAAGATTGCATAATTTTTATACCATGAGGATCAGGATACAAGTCTGATCAAAATCGTAAAACCTTATTGTTGGGTGTGTGGAGCCGGTTTAAACATGACGAGCATCAAACGACTAGGCGAGTCTCACTGACGGAATCTGAAAGAAGTTTTGGAGGTCATCTAACAACGATAGATGTAGGAATCCTTAGGCTAACTCCATGATCATATAAAGGGGTCTCATCCTCACTCTAATATGTAAAAGCAAAGACGTGAATAATACTCTGTCTAGTTTTGAAGTGGACGTATAGTACACATAATTCTTAGGCTTCTAGTATACCAGTACAATTAATTCGTTGAAGTTGAAAAAGGCACATAAAACGCTTAAAGCTAATTACCAAATCAGACTAATAATATGCTTGGTTTACGAAAACAAACCGATTTTCACCGTTTTACAAAAACCGACTATGCACAACTCCCACCAAAAGCAAAATCTTCTCTTTCCAGTAATATTTTAAAGAGTAAATTACACCGTTCGTCCTTGTGGTTTACGTTGACCGCAACCTTTCGTCCTTTGACAAAAAAAATGCGCCGTTAGTCCTTAAGTGTGAAACGTTATCTGTCATTCGTCCCTCCCACTAACGGTCGTCACTAACCTTCGTTAAGTCTTCCCATGTGTTACCCACAAGAGGGTATATCCGTCATTTTGTCATCTCAATTCATATACTTACATAGCCCACTAAAGATCCATAAACTTTTCAATGTTGTTCATGTTAATGTTCAAAGTCATCATCCATTCATTTAAGATATTCTTCCAAAATGATTTAAAAATTCATTATCATTAAACTAAATCAAAACACCTAAAAGAAAAATCTGAAAACAATATAACCGCCAGATCCACTTCAACATCCATACAAACATAAAATTCTCAACTACTAACTATGAAATAAGAATCACAAAACCCACTTCATAATTCATTAAAAACACAAAAACCACTAAAAGATCCACTTGAAAAAAATAGAAATTCATCAAACAACAAAACCCACTTCATAAATACAACCCAACTATATCCATTCCACATCCAATCTCGATTTTGGGTTTTTATTTAGAGGGCACATAACAGATTTATAATGGATTAATTATTCATATATGATGATACACGATGGGGCTGGCAACGTGTGTGAGGGTGGCATGGCGGTGGTACACTCATCGGCGGCGTCATGATGGCCGGAGGTTGGCGGCATGGTGGTGGCTGGAAGGAATGGTGTTGTTGAGAAAGATGATAGATGAAAATGAAGGTACATAGCACTAGCAGGAATGGGTACGCGTGAGAAAAAGAAAGATTAATGGAAATTATCACATTTACCACCATTACTTGTGGTAAGCTTTTAGTATATAGGTTTTGGGTTAAAAGAATACCCAATTCGAATCTTTATATGAAATGAATCCAAGATACACGATATAAAAGAATGGTAACCCATTCCATTACCTGTTTATTTTTTTAAAAAGATTGTAAAGATTGAATCTTTTGTTCAATTAATGGATATTTGTAACAAATAAAGAATATTCAATTTGATTTACCTAATTTTCTATAAAGGAAATGAAAATATTTGATTGTGGGATACAAAATATGTGATATTTGTCAAAGCAAATTCATGGGACCCAAAATATGTGATGGTAGGTAGATCTATAAATCGTTAGCTAAAGAGAATTTTAATAAAAAAATATATGAGGGATAAAGAAGACATAGGAGAAAAAAATAAGAATATAAAGTGAAGGATAAAATGACCATTATACCCTCGTGTGGGTAACACATGGGAAGACTTAACGAAGGTTAGTGACGGCCGTTAGTGGGAGGGACGAATGACAGATAACGTTTCACACTTAAGGACTAAAGGCGCATTTTTTTTTGTCAAAGGACGTAAGGCTGCGGTCAACGCAAACCACAAGGACGAACGGTGTAATTTACTCTATTTTAAAGTACTATTTTGTACTACGTACTATTTAAATTGAAAGTAAGATGCAATAAAATACTTATACTTTATTAATTTTAGAGTAAACTACACCGTTCGTCCTTATGGTATACGTTGACCATCAAGTTTCGTCCCTTGACCAAAAAAATTGCATCGTTGGTCCTTAACTCCGAATCGTTAGTCATCGTTGGTCCCTCACACTAACTGGATGGACTAACGGGCGTTAAGCCTTGTTAAGTGGAGGGTATTTTTGTCTTTTCCCACCCACACCACTTTTGTCTTTTCCCAACCACTTCATCTTCATCAAGTCATCACCATCTTCAACAACAAATCCAAAAATCAGAAATACAAGAAGATCCATGTTTACAAAAATCAACAACAAACAACAATTAACAATTATCATCAGTCCATGTTTACAGTACCATATACAAGATGTCAGAAATACAAGAAGATCCGTCAAAGAAATAAAAAGAAGAAGTACATCAAGTATCTAATTCGAAACCCTATCCCATCACCAATATCATTATTCAAGATCTCAGGTGTAATTTTTGTGTTATCAAAACCATTCAAAGAGCATTCACACGAAAACCTTATCTTCACAGATCTAAGCTTAAAAGATAATAACAAAATGATAAAAGATCTCAATCCATTTCTGGGTTTACTCATCGATTTGAGTAAAAAGAAAAAAGATTCTCATCACTGATCAAGGGTCATCTCTCAAAACCCTCACAAAAAAAAATCATCAAAAATCCTCACAAGAAAAAAAATCATCAGAAAATCATCAAAAAAGATTCTCATCACTTGATCCAAACACCCTCACAAAAACCCTCACAAAAAAAATCATCGAAAATCAAATCAACACTCATCTCTCAAAAAATCCAACAATCGAAAACACATATACTCTAAATCATCTAAAAAATTCATACAGAGCTGGTGATGTTACGTTTCGGCTACGATTACAACTCGATGAATACCGGGTTGTTGGTCTTATTGTTGTGTTTAGATTATGGTTGTTAAGTGGATGAGAAGGCGTGGGGTTATTTTTTTGTTGGTTGATTGAATGATATAAATAGAAGTGAAATGATGTTGAGGTTTTGCTTATGTTGAAAGATGTCCCAATGGCGGACCGACATGTTTTGTTTCTAAAGAAAGTTCGATTGTGGGATTGTTTTTGATTTTACGGATCGGGAAGAATGTTAAGAAGAAGGAGATTAAGAAGCGAAATTTGTTGGAGCTTGTGGATTTGGTTCGATCGGCATCTTGTATCGGAGTCTTGACCGAAGAAGATGATATGTATTTGGATCCGGCGGCCACATTTGCACTTGTTTATTAGTTGTTGTTGAGATATGTTGTGTCGACCGATCTGAGATACTAAGATAGCGAAAAGATATTTGAATCATTCGTTTGTGTTGAACTTGCTTGATTTGTGGAGATATATAAAATTGACAAGTAGATGATATTGAAATTTGTGGATGGCGGAATTTGAGGAAGGTGGCCGGAAAATAAAAGTGGGTAGTAAAGATGATATGTATAAAGAAAGAAGATGAAGTGTGAAAAGACAAATATACCTCCACTTAAAAGGCTTAACGCCTGTTAGTCCATCCGCTTAGTGTGAGGACCAACGATGACTAACGATTCGAGTTAAGGACCAACGATGCAATTTTTTTGGTCAAGGGACGAAACTTGATGGTCAACGTATACCATAAGGACGAACGGTGTAGTTTACTCTTAATTTTAAATCACCACCTCTTGTACTATATTAATTTTAAAGTAACCATTCTTCTCCATTTTCTTTCTTCTTCTTTCTTACTAACCTGCAACTTCCGATGAGTCGCATATGAGTCACGTAAAATAATCGTGTTTAGTAACCTCGCCACAATCCAACTCCTCTCGCCCAAATTGCAAAACTCGAATTAAGCCATCCTCGCCCAACGCATACCTCCTTCGCTCCTCGCCTACATCCTCGCCTACCTCCTCGCCCAGATTGCAAAACTCCTCGAATTAAGCCCTCGCCCAGATTCTCGCCTACACGATTTTTACTCTCCTAGACAATATCACTCACCTATTTCCTTGCCTAGACTCATTCTTCGCCCCATTCCTAGCTTTTTGTTCATTTTTAATTAATTCTGTCGCCCACTAAATCGCGTCATACACGTGTAGGGTTGCGTTTTTGTGTTTGAATAAATCTAACGGATCACATTTAAAAGTTCATTTTCGTAAAATTGTTATGCGAGGCCTTGTTTCGTAAACACCCACCAATTATAGTTCATTTTAAAAAATTTCTCAAACGTTTAAGCTTTTCGATTTCTTGAATAATCTTCACACGTGGCTTATTCAATTCGTATGTGATTATAACTTATTTTTTTCTTTTTGCTTTTTCTAGGTGATCAAAAATGGGATAATTACTTGAAAATATAGCTAATTGTTGCTTTTTATTAGTGTTCTTAAATTCATTTTTATACTAAAACCACGTATTATAAACAAATATATAATATACAACAAAATACAAGTTCTGTGAATCATCAATTCGATCGTATAATATAATTTTTTTTATTGAAATAACGACCCAAATTATTGCATGTAAGGCTTTTCTACACAGACATACGTGTTAAGTTGATAACACTATACTTAACAGCTCGGATATATGTATATACATGTACGAGGTAAACTCTAAAATAGTACGTACACTATAGATAAAGAGTTTTCTAAGCTATTTGTCACTGGGATTTATGATAGTAATTGAATTTGTCACAACATTCTTACAAATACAGAAATTTTACATCACCCAAAACTATTGAAAAGAGGCTAAGGTTTTGGTGTAGCGATGAACATCCCAAGGTCCGATATTTCCATGGACCGTGTCAGTCAGATCATGTATCTGCTCAAAACTCTTGTCCAGAATATTGTACCGAATGATCTTCTTGGAAATTTTTACCACCATGAAGGTATCTTCTTCTTTGTCACCTCTAACGACATCTAATACCTCGTATTCGTAGTACTGAGGTCTTGACGGCTGTTGATAGATATGGATCAGCTTAGGATAAGCAGTCACAAGATCATCAAGCTCCACCAAGTACTTGACAAACCATCCTGAATGATCAGTCAACATCTCATACACATTTAAATGTAAATGGTTTTCATGATGGGCAGTGTCTACTAAATGTAGATGGCCTCGAGACTCCCCAAAGTAAAGAGGTCTCGCTCCATCTGTGTAACATCTAAAAAGTTCCACCCTCGCAGGCAGTGGCGACGGCAATGGCAATTCTTGCAACTTTTCTGTATCAAGCTTAAAGTAGGAAGGTGAAATGGAGGAGGGAGCCCAGTGAAATGCTCCATTCCAATAAACACCTCCGCTAAAAGGCGTATAATAAGATGCCCAAAAAGATTCATTTGAGACCGCTTTCCATTTCCGTGTATCAGATGAGTATATTTGAATATATAATCTGTGCTCATAAGGCCTAATACGATGAATACAAATAACTTTGAAGTGAGGGCATTCTGTTTCATGATATGCAAGAACCATAAAACGGATGTTGCTAAGCACATCCTGACCTCCAGACACCGGTGGGATGATCGCATATTGCCTTGTGGTGGGATTAAATACGTAATACTGACGGTGGTTCCCTTTATTGCTACAACAAAGCAGTAATCCGTTACAAGATTGCACAATTTTTATACCACGAGCATCTGGATAGAAATCAAGACTACCAAACGGAGGAGTGCTTTTGTTGTTAACATCAAAAGGAATATACAAGTCACGGACAAAAAAACCAGGAGAGATTGAGCCGTTGTCATACAGGAGAGTGAAAAGATGGTGAGTCAAAAGTGATCGCCAGTGTTTAGATACAGATTTGAATCGGAGGATGGAAATAACAGGCAGCCAACGAAGGATTTCTGTTAAAAGGTCATCGTTGGATCCGATCAAATTTGCAGATTGACTCGATTGATGGTCGTAATCAGCCATGAGCTAGAGCCTGAGAGAAGCAGGTTTTGAGGTGTTTGATTTTTCTTGATTTAGGCTTTGGTACTCTTAATTATTTATTGGATGTGTTGATTTATCCAAGTCAGCTATAACCAAAGTCTTGCCGGAAGCATCCTTGAAAATCTTTGCTTTCATTAGCTTAAAAAATCATTGTAAATCTTTTTCTTTTTCATTAGTAGATATCTAATACTCCCTCAGTCTTAAATTATATGTCCATTTTCATATTTCACAAAGTTTAAAAAAAATGGGGCCCCTTACAATATTAACAAATAAAAATTAATTCTCACCCATTTACAAGCATTTTGATTGGTTGAAACTGAAAATGAACATTAATTTTGGGACATCAAAAATTAGCAAAGTGGACTTATATTTTGGGACCGATGGAGTATTATTTTAAGATGGAGTAAAAAACCATATAAATTGCATATGAAATGAAGTGGCAACAACTGTACTGCTACTAAATCAATTCAATAATATATAATGGAACACCGTTATTGACTGAGACAATTCCATAAAAAAAAAATTTGTCGCCTTTTAATAATTGAAAATCTGTAGCAAAGGCACTGTTAACTAGAGACTATTTTTTATTCTATAAATACAGATTAGCAAAATAAGTTATGGAAACAGAAGAGCGATGTGCATGAAAGGATATGAAAGGGATGGCGATGTAAAACTGAAAGTGGGTGCACTACAACAATCGGATGGACGGGCGAGGAGCCTTTCGTCGGGGACAACACGTCCTCGGCGAAAGTCACTAAACGACAAAATAAAGTCCGACGCGTGACATAAATCTGTTGACTTTATGGAAAATTCAACGAACTTTCTACGGCGACACGTCCTGGCGAAAGTAAGTTGATTTTATCAAACTTTGACGGATAACAAAATACAACGTGAACTTTCTCCGGGGACTTGCCCCCGCCGAAGGTATATTTCACTTTTACCAAAATTTGACTAAAGTCAAAAGCATGCTAGTGGTGGTATGGCTCGATTAGGAGGGAAATAAGGCGGCAGGCTAAATATTGGTAATAATAACTTTCGAGTCTATAGTATTTGTCAGAACATCTATAAAAATTAAGGGTGCATCTGGTTTTAATATGGTATTTAGTTTTGGTGTTGGTTTGAAACAAATGATAAATGTTTGAATGTGTATCGAGAGAAAAAGCAAGACTAATAAAAATTTATATGTATTTTATAAGAGAAATGATACATGAACTTAAATAATTTAGGTTTAAACTTAGATCTAAAATCGTCACAAGATTCGACTACCGCGAAAGGACCTACTTATTTTACAACCCATCGGGATGATGACAGTGGTTTTAGCCCAAGCTTAAGTTTCAAGCTTTACGCCGACGTATCATTTCTCATTTTATAAACTGATATTGACATTAAAAATAATATTTTATGAAAAAAATATGAAAAGATTGAGATCATTAAAGATGACATTAGATCATGTTGGTGAATAATTGTATGTATATCGAACGAATAAAGCATCGATACAATATAAACAAGACTAGGACGGGCTAAGGTGCCATTTCTTTCTTTTTTTTAGGTCCACATACAGTGTTCTTGTGGATTTGATGGGGTTGTTGACAACAAGTGTAATGAATGGAAATGTTGTTTCTTTTTTTTTATGGATGAACTACTTCATAATAGTAAATGACATTTATACCCATTACCTAAAACTAAGTGATAAGCATTGAAAATCATTAACATAACATACTTTTTAGAAGGCAAAATTATTAAGGAAAATAACAACTTCACATAACGACATAACATGATTATCATACATTACCCAGATACAAATTACATGTTCTCAAAATACAAACCATACATAACATTCAAGTAGACAAGTTTGTAGGTCTACATATTTCTAGCAAAAAAACCATGACACAAGTTACATGTTCATATTTCTACATGAATCCTTTGCTACGTCCAATCATTTTAACCCAATTAACACATCTTTGTGGTTTTAATTTCATCCAACCATCCCTGTAATGATCATTTGGGTCACAAAAAATTGCAAGTGCAATTTCATACAACGGGTCATCTTCATCCCAACCAAAGCCATTCAACTTATTTTCACAATCTTCAACCGAAGGGGTTGACGTTAGAGGTGGTCCAGGTTGTTTTATGTTATCGACTATCACCTTTAAAACACCCAACATCTCTTCTTCAACTCCGTCCATCAATTGTTTACCTCTTTTTTTGGTTTTAACACGAGGTGTTAGAGACTCAACATTCACGACCTCAATGTGTTCATCACCTTCAACCACATGAGGCTCGACAACTCGCCTAGGTTCTGTTGAACTCGGTCCAAGGCTTTTAACGCCAGTGGACAAAGTTCCATCAAAGAGTGGTGCGCATAATTCTGGAAATGGTAAGGTTGTAGTTTTCAATGATTCTACATTTTTATTTTTCTGTAATAACGAAGCTATTATCATATAAATGAATGGATAAACAAACTAAATAAAGATTTTTTTAAATAGATAAACTTACCAGAATTTCAATCTTCCATTCTTCTACTGACAGTTGAAATGTGTTTGTGGATTGATCATAGATGTTGCCGGTTTTGTTTCTTAGTGAAAACCAAGTTGTGTACTTGGTCTTTAGATAATCATAGTGATTTCTCATCTGTTTCTGGTCAACCTCAAAGTTATGGTTATCCTTGAGGACCTTTGTAACTCTCTTCCATGAAAGTACTTTTAAACCTGAACTTTCTCTTCCATCGAAAGCAAGCTCGTGAAGACAAGCCTCAAGAAAAGTTTTCACTACACTAATGAGCTTCCAACTAACTCTGATACTTTTTGTTTTACTAGAATTACCGTTATCTTCAACATTTCCTTATGTTATACCGTTATCTTCCATACCTAAATGCAAAATTTGAAAGCTTATGTAAGCCTCTGGATTACAGTTATCCAAAAGCTCAAAGGACCACAAACATTGTAAGCTAAAAAAATCCAAAAGAAGCAAAAAATAGTACCTTAGATAAGAGATGGAAAATGACAAGTGATGAAAAAAGGAAAAGATGTGTGTGGTGAAAAAGACATTGTGTTTTATCATCAAATGATGGAGGGAAAAATTCAAGAAGTTAGCGCCAAAAATAATGAGGGCATATTTGTCAAAATGATGTGTTTTTGTTGTCTTTGTTGTGTCTAGTTGGGGAGAGGTGATCGCAGATTTTACATACCCCATAAGACGTTAATTACGCATTGTTACATTATTATTCATTGTTATACATGTATTTGAGGATGTTTTGTGATTGTGTAGGTTATGCGCGAAAAGGAGCTAAAGTTGCGATATTACGAGTTAATACGAAGAAATGAAAGTTTTTTATGTTGTGCATTGTTTTGGTCACAACTTTCTCATCCGAGCTCCGTCTTAAATGAATTCATGATTGATCGAATGTGGCATTTTTCGGGCAAGTCAGTTCGTAGCTTATGCTTGCAAAAGAATTATGGGCTTTCATTTAATATATCAAGCCAAGAAAGAAGAAAATAATAAAAACCATTATTTTGGGTTAAGTTGGTTTTGACGCAAGAAGAAGAAAAAGGCCTTGGGCCCACGTAGTTTTGGTCTTGGACGTGAAGAGCAGGAAACAAAAAGGGTTTTTATTCCATACGAGAGGACCATCTCATTGATACACAGCCGTCATTTATTTACATCAAGTCGAAGACGAGCCGCCATTTTGCAATTGATTCGAAAAGAAGAAAACAAAGGTCATTTAGAATATATCATTATTCTTATCTCGACGAGCGTGCAAGTAAAGGTTGTATTATTTTGGTTTTAGTGTTATACGTACGTAGCATGCAAATCATAATTAATATGATATCTTTGATGTCCATCAACGGGATGCGTATTAAACCTCTCAGAATCTCTCCGATAAAAGATATATTTGGTTTGATTATGTTTACGGATTATAATTTATTTGTCAAACATTAATTCATATGATTTTATTGCATATCATTTGTTTGAATTTAATGTTTTAGTATAATTATTTTATTGAATTATTGTGAGACATTTTATTACGAAGTTAACGATTGTCATGCCCCAAAGAAGATAAGCGTAAGGGTTAAGGCGGTCGATGTTTAACATACTTTGTTCCCATAATTGTTCGTTAAATAATTATAAAATTAATTAATAGGATTATTAGAAGACATGTTATTCTTGGTCAACGAATTGTCTTGAAGTCCAACTAGTTTAGTGATAAGACAATTCAGTGTGGTAACATAACTTGCGCCCAAAATTATCCTTTTCAATTAATACAAAGCAAGCATTAGTAATAATCCGTAACTTAGTCATATCAATATATCCGGAGCCGGGAGGGATTGCTTTTCACTCAATTGTTCACAACTTCGCTTTTATTTGCTTATTGAATCTTTATTTGTTTATTTGCTTTTTAGTTAATCATTAGTTTTATCATTAATTCTTAAATTAATTAGTTATTTCATAGAGTTTAGTTTAATTAGTAATTTAGTTATTAAGATTTCAAAACCAAAACTTCTATTGATCAGTGATCACCCCAAAACTTAAATTAAAACCACATACTCCTCGTGGATACGATACCCGCTTGCCCTATCTAGTATAAGGTAATTAGGTTTATTTTTATTGGTACAACGAGCTTCATTAAATTTTAGGCGCACGCTTGGAGTGAGTGCGCTTTTGGTTTAAGTTTTGTTAATAGTTTTAAATTAAAATAAAAATACAAAAGATTTTATTTTCTTTTGTTTTGTTTGTTTGTTTGTTTTGTTGATTGTGAGTGTGCAAGTTAGTGTATGCGCGCGCGAGATCGGGACGTACATCACCGTTAGCTTACGATCCCGAGGTAGAGAAGCGCAAGGTCGAGGAGGAAAGCGGTGAGACGCTTTTCTACTAACCTTGACTTTGCGGTGTTTAGAAGAGCTTTTCACGGAAATGCCGGTGACGACGATGCGCGGGCAGTAATCCCCACCACGGGTGTGGATTCCTATTATAGACCGGGAACTTCGATGATCCTCCCAGATTGTCTGTCCGACTACGGTAATGGGTCGTGAGCAACTTCAAGATCCACCAACCTCATAGCGATCTTACCCGTGTTTAGAGGTCATGAGGAGCCGACGACATCTCGCGAGTTTTTCCATTGCATATACATATCGGGTTAATAACAAAATTTGATTCGCCTCCCACGATCAAGTTTTCACACAAACCGCCACTCAGGAATGGTCAATCGTAAGAAACTTAAAACGGTTCGAAGCAAACTCAATGAAGATCCTGGGAGTATAGTGTTTCCTGGTCATGTCCCAAATGAAGTCAGAAATGGATCACCAAACGATAGTGATCGGAGATTTGAACGGAAAAAGGATTTGAATTATTATAACTACGTAAAAGTTCATAAACCAAAGGGCTTAAATGCAAATTAAAGGAAATTAAAAAGATAAAAATATTAAATAAACGCTATCACTATTTTTAAAATTGATGAACGTTTAAAACTTAAAACTTACGTTTAAATAAAATTACGTAACGTCAAAATAAAAAGTGAAATCTAAGAAATAAAAGTCCTAAAAATATGAAAATGACATTTTACAATCCTAATGATAAAAGAAAATTTTTAGAAAAAGAAAATTATTTTTATAACTATTAAATTAATTATTATTAATTAAAAACTATTTTTAACTATTTAATAATAACCTAAAATACAAGAAAATATGAAATAAAGCTAGAAAAATAAAATTATGACTTAGAAAATCTAAAATATCAAAAGAGAATTTTCAAAACTATTTTTGTATTTTTATGATTATTTTTCTATTTTTATGAATTAAAACTATTAAAAACTAATTAAATTATCTAAAATACAAATTTAACTAAGAAAATCTAGAAAAATAATTTTTGTCTTTTATATTTATCTTAACTTAATAAAATGAAAATTATTTTTTGAAGCTTTTCTTAATTAATTGCATTTAAAGCTAATTAAAAAGCCTAAAATTAATTTAAATGCGTAAAAATAACAAACCAACTTAGAAAAATCTGAAAATTCAAGATAAACTTAAAATAATATTTAGAATCTAAGAAAATATAAAAACAAGGGTTGTGTGAAGGAAAATGAACCTGATGGGCAAGTGCTTAATAATAAGCACTCCAAATAAGCTAAAATGGTCCAAATGGGCACCAAACTGAAACAGCAGCTACAATAAGCTAAAACTAACTAAATGCAACTAGAAACAACAAGCATAAACCACAGAATTGCCATCTACAAAGATTTGATGAGTTGAGCTAGTGAGCTAAAAACAGATTCTGGGGGCTCCTTATCAGCTAGAATATAAGCCACCAAATAAGCTAAGACTCAAGAACAAGAGTAGCAACCTAAACTAGACCTGGCTAAGACCTAGTAAACCAAAAAGGAGCCTTGGACAAGCTCTCTAGAGTCGGCCGCAAGGTCTCAAAACCTCTGTGACTCGCTTAACACCGAGTCGGTTGCAGACAGGCAACGAGCCCCAATTGATAAGCCCATATGAAGCTTATAGAAAATTTGTAAAATCTAGAAAAATGGTAATAAGGAATTAGACCAAGTGAAGATTTTAAAGCCACAATTTTCACCGAAATTGACTCGAAATGAGTCCAATAAAATCACCCTAGTTGGGCTCAAACCGGATTTCGTAATATCGACTTTTGAGACGTAATTGAAAATTGACTTTGTGAACTTAACAACTAATTTAAAGGACTGAATTAGAAGTATTATGATGAAATGACACTAATGACAGCTATACTTATGATTTTTAAACACAAACTAGCTTTTGATTTTACAAAAAGCTCAACAGTTAAGCTGTTGAGACAGATTAATTGGAAGTTTGACTATGGGTGGTTGCAAACACAATTAGAAGACAGATATGAGCATGAAATAGCTATACAAGCATGAAACAACAGAAACCTACCACTGCATAAACCTTGAACACAGTTCAAAGAGCCAATCCAAACATACCTTTACTAACTGATATGAACTAAAAACTGAACAACTTGATGAACCAACATGTAATAAGGATCAAACTAAGTTAAAATACCTAATTAACACTAAAGAAACAAGTAGAACTAGAATTAAACATGATTCGTGATACAAGCTCACTATGCAAAAATAGAACTAAAATTGAAAATGAGACAAACAATACTCACAAGAGATCCAAATTGTTGCAGTAAAACCAAACCCAATCCTACTACCTAAGCCATTTCCAACCCAAATAAGCACTGCACCAACCCTATTTCCACTGCCATTACTGTTTTAACCAAAGTATCACTGCACAGTTGACTTTCATTGACCATGGACCCAAATTGCTTGAAACTGTAAAGCAAGCTTATCACAAGCTATATAGAGCTTATTTAAGCTTATTGGAACTTAGAAAGAAGCTATTTAAAGCTTGAATATCTGAAATTGAAACTGCAATACTCAACAGTAAACATAAAAGATGAAATCTGAACAAAAGCTTGAATTGATACTTTGAAAACAGTTGTAATACACTTAGATAGCTTAGTTTGATACAAATAACTTGAAATTATAACTAACAACTTATTTAAGACATAACAACTTAAAAAACGACATACATTTTTAAAACTAAAACTAACTACTCTTGCTTCTCTGTCTTCCTCTTCTTTTTATACCCAAATTGTCTTTCTCTCACCTCTCTCTTCAAATCCCAAAGAACAAAACCGACCTTGGATTGCTAAATTAGATTTTGGCCATTGGATGGCTTTTGGCGCCAAAATTGTTTAAGCCACCGGGGTTGAGTGTTTGTGGAAGAAGGCATTAAATGTATCTTGGCATTGAGTGTTTGGAGTGATAAGGAGTATGGGTGATGATGGAGGTGGAGTGTTAGAAGAGGTTGCGGGGGAAATGATGGTAGGATACCGTGAGTTGGAGGAAGGGATAGTCAAAGGTGTTTGACTGGTTTTATTATATTGAGGGTCCAAAGTTTTAATGATGGGGTCCAATTTGGCTTATGGCAGGGGGTCAATGAGATTTTGACAAGTGGACCAAGGTGTATAAAAGGTTTAATACTCAAGGACTAATGTTGCAATTTCGAAATACCAAGGACCTTTCGCCAATTCAAAAGTTGCTCCAAGGACTAAAAGTGACAAGTATCAATAGTTCAAGGACCAAAGTCGACATTTTCAAATTTTCCAAGGACCATTTTGCCAATTTTAAACTTGAAGGACCAATTTTGTAATTTCTCAAAACTTTGATATTTTTCACCAAAGGACTAAATTTGACAACTTATGATTTAAAAAGGACCTTTGGTGATTTTTCTTTGAAATTAGGACTCGTGGACTATTTCGACAATTTTAGAAACTGGGGACTCGAATCGCCAATTATGCAAACTTTGCTCATTTTCATCCGATTTTGAACATTTGCATCCGAAACATATAAATGAAATTTTGAGATATTTTCAAGATTTTGATGCATTTCGAGCATTTTAGACATTTTCAGCTTAGATTTGACCAAAACGATGAGTATTTCTACACTCATCAATCCCCACACTAAACTATTGCTAGTCCCTAGCAATCTTTTGAGAAAAACTTAATGGATTTGAATCTCTTTACCAAAAGCCATTACTCGAGTAGCCAAATGTTTCAGCTCAAGTAAGAACTATGGTACACCGATAACCATGTGATTTTGAGCAAACCACCGACTTTTAATCTGATTTGATTTGTCTTTACCGTGCCGCTTTGCTCGGACTAGCCAACTCTTAGATAAATTATCAACATTATCTTTGGTGAGCCGATTACCAATTATGGTTTTTCCATCGCCTTTACCACAAGCCATAAACTTGCGGGCTAGCCAACTCTTCACTTTTAAGGATATGGTGAGTGAATACCATACAATTTTGGGCAAATTGCAAGTCATCAACGGATTTGAGATATCTTTACCAAGATCTGCTTTGCTCTCGGATTAGCCAATCCTTTTGTTTATTAGACATGGCGATCGATGACCAAATGAGTAAGTTAGAACACTTACTCAAAAAAAATTTTGGCTAAAACGGGAATTGGGCGGTATAATTACATGATAAAATTCGTGAGAATTCCCCACACTTAGAAATGAATATTGCCCTCAATATTCAAAGTCACCTACTGTTATGCCAAACCGAGAACGTAAAAGGAAATACTACGGCCATTATTTGAAAGATTTTTTTTTTTTTTATATAGCGGGCAACTCCCACACTAGGGTGGTAGAAAGGGTAAGAAGATGCAAATATGGGTGAAAACCCATATAGTGTGTGCTATCGTTTTTGATTACCGAGTCGCTAGCTTGACTCGACCTAATTCATTTGTTCATGGGAAGCAAAGTGGAAGAAACAATCTCCATCGGACTTTCATTCAAGATGTTTGATAAACATCAAGCACGAAAGTTCCACACCGATGAGATATACATAGAACCGCTCAAGATAATGGTACATGGAAATGCCGGATCAAAGATAATGTCTTCATTCCAGAAGGAGTGAAGAACAGGAGAAGTGATGAATATATGAAGAAAAGAAAGAAAATCATGATAGAAATCATGACTAACTCTTCGTCCTCAATAGGAGAATTCATAGTTTCATGAATCTCATCGATTAAACTTGCTTGATCAAGACATATTATGGGAGTGTCTAGATCAAGTAGAAATTATCATACTCCGCGGAGATATGATATGAGTGAGTTCATCCGAGAACTCCATGAAGGTGAATGAATCATATTCGAATTGATATGAGTAGGTTCACCGGTGAACTCCTCCAATGTAAATGATTCATAATCGGGAGAGAATTACGAGAATGAAAAGTGGTGCGCCACTAATCTTCTCTCCCATATTATCGTATCGAAGGCTTTCATTTCGGATTAGAATCATCTAAAGAATGTCACTACCCTTAATGGGGATAGGAGATGAAATTGGTTTCTCTTGAAAGCCTCGATTTTAGAAATGAGAAGACCGACATTCAATAATGTTGCACGGTGCTTCATCTTTGATTTCAATGTCGAGAACTTCATCATTCTCTTCTTCTAAGCTAACAAGCTCGTAAGGTAAATCTTCCACATAAACGATGTCTCCACAAGATAACGAATCGTCATCATTAGAATCGGAGAACATCTCAACATAATCATTTTGGAAGACAAGAGGAGGAGGATATCACACACATGATCAAGAATTTCGTGACTCTCTCGGGATTGGGACAAGGTTCTCAACACTAGACTTTATGAATTAGTCCGATTCCTTTTCGTGAACAAGGTCAAGATGCTCGTCCCCATGCTCGAGAGAGTGAGTGGGAGCTTGGTGTGATAGCGCTTGTTTGAGAATGAATCTCAATCGCGGATATCAACCGATCGAGGAGTTGAGAAATATTATTTTAAAAGGATAAAACTCTCCTCGTCATCATCATATAGAGTGCCTTAAGAAATTGGGAACGCTTTAAAGTTGCATGCTCTAGGACTAATAATTCTTCCCTAGATTTACGGCCTCGCGCTCTTCTCGCTCTTGACCAAGAATTCTCCTATGGTCTTTTCACCACTCACTTGATTCTTAAAGTTACTAATCATATCATCAAGTGTTTTCATTACGGTTTCAAAATCTTGGGAGATTTCTTGAGACAACGGCTCGTGGAGCTTGAACCGTATGGTCTTTGTGGAGGTTGGCAATTGTCAAACTCATGAGAGTCATGATTGTTACAAGGAAATGGATTCCTATTTGACAATCGAGCTGGGCTGGGGACCTCCACGAGACTCACAACAAGAAATCGCCGAGTCCGACAGTGAATTATATGGATATTGGTCATAACCAAAGTTACGAGCATCATCGAAAACTGCTCATAGACAAACGTGTTTCCGTTGACACTCAAATCCTTGGTGAGGACCTCCACAAAATTCACAAAGATTATGTTGATTATATGAAGATAAGTCGGGTGTGGTGGGTAATTGGAAAAGTTTGAGGGTCATTAAATGAGTTCGGATTAGGATCATAATCAAATGAATTCTCGAACCACAAAACAAACAACTCCGTTATGAATATCATTACCACATTGTACACACGCACATCAATGACATGGTGAACCAAAAGAGGCTCACCACAACCGACACAAGGAATAAACGATTTTATTTGAGAGTTATGAAAAAGAATCGGTTCATTCAAAGAATCAACAAAACCAACATGGTGATCCGAATGACTATCAAGTCTCAAGAACATTCGAAAAATCGGGAGGTGGGACAAGTGGTGTGCTCGAGATAGCAATTTCCACCACTTCCGTTATGGTCTCCGGTTCTTGAACGGGTTCATTGGGTTGTGGCGGATGGTCGGAAAACTTGGAGAATCATCGAGAGAGTTATCGACAATTCGCACCAATAACAATATTTTCTTGCACCCATCCTTCCACATCGCTTGCATAAACAATCCGGATTCGACAATGAGTCGATCCTCTTCCATACGGCTTTTGCGGTGGAAACAACGAGGATAATCGAACGTCGCCATGAGAATTAAACATGTAGAGGGTTAAAGAAATAGAATTAAACGGTTTTGAGGTTAAAGAAGAGTAGAATCAAACGAAGACGAGGGGTAAGAGAAATAGAATCATACGGATAAGAGGAATGAGAAGAGTATTTTTGTATTTTTATAAGAAAATCTAAATATATGTAGATGGATGGTATGAAAAAGAGTGAATATTCAAATCACTAATACGCTAAACGGAAGATAATCAAGACAGACTCCCGTGGCGCCTGTGGGTTTTGATTCGCTCCCGAACGGTCAAGTTTTCACACAAACCGCCACTCATGAATGGTCGACCGTAAGAAACTTAAAACGGTTCGAAGCAAACTCAATGAAGATCCGGGAGTATAGTGTTTCCCAAGTCGTTATGTCCCAATGAATGCAATGGATCACCAAACGATATAGTGATCGGAGATTTGAACGGAAAAAGGATTCAATTATTATAACTACGTAAAAGTTCATAAACTAAAGGGCTTAAATGCAAATTAAAGGAAATTAAAAAGATAAAAATATTAAATAAACGCTATCACTATTTTTAAAATTGATGAACGTTTAAAACTTAAAACTTACGTTTAAATAAAATTACGTAAACGCATAAAATAAAAAGTGAAATCTAAGAAATAAAAGTCCTAAAAATATGAAAATGACATTTTACAATCCTAATGATAAAAGAAAATTTTTAGAAAAGAAAATTATTTTTATAACTATTAAATTATTATTAATTAAAAACTATTTTTAACTATTTAATAATAACCTAAAATACAAGAAAATATGAAATAAAGCTAGAAAAATAAAATTATGACTTAGAAAAATCTAAAATATCAAAAGAGAATTTTCAAAACTATTTTTGTATTTTTCTGATTATTTTCTATTTTTATGAATTAAAACTATTAAAACTAATTAAATTATCTAAAATACAAATTTAACTAAGAAAATCTAGAAAAATAATTTTTGTCTTTTATATTTATCTTAACTTAATAAAATGAAAATTATTTTTTGAAGCTTTTCTTAATTAATTGTATTTAAAGCTAATTAAAAAGCCTAAAATTAATTTAAATGCGTAAAAATAACAAACCAACTTAGAAAAATCTGAAAAATTCAAGATAAACTTAAAATAATATTTAGAATCTAAGAAAAATATAAAAAACAAGGGTTGTGTGGAGGAAAATGAAACTGATGGGCAAGTGCTTAATAATAAGCACTCCAAATAAGCTAAAATGGTCCAAATGGGCACCAAACTGAAACAGCAACTACAATAAGCTAAAACTACCTAAATACAACTAGAAACAACAAGCATAAACCACAGAATTGCCATCTACAAAGATTTGATGAGTTGAGCTAGTGAGCTAAAATGCATTCCTGGGGCTCTTTATCGCCTAGAATATAAGCCACCAAATAAGCTAAGACTCAAGAACAAGAGTAGCAACCTAAACTAGACCTGGCTAAGACCTAGTAAACCAAAAAGTAGCCTTGGACAAGCTCTCTAGAGTCGGCAAGGTCTGAAACCCTCGTCGCGCACTCGCTAACATCGAGTCACGATTGCACAGGCAATGAGCCCCAATTGATAAGCCCATATGAAGCTTATAGAAAATTTGTAAAAATCTAGAAAAATGGTAATAAGGAATTAGACCAAGTGAAGATTTTAAAGCCACAATTTTCACTGAAATTGACTCAGAAATGAGTCCAATAAAAATCACCCTAGTTGGGCTCAAAACTGGATTTTGCAATATTGACTTTTTGAGACAGAATTGAAAATTGACTTTTGTGAACTTAACAACTAATTTAAAGGACTGAATTAGAAGTATTATGATGAAATGACACTAATGGCGCTTATACTTATGATTTTTAAACACAAACTAGCTTTTGATTTACAAAAGCTCAACAGCTAAGTCGTTGAGATGCATTAATGGAAGTTTGACTATGGGTGGTTGCAAACACAATTAGAAGATGATATGAGCATGAAATAGCTATACAAGCATGAAACAATGTAAACCTACCATCGCATAAACCTTGAACACAGTTCAAAGAGCCAATCCAAACATACCTTTACTAACTGATATGAACTAAAAACTGAACAACTTGATGAACCAACATGTAATAAGGATCAAACTAAGTTAAAATACCCTAATTAACACTAAAGAAACAAGTAGGAACTAGAATTAAACACAGATTCAGATACAAGCTCACTATGCAAAAATAGAACTAAAATTGAAAATGAGACAAACAATACTCACAAGAGATCCAGCTGTTTGCAGGCTAAAACCAAACCCAATCCTACTACCTAAGCCATTTCCAACCCAAATAAGCACTGCACCAACCCTATTTCCACTGCCATTACTGTTTTAACCAAAGTATCACTGCACAGTTGACTTTCATTGACCATGGACCCAAATTGCTTGAAACTGTAAAGCAAGCTTATCACAAGCTATATAGAGCTTATTTAAGCTTATTGGAACTTAGAAAGAAGCTATTTAAAGCTTGAATATCTGAAATTGAAACTGCAATACTCAACAGTAAACATAAAAGATGAAATCTGAACAAAAGCTTGAATTGATACTTTGAAAACAGCTTGTAATACACTTAGATAGCTTAGTTTGATACAAATAACTTGAAATTATAACTAACAACTTATTTAAGACATAACAACTTAAAAACGACATACATTTTAAAACTAAAACTAACTACTCTTGCTTCTCCTGTCTTCCTCTTCTTTTATACCCAAATTGTCTTTCTCTCTCTCTCTCTTCAAATCCCAAAGAACAAACCGACCTTTGATTGCTAAATTAGATTTTGGCCATTGGATGGCTTTTGGCGCCAAAATTGTTTAAGCCAGCTGGGGGGTTGAGTGTTTGGTGGAAGAAGGCATTAAATGTATCTTGGCATTGAGTGTTTGGAGTGATAAGGAGTATGGGTGATGATGGAGGTGGAGTGTTAGAAGAGGTTGCGAGGGAAATGATGGTAGGGGATACCCGTGAGTTGGAGGGAAGGGGATAGTCAAAAGGTGTTTGACTGGTTTTATTATATTGGAGGGGTCCAAAGTTTTAATGACAGGGGTCCAATTTGGCTTATGGCAGGGGGTCAAATGAGATTTTGACAAGGACCAAGTGTATAAAAGGTTTAATACTCAAGGACTAATGTTGCAATTTACAAATACCAAGGACCTTTCTTAATTAGAAAAGTTGCTCCAAGGACTAAAAGTGACAAGTATCAATAGTTCAAGGACCAAAGTCGACATTTTCAAATTTTCCAAGGACCATTTTGCCAATTTTTAAACTCAAGGACCAATTTTGTAATTTCTCAAAACTTTTGATATTTTTCACCAAAGGACTAAATTTGACAACTTATGATTTAAAAGGACCTTTGGTGATTTTTCTTTGAAATTAGGACTCGGGGACTATTTCGACAATTTTAGAAACTGGGGACCTGAACGCCAATTATGCAAACTTTGCTCATTTTTCATCCGATTTTGAACATTTTGCATCCGAAACATATAAATGAAATTTTGAGATATTTTCATATTTTGATGCATTTCGAGCATTTTAGACGTTTTGCGATCAGATTGACTAAAATGATGAGTATTTACACACTCATCAATGGGTAAGACTTCGCTTTTCCTTTTTCTCTTAAAGATCAAGCTAAGGCCCGGTTCACATCTCTCGAACCGTAGTATTAACTCATGGTCCGAAATGCAATCCGCCTTTCTTGATGAATTCTATTCTATAAGCAAACTGCGCCATTAGAAATAAGATTAAATCCTTTCACAAATCCCAAAGAGCGGTTTCACGAAGCTTTAGTAGACTCAAAGAGTTGTTAAGAACTTTCCCTCACCACGATGTTCCAAAATGGGAGCTTGTCAAAGTCTTTTATGACGGGTTGGATTATCATAACCAACAATTTGTAATGGCAACCAGTGGGGGAACGTTTTTATCACGGCCCATGGAGGAAGAATGGGAGTTCTTTGAAAAGTTGAGCAAGGGTTCCAAGACCCAAGCTTCAAAGGGATAGAAACAACAAATCTTCCGCCAATTCTGTGTCTAACCAACATGGCACAAATTCTGAAATTAGTGAGTTAAGTAAGAAAGTTGATCTTTTGTTGAGAAATCTAGGAAAAAGTGCCTCAAATGTGTCGCATGTGTCGCATGACGCTTGCTCAATGTGTGGTGATCCAAGTCATTCACCAATAATTGTCAAAGTTGGGGCGCCACCGAATGCGGAGGTAAATGGAGTCTATGGAAACCATCCACGAAATGACCCATTCTCCAATAGTTACAATCCGTGATGGCGAATCACCCCAACTTCCGTTGGAAGGATGACGACGATCGCCTAACAATTACCAACAAAGGCCACAACAATACCAAAGTCAAGGTCAAGGTTCAAACAATGGCCAACAATCCAATGTTGACAAAAGTTTGACTTGATCCTAAGCGAGTTGGCAAGTCTAATCAAGGTGAAAACCTAAAGTTTGAGTCCCTTTCCAAATCAGTAGTAAATCTTGAAAGACAATCTGGGGCGGTTGGTCAAGAGTGCACAAACGAGAAGCGGGTAAGCTTCCAAGCTATCCCACTCTTAATCCAAAGCATAAGCCAGATGGTCCTGAGCATGTAAATATGGTGACATCTCTTCAAAGTGGTAAAACCTACAACAATGACATCAAAATTCCAAGTGTTCATGACTTCTCACATGATGTCGAGGATTTCGTTCCTGATGACGAAATTGTTGTTAAAGATAAAAAAGCTGAAAATGTTAAGTCCGATTCTGAGTTAGTAAATGATTTGACGAAAGATTTTCCAAAACCACCAACTCGTAATCCTCGGTTACTCAATCACCCAAAGTTGGGGAGGGTGGTGTGTCAAGCACAACCACTTCTTACCCCGCACTTTGGAAAAATTGGCATCCGCTAGATTGGCTAAAAGGGTCCTCATTCGAGGATATGTGAGACTTTCAAGCAAGTAAAGATCAATCTCCCTTATTGATGCTATCAAGCAAATTCACGCATATGCCAAGTTTTTAAAGGACTTGTGTACCCAAAAGAGGAAGTTAAAGGCAATCCGCCTAAAAGGTTGACCTAATCGAGCATGTTAGTGCAGCTTATCTAACTCTTCCTCCCAAATTCAAAGATCCCGGAGCACCATTGATTTCGGTTGTGGTGGGAAAATTGCCATTAAGAAGGCGCCTTGATCTCGATAGTATCAACATCCTTCCCGCTAGTTTGGTCGATAAGTATGACTTAGGAACCCTTCGTAAGACCGACACTATAATTTCCTTAGCCGATCGATCTACCAAAATTCCTAGAGGTATCTTAGAGGATGTTATTGTGAAAGTTGATGACTTCTATTACCCAGTTGACTTCTTTGTTATGGAAACCGAGACACCATACAAGGATATTCAACCAACCATTATCCTTGGGTGACCATTCCTAGCCACGATAGACGCTAGGATTAATTTTCGAACTGGAGCCATGGATAATGCGTTCGGTAATAAGAAGCTAAGATTGAATGTGTTTAGTTCCGTGAATTCTCCTACTATGAATGAATGCTACCAGGTGGATGTAATCGATGAGGAAGTCCAAAAGCATGCACCTCGTATGCTTAAGGTTGATCCTTTAAATTTATATTTAACTGGTGAGAATGAGGAGATTATTGATTTTGCTGAAGTTCAAGAGATTCAAGAGTGTTTGGTTAGTTCTTTAGACCATCAAAAACCACCTTGGTCTTATAAAGTGGAGCCCTTGCCTGCTACTTTTGACACGGCCACAAAGCCGTCGCTAGAGGTGCCTCCAACTCTTGAGCTGAAACCTTTGCCATCCAATCTCAAATATGCTTTTCTAGGTCTTAACAATACTTTACCCGTTATTGTTGCTTCTGATCTTTCTGGATCACAAGAGGAAGCACTTTTGAAAGTGCTTTCCAAGTACAAAGCACCAGTGGGATGGACAATTGCAGACTTGAAAGGGATTAGTCCTTCATTATGTATGCACCGAATTGTTACAGACCCAGATGTTAAACCATCAAGAGATGCGTAAAGGCGCTTGAATCCTAATATGAAGGAGGTAGTGAAGAAGGAAGTTCTCAAATGGCTAGATGCTGGTATCATCTATCCCATCTCGGATAGTAAATGGGTAAGTCCCACGCAAACGGTGCCTAAAAAGTCCGGTATCACCGCTAGGAAACCGAGAGCGGGAAAACTCACCACCCGACCAAATGACCGGCCGGAGAGTGTGCATATATTACCGTAGTTTAATGATGCCACATCTAAAGATCATTTCCCACTACCTTTCATTGATCAAATAGTTGAGAAGCTTTACGGTCGAAGTTCTATTGCTTTTGATGGGTACTCGGATATAATCAAATACCCATCCATCCCGATGACCGTGCTAAACCACTTTACATGTCCTTATGGGACATTTGCATTCCGTCGAATGCCGCTTGGTCTGTAATGCACCCGCTACCTTTCAACGGTGCATGATGAGCATCTTTCGTACATGGTTGGAGAATCAGAGATATTCATGGATGATTTCTCCATCTTTGGTCAATCATTCGAAAGTCGTTTGGGTCGACTTGAAAGTGTGCTAAAAGATGCACCAAACTAATCTAGTGCTTAGTTGGGAGAAGAGCCATTTCATGGTTCGAGAGGAATTGTATTAGGACACGCTGCTTTACGAAAAAGGATTCGAGGTTGACCGTGCCAAGGTGCAAATAATTTCAACCCTTCCTCCTCCTACTAACATTAAAGTCATGCGATCTTTTCTTGGTCATGCAGGTTCTCAAAGCGATTTATTAAAGATTTCATGCTATATCAAAGCCTCTTTGTAATTTACTCTCAAAAGAGGCACGATTTGACTTTAATGAATCATGTCTTAAAGCATTCAATATGCTTAAACAAAAGCTTAGAAGCCCCGATTCGCATCACTTTGATTGGTCAAGCCTTCGAGATCATGTGTGATGCGAGCGATTATGTCACTGGGTCGTTCTAGGACAACGGTCGATAAGAAACCCGCAGATCTTTTATGCTAGTAAGACTTTTGAAGCTCAAATGAATTACACCACTTCGAAAAGGAATTGCTAGGCGTGGTTTTGCTCTCGATAAGTTCCGCTCATATATTTGGGGCATTCTAAGGTGATAGTATTTTCGGATCATAGTGCCTTGAAACATTTATTAACCAAGAAAGAGACAAAACCGAGGTTGCTTAGGTGGATTCTCACATACAAGAATTTAACTGAAATCCGGATAAAAGGGTCGGAAAATGTGGTTGCCGACCATTTGTCCGTGATTATCCTCCTCCGCTCAATCCATCGGACGTGATTAAAGAAAGCTCACGATGAAAGCTTATTCCAAGTTTCTAAGATCCCTTGGTATGCAAACATTGTTAACTACCTTGTAGTTAAAAGCTTCCGGATTCTCGGTCCAACAACAAAGAAAATACTTCTTCTCAATTGAAGCATTATTTTGGGAGGATCCGGATCTTTATAAAGTGTGTCTTGACCAAGTTGTAAGGAGGTGTATTCGATGACGAGCATATGGACATATTGGCTCATTGCCATTCTTATGCGTGTGGGGGACACTTTGGTGCGACGAAAACTGGGCACAAAGTCCTGCAAAGCGGCTTCTTTTGGCCGACTATATTCAAGGATGCCCAGTCTTTTGTAAAAGCATGTACTCGTTGCCAACAAGTTGGTGGGATTTGAGTGATCGATGCCTATGAATCCAATACTTGTTGTTGAGATCTTTGACGATGTGGGGTATTGATTTTATGGGACCATTCCTCACCTCCCATGGTAATATGTATATTTTGGTGGCAGTTGACTATGTCTCTAAGTGGGTAGAAGCTGAGGCTACAAGAACAAATGACCATAGTGTAGTTCTTAAGTTTGTTAAGAAAAATATATTTGCTAGGCATGCAATCCCCAAGGCCATCATTAGTGATGGGGGTTCCCACTTTAAGAACTTCAAGTTTGGTAAATTATTGAAACACTATGGGGTTAATCATAGAATAGCTACCCTTATCACCCACAACTAGTGGATGTGTGAAGTATCTAATAGGAGATTAGCGAATATTAGAAAAGACCGTTCAGTAGTGATAGGAAGGATTGGTCCCCGAGGTTAGATGATGCCTTGTGGGCATATAGGACGACTTTAAGACCCCTATTGAATGTCACCATATAGGTTGGTATATGGCAAGGCGTGTCATTTACCGGTTGAGATTGAGCATAGGGTGAGTGGGCAATTAAGCGGTTAATATGGACTTAGATAATGCGGTAATTCTAGGAAACTTCAATTATCCGAATTAGATGAGATTAGACGCGATGCTTATGAGAGTGCCGGATTTATAAGGAGAAAACTAAGGCTTTTCATGACCGACACATCACCAAGAAATCTTTCTCGGTAGGTCAAAAGTTTGGTTATTCAATGCTAGACTTAAGCTCTTTCCGAGAAAATTAAGAAGTAAATGGACGGGTCCATACGTTGTGACTCAAGTCTCCACATGGAGCCATTGAAATAAAAAATATGGTAGGTGGAGAGCCGCTTAAAGTCAATGGACACCGCTTGAAGTCGTATGTTGTGTTGGATAGTGATCATATGGCCACGGTTGATGTGGTTTACTTGAACCACTCCAACCGCCTCAATAGCTCCAATGAGTTATGTCGGTGACGACGTTAAACTTAGCACCGTGGGAGGCAACCCGTGGGTTGTAGTATGTGTGTTAAAACTTTGTGGGTGTGTTAACTACAAACCCTCACGAGACTAAACTCGTCCACTCTGCCACCGGTGGTTTAAAAGGCTTGTTGCATCTAAATGCAACCGTGATTCCTACGAAAGTGAGTTAGGTTTTGTGTGTGTGTGTTTGTCAAAGTGATTTTAACCAAAATTTCAACTTAAAGTTTTACATTGGGGACAATGCAATGCTTTAAGTTGAGGGGGTGTCACATGTGTTACATGTTTTGTGTGAAATTGTGGTAAAAATGTGATTTTGAAAAAAAAAAAAAAAAAAAAAAAAAAAATGAATCGTAATATTTGATTTTTGTGCTAATTGGATGTGGAAGTTTTTTCTACATATATTTGTTGAGTGTTTGCAGATTCTGAAGATTAGCTTGTGGATGACTTATTGGAGCAAACCATAAGACCCAACCATGATTATAAGGTGCACCCGATTTCATTGTATAATTTGGTTATAAATTGATTTGATAGTTTGCATGTAGTTAGGCATATGTATATTTAGTAGATGATCAAACCATACCCGATTGAATTTCCTCACTTACTTTTGCTTAAAACGGGAAGAAAGTTAAAATAATATAATATGAAATATAATAATGTAATAGTTGGGTTAGGACACTTAAATTGATCTTATCTAGCTTGTCACCAAGACGGTGGCCATAGAAAAAAAGTTGAGAACTGTCATAATTATTGGTGGTAGTCATATGTTTGGGCTTTCCTATCGATTCACACCCGCGCAGGTGATATTTTAGTTGTTAGCATGGGTCGACGTCGATTTTTATGATGGATAGCATTGCACTTAATGAGACAATTTTATGTGAAATAACCCAATCCTTGTATTGTTGATAATGAAATTAGGAAGGTTGGTTTAATTTAGTGCATTAACTAATTAGACTATGTGGTAGATAACTCCATCATATGATATACCAAGAGGCACGAAAATAGTTGTTCCCATTTAATTAAAACGGACTAAATTAACCGGTTCGCGTGTGCCGATGTGTCTTAGTATGCACCTATAGGATAGATATTCATACTCTCAAATGATTGGTCTTTATATCAACCTTAAAAGGAGTGTATAAAGCATTCGGGATGACATGTATAAGAAACGGTCCTGATGGCTAAAAAGGAGCTTATGTATGGTATGAGAAAAATGCTTGAAATATGAAGTAAAATTCAAGTGCAAAAAAAAAAAAAAAAAAAAAAAAAAAAAAAAAAAAGGATTGCGCTTAAAGTGATGTATGAGAGCTAATGTGCTCTTAAAAGTTTGCTCTATGGTATTAAAACTCGGTATTATAAAAGGTATAAGGTATTCTCACCTCTCGCTTTGGATCTATGTTTAGATTGATTATAGGAGTGTACTAAGCATGTTGGGCACATGGTTAATTATATGAAACATAAAGTAAATGGAACCAATGGGAGCGGTTATGCTAAGTGTTTAAGAAGGACAAAAATATTGGTAATCATTTTGGATTATTTGTTACATAGGATGGTTAGTAGTGTACTAGGTTGAATTTAATCTTTTTGATGGAATTTCAATGGTATGATTAACAATTATGTAATTAACATGCCAAGATATAGTAGATTTCTTCCTCGGGAGAGTAAGAGTTAAGTTGAGGGGGTTTGATCGGTGTATTTTACATACCCCTCATAGCATGTTAATTACGCATTGTTACATTATTATTCATTGTTATACATGTACTTTGAGGATGTTTTGTGATTGTGTAGGCTGTCTTGCGAAAAGGGCTAAAGTTGCGATATTACGAGTTAATCACGAAGAAATGAAAGTTTTTATGTTGTGCGTTGTTTTGGTCACAACTTTCATCCGAGTCTGCCTTAAATGAATTCATGATTGATCGAATGCGGCATTTTTCGGCAAGTCAGTTCGTAGCTTATGCTTGCAAAAGAATTATGGGCTTTCATTTAATATATCAAGCCAAGAAAGAAGAAAATAATAAAACCATTATTTTGGGTTAAGTTGGTTTAGACGCAAGAAGAAGAAAAAGGCCTTGGGCCCACGTAGTTTTGGTCTTGGACGTGAAGAGCAGGAAACAAAAAGGGTTTTTATTCCATACGAGAGGACCATCTCATTGATACACAGCCGTCATTTATTTACATCAAGTCGAAGACGAGCCGCCATTTTGCAATTGATTCGAAAAAGAAGAAAACAAAGGTCATTTAGAATATATCATTATTCTTATCTCGACGAGCGTGCAAGTAAAAGGTTGTATTATTTTGGTTTTAGTGTTATACGTACGTAGCATGCAAATCATAATTAATATGATATCTTTGATGTCCATCAACGGACGCGCGCTTAAACCTCTCAGAATCTCTCCCGATAAAAGATATATTTGGTTTGATCACGTTTACGGATTATAATTTATTTGTCAAACATTAATTCATATGATTTTATTGCATATCATTTGTTTGAATTTAATGTTTTAGTATAATTATTTTATTGAATTATTGTGAGACATTTTATCGTGAATAACGATCGCGTCTGCCCAAAGTAAGATAAGGGTTAAGGCGGTCAGATGTTTAACATACTTTGTTCCCATAATTGTTCGTTAAATAATTATAAAATTAATTAATAGGATTATTAGAAGGCGTGTTATTCTAGGTCAACGAATTGTCTTAGAGTCCAACTAGTTTAGGTATTAAGACAATTAGGTGGTAATATAACTTGCGCTTAAAATTATCCTTTTCAATTAATACAAAGCAAGCATTAGTAATAATCCGTAACTTAGTCATATCAATATATCCGGGATTTGGAGGGATTGCTTTTCACCAATTGTTCACAACTTCGCTTTTATTTGCTTATTGAATCTTTATTTGTTTATTTGCTTTTAGTTAATCATTAGTTTTATTATTAATTCTTAAATTAATTAGTTATTTCATAGAGTTTAGTTTAATTAGTAATTTAGTTATTAAGATTTCAAAACCAAAACTTCTATTGATCGCTGATCACCCCAAACTTAAATTAAAACCACATACCCTCGTGGATACGATACCGCCTCTATCTAGTATAAGGTAATTAGGTTTATTTTTATTGGTACAACGAGCGCATCGAAGAGGGCCTGCTTTTACCTCCTCTACGTCCAAAGATTTCTAACAAATTAAGTGAAAATGAAACATCAACATATATGAGGTGGGCTTGGATCTGTTAGTTAAGGGCCCATTCACCAAAAAGAAACAAAGAACTAAGCCTCCTAATAACAATATAATATAATGGGCATACACCCTACTAATCACAATATAAGTGTGTTTTATCTATATTTATATCTATACTATGTTATAATGCACAATGTTTGCAAAATCGCTGAATTGGTAGTCGGGCGGTTGACCACCCCGCAGCGGTGATGTCGGTCGGCGGGATTAATAGGTGATTAATCGGATTGGCATTTCGCAAGTTTGGGTATTTTGGAGACCAAACTAAAGATCTTAGCGATTCTGGCCTACTATGTTTCCAAACCTCAATAAAAGGCTCCATTTCTGATTATAAGGCCCATTGTGCGTTATAAGTGAAATAAACGATCCCCATTGTGCGTCATAAGTGAAATTATGATTTGTCTAAAGTTGACCGATTTGGCCGATTCAACGGATTTTTGACCGATTCGGCCGATTTTTGACCGATTTTTTACCTGGCCGATTTTTTGACTGATTTTCAAAATTCTACAAGGTGTATGGCCGATTACCGATTAATCGGCCGATTTTTGAAACTAATACATGTCGATTTTTTATTAATTTTTAAGAATTCTTAAAATATACTTTATTCTTCTTAAAATTATAGTCATCGCTGATTTTTTCGATTTTCCTTTCTCAACTTTGACTTTAAATATTTTTGTTTGATATACAATCTGATTTTGTGAAAATTATACTAATTAAAATACCTTTAAAACTCAATTATTCATATATTTTGTATCAAGATGTAATATAAACAAAAATACTTAAGGTAAAAGTTGAAAAATAAAGACCGAAAAAGTCAAACGGGGACTATAATTTTAGGATGAGGGGATTTTTAAGCAAATACAAGTAAGAAAACATAATTTACAAGTATTTGAAACACAAATAAAACTAAAAAAACACTATTTGACACATATAACTAATATACATTTTAATTCACCCATTCACCAAAATATACAACTATTTTTTAACCACAATGTACAATCTAATTAAGTTTCCAAAGAATAAGCCAAACACCTAAAAATAAAGCTATTGTTCCAATTCCAAAACATAAATATGAGAAAACTTTTGCTTCCACCAACTTCAAACAAATCTCGAAACATAAAAACTTAAAAAAATAAGAAAAAATAAATTCGGGTTGTATAATTTTATCAATAATTCTTTCAAGATCTTTATAGGACCTTAGATTTATCAACTATATCATGTATATTATGAAGCACGATGGTGGTACTAGAGAGACATGATGATGTTATAGAAAGAAAGAGAGAAGAAAACTAGAGCCTGTATTTCATAAGCAAAACACTCACATACACTCTTACGCATACACCACAAATGTGTCATTTGAGGTGTATTTATAGTACAATACATGATCCTCTAAAGGTTTGGTTATGGGCTTGTGCTTTAGTGGATTGGATTACATATGACTAACCAACATAGATTCTAACATATTAGCTTAGACCACTAGCCCACTAACCTAGACTATTACATAATTCTAAGACATGTTACAAAGTTTGTATATGTGAATGACCATCACTTTCTATTAAGGGCTTAAGGCTAATAATCTTTTCAACAAACCTATCATAGTATCATTAATCTTTTCAACCAAAGAAAAAAAAAAAACAAATATTAGAGCAACGTCATACTTACTCGAGACCTTTGAAGAAGATCTTAGCCAAATATCACCACAAGAACAAACATTATAAGCGATCTGAACTTGTCGAGTTGTCGGTGATCGAATTTATCAGTGGATTGGCAGACCACTGAGTTTTATCGTCACCTTGCTTAAACATACATTTTAAAAAACATGTGTGCAAACAAAAACATAAACGACTAAATAAACAACCCTTCAAAGCACAAATGAAAACCGCCTTTTGATTAAAAAAAAAATCGTTTCCTTTCAAAAGGAATGAACTGTAAATCGGTTCATGCTTGTCGTGTGTTTCCAGATAGTAAAGTGATGTTAGGAAACGAGATTCTAACCATATGATTAATCCTTAGACAGGAAATGACATTATTAAGAGAGAGTAGGTAAGATGAATACTGTTAATGCAGAGAAAAATAGTTTAGGAGCAATGACAAATAAACCCTATGTTGAGCAATGGGCTTTTGTAAAATTTTAGGGAGAAATTGGCTTATTGGTTCAACAGAATGTAAATAAAAATTACAATACTTCTCTTTCCATTTAATTGTAACGAGCATGTTAGCCCGCGCGTTGCTGCGAAGCGTATGTGTTTATGCTTATTATAAATATGCTAACGTTTTTAAGAGTAAAAAACGCAACAATAACGTTGCCCAAAAGTGATGGTTACCTCATGATCACGCAGTGCGTTAGTTACATGTATCTATACATATGTGTAGGTGCTAATTTGTAAGTGTATTCTTTTGTATGTTTCAAGACTTTATGCGTCATGGAGTTGCAACGTCAACATCGACAACTAAAACAACTTTGAGCAGGTATGGAATGATGTTGCTAGGTCGAACTTCGTGAGCTTCGTCACCGATCTCCTGTTGGTACTGGTGTAGGAAAAGGAACCTCATATGTAACATACATGTCACCCTTTATGCCCCTCATATACATTGGCATCCTTTCATCTTCAAATTTCCAGACTTTATTTGGTTTTGCGGAATCTTGCATAATCAAACGTTCGTTATTTGATGAAATCAAAAGGAAGTGGTAAATTAATGGATGAAGAACTGATATTTTCCATCATATTTTTACCTTTGTCCACGTATGTTTGCGTCTTTTAAGTCCACCTCAGTAACGCAACGTCACTTCCTGTATTCAAGATAACCAAATGTGATCGAGTAAAAACTATGAATCTGAAAATTTCCTGTAACAATTTTTAAGAAATTCATGGCCTACATTAAGGATTTCTAGACGAATGTTGCCTTTTTATACAAAATAAGCAAATCCAAATACTATTTGTAAAGGTAATTTTTAGCTTATAAGTGGTCAGCGCAAAATAAATTATAAAAATAAAATAATAACAAACCCGGCGTCAAGTTGTTGCGTTTTGCATATTATATTTTTATGTACAATGACCAATGAGTATCGATTGGCATCACATCATGTTGTAAGCTCTTTCATGGAAGACCTCGGCAATGCCTTTGACGGCTCCACAAAATTCAAAGAAGTTCATCAATGACCTCATCTACGCAAGAACCCCGAACGTTTAAGAATAGCTCGCTTAGAAAGGTGGTTATAATCTTTGGAAAATGATATATTATGTGACCTATACTACAATGAACTCAGACAACCTTAAGATTTTCGCCATTCGCAGCCTTTGTGAAGGTGAGTCTACCACTTGTTATCACCCTCACCGAAATCCCAGGTGCATGTTCCTAAGTATCTGTTACTGCACTAAGATGCCCATTTGCTTTAAATATGATAATGTGTCATTGGTTATGAGCTTTTGTAAACTACTTCAACCTTCAGCCCTCCTATGCTTCCCTCCTGCAGTTGGAGCTGCATCTCCCGTCGCTCGCCAATTCTTTGTTTTACTCGGACATGGGGTGCAACGTATGTTTAATATAATTGAAAATCATCTATCAAGACCAAAAATAATAAAATTTAATAATAAAATACATAAATGATTCAATGTAGCAAAACAAAGAAAATTGAAATATTTTTGTCCTAAAGCATTCATCCACATGGGCATTGTATAGGTCTTTTAGTGAAGATTTATCCAAAAAAATTAGAGCGTAGCTTTTATAAAAGATTAGAAGGTATAAAAAGAAATATTTGGTCATAAGGGTTGCGATTTTAACTGTTTACCAGTTGAATGAACTTATACCTGAACAAATTTGGCCTCAGAATTCTATAAACCAACAACAGTTGGGCGGTCTAACTGGCAAAGATCTTGAGCACGTTTGGCACTTGGTTATAGCAAAGAATAGCAACAACACCAATAGAAGTAGACACTTATGTCATTGTACATAAAAATATAAACTCACAAAAGGAAGAGACCAAAGATGAGTAACAATTTTTTACTGAAAACATGTCTCACTTGATTTGCGAATAAGCAATATTGCCCACCGCAATGTTCTGTATCATTCTCCAATTTTATTAGATGATTTGAATCATAAATTGTGTTTGTACAGATGTTGGCATAACAAACTCGTAACCTTTGTTGAGTTTTTTCAGCGTGTCAATATACCTTTTGTAGCAATGAGGTGTGCGCATTGAGCTCGTAACCTCTACAATCTCGACACATCGGGCAAAGAACTAAGGCGTCAGCTGCGCAATGTACCATGCCTGTTTTTCCGCGTGTTTGTCTTTTCTGGATGCTGACGGGGCTCCTATGGCGCTTGCAGTAGTCGCTACACCGCTACTACACCATCTGGGATTATATTCTACAAAATAGACAATACTCTTTCAGTGATTATTTTCTATCGTTCCTAAACCGAATTTTGAAAACAAAAGTATGAAGAATCGCTAAATTTTCTAACATTCATGTATTTTGATTGTCTTTCATTACATAATGCATAAAACCACATTTCTCACGTTATTTAAATACGATAATATCATAATAACAAAAGATACACATGGCTCTAACGCGACCCATATGACGTATAACCCGTCCCATCCATTTTACACTTCTACGGATGATGAGCATTTACCTCCATAAAAAGTTGTCGTAAAGCTCATCAAGTTAAGTTTATGATCACCTGAGCTCTCTTAAAAATGACTTTATCTTTATAAACAATAAGCACATAAGCAGGCTAATTAAGCTAATCCAAACACCCTAACCAAGTAAAATTGACTATGCACATAAAATTGATAACATTTTTATCTGCAATATTTTTGTGACCATAAAACTGATAGCATTTTCTACTTTATGCTTATCTGCTAGTTTTTTGGTTAAGCAATAAACCGATCCTTTAATTAATACCCCATCACCCTAGAATAAGCAAATAAGCAGAAGCATTTTGGAATACATATGTCTCCACAAATTAATACCCCATTATAAATTATAAAATTTTCGAAAACCAATCCCAAACCCCTAAACATTCCTAAACTACAACAATCACGAAACAAAATCAAACCTTTTTTACTTCACCCTTCTTTGTAATCCATAAATCTCGAAAATATCTAAACATGCAATTAAACAAAAGCATGACAAATGTTCTACGCATTGATAAAGCATCCAATCGTAATTGTCTTTCAAACATAAGTAACTCCTCCATAAAACGCTTATCTACTTATTGCGTTTGGACATAAGTTTTTGGACTTTTAAACAAACGGCTTATTTCACCAACAAATAAACTATCTAGTTAGATAATCGATCCCAAACACCTCAAAACCGCTTGTTTGTCTTATCAACCACAAACACCTAGGAACATGTTTTCTAAAATCTAGACCAAATACTAACATTTATGTGTCAAAATTGTAATAACCATCTAACCAAGTATTAGCATAATCAAACCACGTTAAGAACAATAGTTAAATACCTTCAAGACACATTTTCCTAGATACTCAAGTTCTCAACCTCCATCTCTTAATTCAAGAGCTTAATAAATACCTACAAAAAAAAAAAAAAAAAAAAAAAAATAAATCAACAATAACGCAAAACATCCAAGATCACGGTGATTGGTTAATCTTAAATACCTTTATTAGAAGGCCATAAAGCGACCGTATGTAACATAAAAATAATAATAATTAAAATAAATAAAATAAATACCGACTAACTGAATACCTTGTGTTTTTTGCGTTCAGTTGATTCACGATTGTTTCGATGTGTGGTGTCGTCGGCACAATGGAAAGTCGGCTTGGTTTCTTTGCGATGTAGATGATAAATTTTTTCTGTATTTGGTTTTTTTGGATGTGCAGGAAGAATGTTCTAGGCTAAGGGTGAGCATTCCGACCGGACCGACCGAAGGACCGACCGGACCGGTCCGGTCCGGACCGAGACCGGACCGACCACATTCGGTCCGGTCCGCGGTCTAGGCATTTGGTCTAATTCGGTCCTCGGTCCGTCCGGACCAAAACCGGCGATTTAGGCTAATTTGACCGGACCGACCGGATCGGTCGGACCGAGACCGACCGACCACATTCGGTCCGGTCTCGGCTCAGGTTTATCTGCCGAAGTCGGTTTTCGGTCCGGTCCGGTCTTGCCCGGTCCGGTCGGTTTGAGACCATGCACAAATTTCCTATTCTAGGCATACATCGGTATATAGATGTGGTTTGAAGGGAAGGTAGTACATTGGCAATTAATACACCCTTTCTTCACCAATGAGATCTCGCCACAAACATTGTATATGTAGTATTTTTTTGTGAGAGCGTATTGTTTTGGTGAGCATTTAATAAGGCAAGACACCTCAGCCAATGAGATGCTGCCACAAACATTGTATATGTAATATTTGTACATCAATGTAGTGTATGTATGAACAGGGAGAATGCAAACACACTGCAGCGAATGAGGTGCTGCCAAATCAAGTTTTTATGTATTATACCATCTTCTAGGCCAATGGAACGTTGACACAACTTCATTTTTAGCATGTATTTTTATACAACCCCTAACCACAAATAGTATATATATATATATAATCATTTTTTTACAGATATAATATGATGTCAGTATGTATGTCATAAAATGTATTGTATGCATATTTATACAAGTTATAGATATTGATGACAATATTTTAATGTCTTCTTGCCTCTATAATGTTACTATGTACGTCTTTATATTAATCTCGCACCACACGAGTCATCTGCTATTTTTGTACGATATAATCCGCCATTTTCTCAAATTGTTCCAATCTAAAATTCTCACCGTCTTAAAGTTAATGTCACAAAAAAATTTATAATAAAAAAACTCATTCATTTCTAAAAATTTAGTTTCGAGATCATCCATTGTCGCTAGAGGTGGCAATTTAAGACCCAATGGTTAAATTTGGGTATAGTTGGGTAATTTTTTTAATGAGATGAGTCTAAATGAGCTTTAGTTTATTTTAATAGATGGCCTAATGGGATATTTTATTTAAATTAATTAATATCATGGCCTAATTGGCTCAATAATATACCCATACGGTCTAAGACAATATTACATGATTTAAGTTGTTTGTTAACTAAAATTATAAAATCACCCACGCCTATTTTTATCATTTTCGTCCGCTTTTATATCGCCATTTTGTCCGTATTTAACGGTTTTTACGCTTTTGTCCGCTTTTACACGCTTATTTGCTTTTTACGCTTTTGTCCGCTTTTGTTCGTTTTAAATACATTTTTACGCTTTTGTCCGTTTCATTATGTTTTTTACGCTTTAGTCCCTTTTTACGCTTTCGTCGCTTTTACACCTTTCGCCCATTTTTACGCTTTTACAAGTTTTCGCCTTTTTACGCTTTTACAAGTTTCACCTTTTTTTTCGCTCGCTTTTTTCACGCCGCCCGCTTTTTCATGTTTTAGTCCGCTTTTTACGATTTTTTCGCTTTTACACGCCGCCGCTTTTAACGCCGTCCATTCTTTTTACGCTTTTACACGCCGTCCCTTTTTACGCTTTTGTCGGTTTTCGTTTCGCCCATTTTTTCACGTCGTATGTTTTTTACGATTTTGTCCGTTTTACACGCCGTCGCTTTTTTACGCCGTTCGCTTATTTACGCTTTTACATCGCCGTCCGATTTTTACGCTTTTGTTCCGCACGCGTTTTGCGCTTTTCACGCTTACGCCGCTTTTTACGATTTTGTCCTTTTTACACGCCGTTTTTTACGCCGTTAGTTTTACACCTTTCGTCCGCTTTTTACGCTTTTACAAGTTTCCGTCCGCTTTTTCACGCTTTAGTCCGCTTTTTACGCTTTTACACGCCGCCGCTTTAACGCCGTTTTTTTACGCTTTTACACGCCGTCTGCTTTACGCTTTTGTTCGCTTTTTACGCCGCCCATTTTTCACGCTCGCATGTTTTTACGATTTTGTCCGCTTTACACGCCGCTCGCTTTACGCCGCCCTTTTTACGCGCACGCCGTCCGATTTTTTACGTTTTTGTTTCGCACGCCGCCTCACGCTGCCGCCACGATTTTGTCCGCACACGCCGCTCGCTTTTTACGATTTTGTCCTTTACGCTTTGTCCGCGTTACGCCGTCAGTTTTTATTGCCGCATCGCTTCCATCGCATTTACGTTGTCCGCTTACAGCGCCATTTTTCACGCTCCCATCTCGTTATTTCACGCCGCCGCACGCTTTCCTTCCACGCGCTTGTTCGCTTTACACGCCGCCAGTTTTTACGCTTATCCGCTGCTTGTCTTTACCTTTGTTTTTATGTTTTGTCCGTAGCACGAACAAAACGTAAAACGCGTTAAAAATTGATGGAAACGAAACACGGACGAAAACGTAAAAATTGACTAAACGTAAAACGAACAAAACGGACGAAACATGTAAAACGGATAGAAAGATTAAAAACCGACGAAAACGCAAAACGGACAAAACGTAAATAAACGTTAAAACGACAAAACGTAAAAACAGACGAAAACGTAAAACGGATAAAACGAAAATGGACTAAACGTAAAACCGACAAAAACGAATAAACAGACGAAACGTAAAACGGATAAAACAAAAACTACGAAAATGCAAAACGCATAAAACGAAAATACCTAACGAAACGTAAAAATAGACGAAACGTAAAACGGACAAATACGTAAAAATCGGACGAAAACGTGAAAACGGGCGAAACGAAAACGGACGAAACGCAAAACGTAATAAAACACGACAAAACGTAAAACGGACAAAACATAAAAATGGTGTAAAATAGACAAAACGTAAAAATCTAACGAAAACGGCAAAACGTGAATAAAACAGACGAAACGTGCAAAACGGACAAAAGTAAAAACGTAAAACGCATTTAAAAGTGTAAAATCTCGACAAAACGTAAAAACGGACGAAACGCGTAAAACCGACGAAACGTAAAACCGGACAAAACGTAAAATGGACTAAACGTAAAACGACAAAACGTAAAATAACCAACGAAACGTAAACCGGATAAAAACATAAAAACGGACGAAACGTGTAAAACGGACAAAACGAAATAAACGTTAAAACGGATTTAAAATGTAAAAGAATGTACGAAACGTAAAACGGACGAAACGTAAAAGGGACGAAAACGTGAAAAACGGCGAAACGTAAAACAACGGACTAAAACGGCAAAACGAATAAAACAGACAAAACGTAAAACGACAAAACGAAAATAACTGATTTAAAACGTAAAACCGACGAAACGAAAACCGGACGAAAACGTAAACGGACAAAACGTAAGAAAACCCCGACGAAAACGCAAAACGGATTAAAACGTAAAAAGTTAAAAATGGACAAAACAAAAAACAGATTTAAACGTAAAACGGACAAAAACGTAAACAAGCGAACTAAAACGTGAAAAACGGGAAAACGAAAAAAGGACGAAACGATAAAACCGACGAAAACGAAAAAATGGATATTGAATACTTTTTGTCTTTGTTTACAATGAATTAATTATTATGTTGCATGATGAAACAAAAGAAACTAGCAAAACCCAAAAAAACCCGACCCGACCCGACTCTTACCCATTTATACCCATACCCATCTAGACCCATCCTTCCAAGTGACCCATCTAGACCCATACCCATATAGACTCATACCCATTTAAGACCCAAGACCCAACCCAACCCAACCCAACCCATCCATTTTGCCACCTCTAGCTGTCGCAACGCGCGGATACACTGCTAATTGAATGAATAAAGCATCAATATGATATAAATAAGACTAAGACGAGCTAAGCTCCTAATAACAATATATAAAGAAGAGAAGGGTATGGTAACGAGAAGAGCTCGCCAATCCCACGTGGATCCGTCGCCACTTCTCGCCGGCGTTCGCCTCCACACTAAGGTGGCTCGCCGGTTGAGCCTTTGCCACCCCAACGATACAAATAGGACAAAGGAAGATTACAGAGTTTGATGCAACTTATTTTCTTTTTTTGATTTTAAATTTCGTTTTGTGTTTCAGTGTGTGTGAGTATGTGTTTTTAGTGTGTGTCGAGATCTAAGGGAAGAAGAAATGTCAAGTTTGTCAAGTTTGTCAAAAATGGCCCATCAAGTATGTAATTTTTTTGAAGGGCATCAAGTATGTATTGTTGGTCAAGTTTGAAGGGCATCAAGTATAGGGCTGATCATCGGGCGAAAACCGGACGAGACCGAGAAAAACCGGACCGGACCGAGACCGAATCCGGCAAAAAACCTAGACCGAGACCGAGACCGAATGTGGTCGGTCCGGTCCGGTCTCGGTCGGTCCGGTCCAACAAGGCTAAATTTTCGGTTTGTGGTCCGGACCGGACTGAGACCGAATTTGCAAAATGGTAGATCGAGACCGGACCACGGCCCTTCGGTCTGGTCGGTTTCGGTTCGGTCCGGTTGGTTTTGTTTGGTCGGTCCGGCCCATCCGGTCCGCTTGCTCACCCCTAATCAAGTATGTATTGTATTTAGGGGAAGAGATCTAGTGAGAAGAGAAATTAAAATAAAAATAATGAGAAGAAATTTGAGTCACACATTTCAAAGAAGGAGGATAAATTTTAGGGGAGATGCATCTGTTTCTTTTGGTGCATCTGAAATGTGCGGCTATGCTTTCTTCTCACCCTTCTCATTTTAATTTTACTTCTCATTTAATCTTTACTCTTGTATTTAGTATGGTTAAAATTATTGTGTTACACTACTATTTTAAATAGATGAATTTAATTTTGTTTTTTAATTTTTATTATTGTATTTTGTAATTTTATTTAAATAAAATGAATTTTATTGTGTTTGAAAAATATGAAAAGAAATAAAATGAGAGGAGGTAAATAAACGGTTAGGTTTGAGTTAGTTGTGACGCGTGAGTATTTTTAAGTGAGTGTTGGGTCGACGCCAGACACGGCGCCTTTAAACGAAGAGATTTGAAAAAGCCACTACGATACCCCTACCCTCTAATTGTGTTTTATTGAATGAATAAAGCATCGCACGATATAAATAAGACTAAGGTGTCGCTTGCTTTTTCAAATCTTCATCCGCAAACCACGTCGCAGGTTAGAGGACATTTAAGCTCTTCATCCGCAAGAAGCACTGCTTGCTTTTCGCTATCAAGATTTTTTCATTTTCCTCTTACGCCCGCAGACGCGCAGAGAAAGGCGAAAAAGACCTAAATTACGTCTCGCATCACGATTATATCCTCTACGTCTCGAAAAAAATAAACTAAAAGATAATGCGCTACCGCAGCTTCTTCTTCAAAAACAAAAGCGCCTAAGTCGAGCTAAAAGCTTCTAGAGCCGTGATCCCTGAGTTTACTCACCAACCCATATAGCTTATGCAACGGCATCCGCATCAACCTTCATTTCCAATTTATTGATGGCAAACATTGCTTTCATTCAACTTTTTACCTTACATAGTTACATTGCACCACAAAGTAAAGCATAAAGTTCTAACCTCGCCTAACCTTCACCAATGACCCAGAGTAGTGATTGTTATGAATTTTGTAGGCTCTCAATCCCTCTCATTAACATTGAAATTTATAATGGCACTTCATTTGTTATGCAACATTTTAGTGATGAAATAGTAGTCATATTAATGTTTAGTCATTCTTGCAAATTCAGAAATCCTACATTGATTACTTATCAACACATAAATACACATGAGAAAGTTAGATATATGTTAAGGTTTTGGTATAACGGTGAACGTCCCATGGTCCGATATTTTCATGGACAGTGTCGATCAGTTTGAATATCTCCTTGAAACTCTTGTCCATAATATTGAACCTAATGATCTTCCAGAAAATTTTCACCACCATGAATGTATCTTCCTCTTCTTCACCCCTAACTACATCCAAGATTTCGAATTCGTAGTAACCGGGTCTTGACGGAGGTTGGAAGTTACGGATTGACTCCAGATAAGAGGCCAAATCATCAAGCTCCACTAGGTACTTGACAAACCACCCTGAATGATCACTAAACATCTCATACACAATCAAGCGTAAAGGGTTTTCCAGACTGGCAGTCTCGACTAAATGTAAATGCCCTTGAGACTCCCCAAAGTAAAGAGGTCTCATTCCATCTTTATAGCATCCAAATGGTTTCACCCTCACTGGCAAAGGTGACGGCAATTTCATATATTGAAACTTTTCTACATCGAGCTTAAAGTAGGATGGAAGACAAGAGGCGGGAGCCCATAGAAGCGCTCCATTCCAATAAGTCCCACCACTAAAAGGCGTAAAATAAGACTCCCAAAAAGATTCATCTGATATCATTTTCCATTTTCTTGTATCAGAGGAGTATATTTGAATACATAGTACCTGATCGTGAGTACTTGTGCGATGAATACAAGCAACTTTGTAACGAGGACATTCTGTTGGATGAAACATTAGAACCATAAAACGGATATTTCTAACAACATTCTGACCTCCAGACACCCGTGGGATGATAGAAAATTGCTTAGTGGTGGGATTAAATACATAGTAATCACGGTCTTCGTTCCCTTTATTGCTACAACAAAGCAGTAATCCATTACAAGATTGCACAATTTTTATACCACGAGGATCAGGATAGAAATCAAGACTACTAAAAGGAGGAGGGCTTTGGTTTTCAACATCAAATGGGACATACAAATTGCGAACAAATATACCAGGTGAGGAGACCAAACTCTTGTCATACAAGCGAGTGAAAAGGCGGTTATTCAAAAGTGATCGCCAGGGTTTAGATACAGATTTAAATCGGAGGATGGAAATAACAGGCACCCGATGAAGGATTTCGTTAAAGATCATCGTTGGATCCAATCAAAGCAGCTGATTGAGATGATTGATGATCGCCATCCGCCATGGAAGCCTCAAGCCTACAAGAACCGTTGGCTCTCGTGTTTAACCTCTAGAATGGGTCTTGAAGAAGAGTTGTATTCTACAATGTTAGCCTAAACGTTTTATAAATCCTTGTTGGTTTCTCAAACAATTTTATAATTCAATTTGTTCAGATATGTTGGATTAGTTCAAGTCAACCATGATAAAAGTCATGTTCGAAGAAGTTTCCTTTCGGGAATCTTGCTTCATTAGCCTCCATTGTAGTTTGACTTTAATAGGTTTAAAATATAGAAGTTATTTTTTTTAGATGAAATGAAGAGCCAAGAACTATAGTGACATGTTCTTTAGTTAGATAGCTTATGAACTGATAATATATGTAGGAGATTGATTTTGTAGATATACTTATTTATGTTTATCACATAATTATTATAGAATCGTTGTTTACAATTTCTGTTATAAGAATAGCAATTGTCCTTTTTAACTGTAACTTTTATACATATAGAAAGAATATCGACATATGAAATCAACTAGTAGAATAAAGCTAACGAATTGAAGTAGTGACTTACTTTGACTATTAGTGATGCCAACATTCAGGCAGTAACATCCATACATCTTTTAGTGACATCTTTGAACAACATGGCGACTAACGAACAAGTAAAACATTGACATAGTTATAGCATCATGGTGTCAATCGGCAGCAAATTAAAACGCTAAGAAAAACCTGCTGTAAATGAGTGAAACAACTCGGCAACAAAACGAGATCAAAATCAGTAAATATGAGCATAGTAATTTGCTTCCACACCCGGTAACTGTTACGAGTTACAATAAGCCACAATAAATCGGATTTTTATACCTTAATGGAGCGATGATCAGTTTTTCTACTTGCAACACGTTTTACAACTTCAAACAATACAAGGACGTTTATACATGGCCTCTATAGATGTTTTCTTACAAGCTCTTATTCGTACTAGAATGAAGTCAATGCATCAGTATAACGATGAATTTCCCAGGTTTGGATTCTTCCATTAGTAAGTAATGCAGATGACCTTAAAGACCCCAAAGTAAAGTGGCATCACTCCATCATAATAGGCATAGCCTCCCAAATATGTCAGCCTCCTTGACAAGGGTGACGATAATGGAAACTTTTGCAACTGTTCCACCTTGAGATTAAAGTATAACGAATGTGACACGAGGAGGCCATTGAATCGCTCCATTCCAATAAACTCCGGAGCTGAAAGGTGCATACTGATGGGCCTGGAAAGTTGCTTTGCCATTTACCATTTCCGCATGACTTGAATCGTGAAAACAAACAAAATGGGTCATAGACACCGGTTAGAATGGCTCATGGAGGCTGGTTTGGAATCACTTTCAGTGACCGAAACACATGGAGATAACATCCACTATGATGAACCTATAAAAAGGTCTATAAATTTAAAACTCTATCAATTTATAAACTTTTTCAAATTATAAACCTATTTTCATTATGGATAAATCTATTTATAAACTTTTTTGTATCATAAAACACATTCAATACTATAAAAATATTTAAACTTTGGACCTATTTAAAATTTTATACCTTTTCATGTCACATAAGTTTGAAATATAAATCCACTATAATTTAAACATTTTTAAACTTCTCATTTTCTTTTATGATCTTTTTTACAAACCATCATAATAGATACGTTAGATATTAAGCTCTACAATTAGCTCATTTTTCTAAACAAGTATACTTCATTAATTCTGTATTAGTTATTTCTAGTTAGCAAACTTTAAATAGCATATTTTAGAAATATTTTTATTTATTTTTCTTTTTATTCCGTCTATATTTTTATTAAATAATCAACTTGTAAAATATATATTTTTTATTAACATAATGTAAGAGCTTCTATAACTAACATTGACAAACCAAACAAAAACTTTTTTGATATTTAAAAATCTTAAATGTCAAAACTTGTTTACAAGTGAAAGAGCGCAAACAAATATATCACACTCCTTCATCTCAAAATTATTGTCAAAAGATGAAAATCACGTAGTTTAATAAAATTGAACCATTACAATTTTCAACCATTTAAATAAAATATTCTTCAACCAAATTTCCTTTTTATTACTTAAAATAGAAAGTGAACAATTAATTTGAGATTTTCTAAAAAGGAAATATGGTCCATTATTTTAAGACGGAGGCAATAGTTATTTTCATCAAAGTACTTGTTTCCCATTGATAAATCTTTTCATGGTAAGCCTCCAACAAAATTGTTATAAGTTCAGCTCCGCTAACACACTCGATATGGTTTATTTCGATTTCTTAAAAATAATAAATAAATAAAACCCATAGTTAGTTTCAATTTTTATTTCAATCACGAAAACATAAAATGGGACACTATGCATACAATATAAAAGAAAGAGTTAACTACATATTTGGTACTTGTGGTTTGCTGGGTATTTTATTTTTGATCCAATTTTCAAAAATGTTTCAGATTCAGTCTAAAAATGATACTTTTGTTCTACTTTCGGTCCATTTTGATAATTACGTTAGTTACATTAGTTAAGTCCAGTCTTTAAGTAGCAACGTTAGTCCTTTATACTAACGGTCGTTGGCAACATTAGTCCTTTATACCAACGATCGTTTGTAACATCTGCCATATTAGTCCTTTATATCAAAGATCGTTTGCAACATTAGTCTTTTATACCAACGATCGTTTGCAATGTTTGCAACGTTAGTCCTTTTATATACATCTTGAGTTATGTTTTTATATACGCTTTTATACATATTTTTAGACACGTTTTTATACACACATTTTTATATATGTTTTTATAGATGCTTTTATACACGTTTTTATATACGTCTTTATAAACGTCTTTATTTACCGTTTTATACACTTTTTGTACACGTTTTTATACACATTTTTATACGCGGTTTTATACATGATTTTATACACACGTTTTTACACGCGTTTTTACACACATTTTGCACGCGTTTTTATATACGTTTTTGTATACACGTTTTTACACACGTTTTTATACGCGTTTATACACGTCATGTTTTTATACGAGTTCCTATACACATTTTTATACGCGGTTTTATACACGTTATCATACGTGGTTTTATACAGGTTTTTATACACGTTTTTACACATGTTTTTATACACGTCGTTATATGCAGTTTTATACATGTTTTTCTACATAGTTTTATACATGTTTTATACACGCTTTATCGCCGATTTATACACATTTTTATACACATTTTTACACATGTTTTATACACGTTTTTATACGAGTTTTTATAAGCGTTTTTATATAAGGTTTTATAAACGTTATTATACATATTTTTATACACGTTTTTATATGCGATTTTATATATAATTTTATACATATTTTTATACAAGTTGTTATACACGTTTTTATACAAGTTTTTATACACGTGAATAAAAACTTGTATATAAACTTAAATAAAGATGTTTATAAAGACCTATATAAAAACGTGTATTAAAATGTGAATAAAAACTTGTATTAAACCGCGTATAAAAATCCGTATAAAAATATGTATAAAAACGTGTATAAAAACGCGTATAAAAACTCGTATAAAAACGTGTGTAAAACCGTGTGTAAAAATGTGTAATAAACCGCGTATAAAACTATGTATAAAAACGTGTATAAAACAACGTATAAAACGGTGTGTAAAACTGCATGTAAAAACGTGTGTAAAAACATGTGTAAAAACTTATATAAAAAGGTGTATAAAATTGTCTATTAAACGTGTATAAAAACGCGTGTAAAAACACAGCGTAAAAACGTCGCGTATAAAAACATATATAAAATCGTGTATAAAAACGCATATAAAAACGCATATATAAACGCGTATAAAAACGTCTATAAAAACGTATATAAAAAATAAATAAAGACGTATATAAAAACGTGTATATAGGCATTTATAAAAACATGTATAAAAATGTGTGTATAAACACGTGTCTAAAAACGTGTATAAAACCGCGTACAAAAATGTGTATAAAAACGCGTAAAACGAATGTAAAAACGTGTATAAAAACGTGTATAAAAATATGCGTAAAACCGTGTGTGTAAAACATGTTTAAAAACGTATACATATAAAAACGCGTAAAAACGCTGTGATAAAACGCAGATAAAACGCTTAAAAACACGATAAAAAACGTATATAAAACATATATGAAAACGTAAATAAAGATGTATATAAAAGCGTGGATAAAAGCATTTATAAAAATGTGCGTATAAAAACGTGTATAAAAGCGTAAATAAAAACATAAACAAAGGCGTATGTATAAGAACTAACGTTGCAAATAATCGTTGGTATAAAGGACTAATGTTGCAAACTATCGTTGGTATAAAGGACTAACATGGCAAACATTGCAAACGATCGTTGGTATACAGTAAAACCTCTATAAATTAATACTAGATAAATTAAAAACGTCAATAAAATTAATAATTTGTCAAGATTAACTTGGGAATCAAGTCAATTTTGACCTCAATCGATAAAATAATAAGATAATAATTTTTTAAACCCAAACAGATATATATTTGGTCCCAACGAAACTATAAATTAATAATTACTAAAAAATACACATATATATAGAGGTCGACGTAATTAGAACTTGTACAGTGTTCATTAAGCCATACGTAATTGAATTTGGCCAATGAAGAAAACTTTTACCTATTCAAAACAATAAACCCGATAAATTCAATAAATTTGTGAATGTGAATTGTAAAATGTTAATCAAACTTGCTTTTTAAATTTATTTTTCATCTCTAACTATTGTATTTAAAAATTTAAAAGTCATACGTAACACTTATTTAAATTAATAAATTATTAATTTATCGATATAATAATATCTCACTAAATTAATAAAATATCTTAGTCCAACATTATTAATTTATAGAGGTTTTACTGTAAAAGACTAACGTTGCAAACGACCGTTAGTAAAAGGGCTAAAGTTGTCACTTGACGACTGGACTTAACTAACAAAACTAATGTCGTTATAAAAATGGATTAAAAGTGGAACAAAAGTATCACTTTTGGATGGAATCTAGAACTTTTTTAAAAATTGAAGTAAAAAAGAAATACCAAGCAAACCACAAGAAACAAAATGTAGTTAACTCTAAAGAAAGAAAGTTCAAAATACATCCCTCGCTGGTCATTCTCCAGACGCTTTTACATCCCTAAACTTTTTTTCAAGACAAAATCATCCATCCGCTAAGAAAGTGCAGACAACACATCCCTCTCGAGTAAAATCGCTAGCGGGGACTAACGGCAATAAAAAATTGCACCGTTAGTCCTAAGGACCAACGGCACTCCACCGCCACCTACCACCACCACCACCTTCACCGCCACCTACCACCTCCACCGCCACCCACCACCACCCAACGCCACCTCCCTCACCTCCATCGCCGCCACCATCATCACCCTCACCGCCACCGCCACTCGCTTCCACCACCACCAACGCCACCACCCCCACCTCCATCGCCGCCACCCACCGCCACCACTAGCACCACTCACTCTTCACCGCCACCCACCACCTAACACCACCACTACCTACCACTCCACCTTCATCGCCGCCACCACCACCACCACTACTACCACCCACCTCCACTCAACCACCATTTCCAACGCCACCACCACTCCACACCCGCCACCTCCACACACCACCACCCGCCACACGCACCACCTCCACTCAACGCCACCACCACCATCACCGCCACTACCTCCACCACCACTCATCGCCACCACCACCATCACCGCCACCACCTCCACCGCCACCACCATTTACGCCACCACCACCATCATCAGCCACACCACCTTCCACCGCCACCACTATCATCACTGCCGCCACCACCACCATCAACGCCACCTCACCGCCACGCGATGCGCGCGCGCGCGGCGCGACGCGCGCGGTATCGGCGAGGGCCGGCGCGCGGCGCGCGCGAGCGCGGCGGCGCCGGCGCAGTGGCGGCGCGAATGCGCGCGCAGCGCGTGGCGGCGCGGCGGCGCGAGTGAGCGCGGCGATGGAAGCGCGGCGCGGCGGCGCGGCGCGCGGCAGCTGAGCGCGCGCGGCGCGGGCGGCGGCGAGCGAGCGGCGCGGCGCGCGGCGCGCGTGGAAGCATGCGAGGCGGCGCGATGGAAGCGCGCGAAAGCGCGGGCGCGCGCATGGCGCGGGCGATGGAGTGGTGGAGCGAGGGCGGGCGGGCGGATGCGCGGCGAAGGCGGCGCGAGCGGGCGCGGCGCGGCGATGGCGGTGAAAGCGCGCGCGCAGCGCAGCGGCGGTGGCGCGGCGCGCGCGGCAAGGCGGCTGAAAGCGGCGCGGCGCGCGCGTGGTAGCAGGAGCGGCGCGAGTGTGATGGCGGTGGTGGCCGGTGGTGGTGTGGAGTGCACTGTTAGTCCTTAGGACTAATAAAGCAATTTATTTTATTGCATCGTTAGTCCTAAGGACTAATGATGCAATTTATTTTATTGCATCGTTATTCCCAAGACTAACAAAGGCAAATATTTTCTCTCATTAGAGATAACGGAGAATATTTGCATCATATCCTCACTAATCGATTTTACTAATGGTGACGATTTCGCGCCAATTTTACTAACTGAAGACGATTTTACGCCAAAAAAGCTTTTAGCAAGATAAACCACGTTAATATATTTTAGACTTTACTCTAACTTTAAAAGAAATTAAAGTTTAATTTCTACATATACAAGTGGTACATTGACCCTACATTGTTGCCATTATATGTTGTTGGTCCCCATTGCTAGATCGTCACTGCCTACGTTGTCGCTACTACCACGTTTCCTCCTGTGCGTTGTCTTGAGTAGTCGCTATCCCATGCCTTTTTATATTCAATTCAACACGTTAGACTTTATGCAATTAAAACAGTTTACTTCGGGTTTTATTTTCTACTGTTTTGGGTTGTCTAACTCAACAAACTTTATTACAGTAGTAACTTTGGGTTGGTTGTATCCATATTCCAAAGATAAAATTTAATTAGGTAAATCGGTAATGCTTGTTGTTGACAAACCCTTTAACCACTTGATGTCGATAAAGATAAAGATGTAATAACTGGAAGATATAACGATATAGCACATGTCACAATAAGTATTGGTAAAAAGATTTACCAAACAAAATGGCCGGTGGCCTACAAACGGAATCCAAACATGTTTTTGGTACGGAAAATGCATTATTGCCAAAAAGATAGGCCACCATTTGTAGATTCTTATCCAGTCACGAAAGTTTATTTTAAAGAAATTACACGTTTAGTTCCTCGCTACACCTTAATATTGCGCTTACTTCTAAACCGCTTTAATTACAACATATAACTATTTTCAAACACGTCACCATCGATCATCCGTAAATTATTTACAATTTTTATTTAATAATTCCCTATTTCATAATAGCGACTAAATTCAACAAGCTTCAAAAATAAGATTCAGAGAAGAATTAAAACGACTTAGCGACTAAATACGTTATTCGGTGAAACCACACTGACTAAACGTAATTTTGTCATTCTAAAATAAAACGAAAAATAGTAATATATGGCCAACAATCTACTACTAAAAACATCTAACTATCTTGTTCACCCTATAAAATGGTATTTGACACTTGTCTAGATTCATACAAACGTGGTTCAAGCAATATTCAAAATGGTTAAAGGAATTAAAGTTTATGAATACGGTGGTTCTGAGGTGATTCTTCTTCTTCTTCCTATAATTAGAAAGTAGAAGAAACAATCATATGTTGTTCAGGTTATAAGAATATACTATTGAGAGACGGAACATAATTATGTCTAATAACCAATAATGTTCCGTCTCTCGAAATACTAAATACTCTAAACAAAAGTTTAAATTAGCAACAATTTGGCAATGGCTATAAAAATGTTCGGTTCCGTCACTAATTATTTGTTTTACCTTAACAGCAATGATTCATTGTTTTCTTTCATTTTGTTTTTTTAATTAAAGTAGGTTTGTGTGTTTATGATTGTTATTGCTGGTGTAGGTTATGAAATGGGAGGATATCGAATTAGGAGGACCGAAAAGTGGAGAGATTAAAATAAAAGCTATTGCTATTGGGATTAACTTTCTGGATGTTTATATGCGTAAAGGTCTGATCGAGTATGATGCTCCCTCGTTGCCTTTCACACCAGGTGATTTTTTTTATTTGTTCAGTTTTCGCTTACTTTATTGCTAATTTTTATGATGTTCATTTTGCTGGTTGTTATATTCTTGTGGGAGGTCTTTGTGGAATCAATATATAATTTTAACTCCAAGTATATATGGGTGTAACTTTCTACATCCTATGCTTCTATCTACCTTGCTTTAGCGGAATTGGTATCGTTGTTGGTGTTGTTGATCTTGGTTGTTATACATCTTAATTCACTACCTTAGATCATGCAACTAAGAAAAAAAAAAAAAAAAAAAAAAAAAATCATGCAACTAAAAATAGTATGGTGATAATGGGTAGATGACTAGATGGTAGTGCAGGTGGTTGTGTTGATGGTAGATTATGGAGCATTAAATTTCTACTATATTTTCTTCAATGTCGTGACTCTTACGAGTTTAATGAAGTCACGAGTTGAAACCACAAAATAAAAAGATTTCGCTTCAAGAGTAGAGTTACGAGTCCAAAACTATGATTAGCACTCCTGATAGTTGTAATTTTGACCATTATATATAAATGTTAAATTGCTTTGTGTTCGGCCACAAGAAATTTATATCATGGTTTATGGACGAAAATCACTAAAGTGCATGTTTACTATCAAATCGAAGGTATGGAGGCAGCTGGAACTGTAATAGCGATCGGTCCTGGAGTCACTACATGTAGCGTTGGAGACATTGTAGCATATGCTGGCTTTCCAGTGTGCGCATACGCTGAAGAAATAATAATTCCTGCAGAAAGAGCTGTACCAGTTCCTCCTTCTATTGATCCTATTGTAGCTGCCTCTGTGCTCTTTAAGGGACTTACTGCTGAAGTTTTGTCTGCCGTTGCTTTAAGGTGATTAAAATTTTGCTTTAAATCGGAATATATGAATGAAAATTGAGGTGGCAAATTAAAGGTGCGTTTTGTATACCAATATAGGAATGAGGGAATAGTTTCATTCCGATACAAGATGTTTGTTTTACTACTTTGAGTCCGAAAATTTTCTATGATACTCATATATATAGCATACTCAATACCCCACCCACTTGCCTCCTATGAAAACTATCATACCGGAAGCACCCACTTTATACTCAAAGTCATACCGATTCATTATGATTACAAAAACAATATTATTACAATAATAATCTAAATATGATTTAAAAGGTCGTATGCATTTATCATATATAGACTAATTATACGTGACTTTCAAGTGGTTCCCTGGGCATTTAAGTTTCTCCTGTTTATTATGAAATTTATTTCATTTGACCCATCTAAGATAAATCAAATCAAATCAAATCGACCTACTCCTATTTAGATGATAGCATAATTTTGGAGACAGGTTGACCTGGGCATACAATCTTTGTCCATGCAGCCGCAGGCGGAGTTGGATCTTTGTTGTGCCAATGGGGCAATGCACTTGAGCCACCGTTATCGGGACCGCTTTCAACACAAGCAAAAGCAGTGCAAGCAAAGGAAGATGGATGTCACCATGTCATCGCTCACAAAGAAGAAAATTTTGTTGATCGTGTTAATGAGTTTACCTCAGGAAAAGGAGTCGATGTAGCCTATGATTCAATCGGCAAACTCACAGTTGAGGTAATAGTTTATCATATTAATCTAATTATTTAGCCCACTTTTATTTGGTTAGTTCATGCTGAATAAGAAGTATGGTATAAATGAACTAAATGTAATTTTTCTTTCTGAAGGGATCGCCTCGTTGTTAAAACCTCGTGGATATATGGTTTCATATGGGATGCCATCAGGTGAACCAGACCCTATAAAATTCCAAAACTTGCAAGGAATTCAATTTTCTACACTACTCCTTCCGTGATGCTTTACACAGAAGCTCGAGATGAACTCCTAGCAGCTTCAGAAGAGGTATTCACTAATGTTGCAAAGGGTGTTTTACGAGTTCGTGAATCACAGGTACCCTTTATCACAAGTCGCCCAAGCCCATTCAGACCTCGAGAGTCAGAAAACTACAGGCTCCATTGTCTTGATACCTTGATAATTAGTAGCTCCTAATCTATCCAACGCCTAAGCATCTTGTATTGGCTTGTTTAATTAGTCCATTATTGTTAGTTTTAATGTTTGTGTTTTCGTCTATGAGTTTGTTGGTCTTCTGTTACTCGTTCTAATGTGTTATCTAATAAAGCACATGCCCAATAAACAGTGTAACTAAGCTTATTTAATTTAGATTGTTTGCTTATTAAGAGCTCGAATCTTATTGTGGTTCAAAAGTTTGAATATGAATATGTGGCTGAGAAGTCTCAATCTGCTCCATCTTATTCGTAACAAGATAATCACTGCCGTCATCATAGTTCGCATGTTTATGTTAAAACATTTAGGCAAACTACAACTTAAATTTTGATATATGTAGAACCGAAACTAATATGTTAGTAACCGATCGATCCTCGCCACTTTCATTATTAAAACTAAAGTGACTAATGGCACTCATCATACCTATCGATTGATTTGTTACGAATCAATTTACCAAGTCATTTCCAATTATTTTACGGAAACATACTAATTAGTCGAAGATGACAAAAGGCCAATGTGAATGAATTATATGAATTTGATATAGACAACATTATTTGAATGTTAAGTACTATATGTTAACAACAACGCCTCGCACACTCAAAAAGTAACAAAAATATTAAGTCCAAAGAACCACTTCCATTTTAAGAATGTTTATTGATATTAAGTATAGATAGTGATCCAATAATCATAAGGTGTAGCTCCAGAACCATATTCAAATTTAAATATCAAAGTTAAGAGATTTTATACACAAACTCTACGGTTGCAAACTATCTAGTTACTTCAAAGCAAAACATATATTATAAGCAATAGACCACTAATTGAACTTGATTAACAATTTTAAACAAAGACACTCATTACCGATGTCGATGGGTTTCTTCCTCTTCAACTGGTAAAAATAACATCTTTACGGGAATTTTGTAGAAACAACAACTGGTTCCGACATCACAAACACTCCACCATGAGATATAGAAGACCCTTCCAAGAACCCTTTCACATTAGAACTTAACCTAACTAATTGAACCAAGCAAGCCAATCTAATACGATCCAACAGAGACCAATCCAGTTCCACCAACGCATACTAGCCTAACAACATCAAGAACTGCACAACACCAAAAATAAATGCGATGAATCCTCGTAAGTCAAGAACAGACGGACACATATGATCCGAACCCGAACACCACGATGCGAAAGTTAGAACGAGTTGGTGTCGATCCGTAAAGACCTTCCTGTGCAAAAAACGCTTACTTTGATTGGAACATATTTAACCCATCGTAGTCAGAGGAGCTTCGGCAAAAACGCCATCAAGCAAGCAACGAACGCCCTTGACCCAAAAAACACCCTCCCATTTAAACCCCAAACCCATCTATCTTCCATATTAGACAACATCGACACAGAATAGTCTCTGCAAGAGATCTAACTCGAGAAGCTTTCACCCTCCCGAATGTGTCGACAAGAGAATCAAGAATCGAAGTTTTGAGTTTATCAGCCACCGTACAATCTCTGCTAGACTCCAAAGCAAAGATACGAGGGAACCTAACACATAAAGGAGTGTCTCCAATCCAAACCTCATTCCAGAACTGAGTACGTAACCCATTACCAACACGAATATGACAATGAGAAATCAGGTCAACTCCACGATCTTTGAGCAAATGCACTTCCCGAATGATGGAATTCCAAGTCGAGAGACGAAAAGGAGACACATTAAAGAGCCAAGAGCCATGCATAGACTTAATGAAACGACACCAAGAAAGAGTTATCACATGAGATAAATTCCACACCCACCTAAAGAGGAGCGCCTATTTAAGGCATAGAAACTTGAAACACCTAAACCTCCGTACTTCTTGGACGCAAGGACCTTAGACCATTTGACCCACATGATTTTCCTTTCATCACATTGAGCACCAAAGAAAAAATTCCTCCAAATGGACTCCATAGTATGTAACACCGATTTAGGCACCTTGTAAATAGACATGTTATAAATAGGTGTCGACCCAAGAACGGACTTTAAAAGAGTGGGCCTACCTCCGACTGAAAGCGCTTTAAGCTTCCAATTGGAAAGGCGGCCTGAGCTTACCAATCATATCTTCCCACCGAACTTTCAAGCTATTACCACCAACCATTATCCCTAAATACTTAAAAGGAGTTGTCATAGTCGAACAACCAAGATTCTGAAAGCAGAGTAACCGCCTCTCAGAGGAACCCCAATTCCAAGTAGATGACTTTTCTTAATATTGATAGTAAGGCCGACAACATAGAGAAGCAATGGAGAATTTGAGTAATACCGAAATGTTAGCAATGCATCATTCTCCAATGAAGACCGTGATCATCCGTATAAAAAGGTAGATATATAAGAGACGATCAATATCAATACCCTTGAAAATCCTCGCTCAATCGCCCCTAGCGTTTAAAGGTGTAACGACTCCATTATAAGAATAAAAAGATAATAAAGGATCTCCTTGCTTCAACCCGCAATGAGATTGGAATTGCACGTAGGTCGCCATTAATGAGAACCTTTAGATGAAGAGCCCGATTACTCCATTATAAGAATAAAAAGATAGGGGGCTGGAGAGCCCGATTACTCGAGATGAAGTGCGTAGTGCCGTGTGGGGATGTGGTGAGAATAAGTCCCCTGGACCAGACGGTTTCACCTTTGAGTTCTTTCGTAAATATTGGGATATTCTTGGTTCGATTTTATGTCATGGTGGAATGGTTTTTGATCATTGTGCATTTTCTAAGGATGTAATTCATCCTTTATTGCTCTCATTCCGAAACCCATGATCCTAAGTTCGCTATTGATTACCGCCCTATTAGCTTGATTGGGAGCCTTTATAAGGTTGTCACTAAAATTCTCTCCAACCGTCTTTCGTCGGTTATCTCTCACCTCATTTCGGATGTTCAAACTGCTTTTCTTCCTAATAGACAAATTATGGACGGCCCATTCATCATTAATGAATTCCTGTCCTGGTGTAAGCATAAGCAAAAACAAGCCATGTTGTTCAAAGTAGACTTTGCTAAAGCTTATGACTCCGTAAGGTGGGATTTTTTAACTGATGTTCTTATAGCGTTTGGTTTTGGGTCCAAATGGTGTTTGTGGATTCGCTTATGATTAAGTATGTGTATTAACTATTCATCCATAAACACATGCCATTGTGTTATTTGTATGTAATCCGAATGATGTTCTAGATTTACATGGTGTAGTAAATCAAGTACAAAAGTAAGAACAAAAGAAATAACAACCTTGAAGTGCGATAACTCATTGAAAAAAATTATTTTACCCGATTTGAGGATAGTAGCGGTATGTTTCATACCTCGTGAATTAATCACCAAAAGGTGATCAAAAACCGTTGTTACTCAGAAAAGAAGTCGAGTGAGATAGCTAGAAAGGTATTATTTCTTTTTTTTTAATAAGTAACCACTTATATGATGTGCCCTTTGTTCCGTCATTGGAACAGTAACAAAACATATGTATCCATTTACACAAATTTTCCTGTAAGAAGGCTAGAAGTAGGCCAAGAAAATATATTTAAGTTTGCCAAAATGCTTGTATCTCAATGATATTATTGTTGGAAAAATGTTTACAAAATGATTATTTGCAATTTTTGACACTATTTAATATAAGTAGATGTTATATATATTTATATTTCTTGGTAGCTTTCATGCTTCTCCTCGACGGTAGCCTTCACAACGAGCCTAAATGTCAAAAAACGGAGTAAACGAATGAGATATCGCAGATCAAAGTCGGCGATTTGAACACAAAATCGGCCGTGAAAGTATCCCACATCGCCCAAAGAAGGAAATAAAAACATGTTTATAAGGAAATCTTGGTATTAGCAATCAAAATCTTTTAGTTGGTTTTACTTCAACGCCACGCCAAGCAGCCATTGCAGATTTCAGGATTTCTAATGTTGTTGTGTAAATAATATATATGCAAATCGTGTTATTAATATTTTATCTTGGTGACCAAGATCGGTTCATCATTCGCTTTTCACACGTAAAAATCGCTCAACACGGTAACGCGCTTCTACTCCATTTATTTAAATTTCGCTTTTATTTTCTCATATTATTATTTGATTCGATTTATTAATAAACAGACACCGCTTCACACAATTATTAACAGCAGACTTGTAGAAACTTTTCAAGCAAACGATTATAGATTTAAATATCACTAACACGTGTGAGATAATTTGTAGATATATTTTGAGATAGCTTAATTTTTATTTATAAATAAATAAAAGGAAAAAAAAAAAAGTTGATTGTGCAATCTAACTACTACTCACAACATATGAAAGAAAAATGACTGATCTATGATGTTTTTTATAATTGTTTACCAAATCTATCAACAATTTTTGATTTAATAGTCACTAAGTATACAAGTCTTGCTTGACATGCCTACAAGGTTGACAAACCTACTTACCGACATTACATTTGTTGTTAAAACTTTCACTCTTTGCATTTATTACTATTTACTAGCTCTGGTACCTTGTATGCTTATTTCACGTATATCATCAATGCCCTCTTGCATTATTGCTCAACTGTCGTCGGTCCCCAACTACATTGTTTCGAGCAGTCGCTAACTTCTCCTTGGACTCTTATTTTCTTCATAATCAGGTTCACCCAACTTTAAATAGTCTTTCAATCTTTAACTGTAATGAATTATTTACATTTCGAGGCTTAACATTGAAAGGGAGTTTCAAAGTTTTAATTATATCAACAGATTACCATTATAAGCATATACTGTAATATCTTCATATCCGCGACTATGTTTCGTAGTTGAGACTTGAGATCATATATGATGCATACAATGTCATGACTCACAGTGATTACTCATATAAATAATATCAAAGGAGCTTTTTTGCTCGTCATCTCATTTTATTTCATCGTTTAAAAAAAAAAAGATAACGGTAAACCGCTTATCAAAAAAAAAAAAGAAGATAAAATATGCGCATAGAGTAAGAAACTAATAGTTAATTTAATCTTTTCTTGTTTTTACATCAATATTTAAGTTTAGTACGATAAGATGTACACGCTGCGAAATATTAACGCCAGACTCACTCATAAAATCTATATAAAATTCACCACCGACGCCACGCCGACGCCAGATTTTCTACAGCTTTTTTCCTCTCTTTATTAAACCGATCACCGATAACACATCAAATAATAAATTTTTTTACAGAATTTTATGTTTGCTTTTAAGATTTCTCATTTTATATACGTTCTGAAATCTGAAAAGAAAGAGAGACATTTACAAAGTTTATATGATCAAAACCACAAGTGAGACCGGCCACTAGACCAAACAAGTACATTTAATTTTATCAAAATCACAATAACCTACCTTATGTTTAAGGGACTGACAAACTAACTAAAAATATCAAGTTTTAATTTCTACAATGTACAGATGTAAATCATAAGATCATCTTACCCACCATTAGACTAATAGTAATAGGACCTCTATTGTAAAAATCGGCCCAAGCGGTCGATTAATCCCGACATAATTACTCATCGCTTACAAAGCGTATTGATTTATCATAATCGATCAACAAACCGATTAATCGGTCAACAAACCAATTAGTCGGACAAAATCGAACAAAATCGCTTTAAAATCACCAAATATCGCTTAAAACTACCAATAAATCGAGAATATATACGTCGATTGACTTTCAAGCACCATGACATGCTTATATTCAAAACTCAAATATTCAACTTCACGCACTATACTTATCTTATACATATAATATAATATAATATCTAATTACAATTTTACGATAAAATTCCAACCGATTAATCCCTGATAAATCCTCACCTAACCGATTAATCGCTAGACACTACCCGACCGTCTCACTAGTGCCTAACGATTTTTACAACCTTAAATAAGACTACACCATTTCATCTAGGCCCCCATCCCATGGCGTCCACCACGTTTCCTCCCTGGGTCGTCCGCATGAATGGTCGCTATCCTCTGGTAGGGGCTTTGTTTCTTCTTCCAAGTTAAATATTTTATGTATCTAATGCTGTTGAGTACATTTTATTTATTTATCAAAAATTCAATATTTTACAGCAGGACTTTTCCACAAATACATTTCCATGATGCCTGCAAAGAAACGTATGATAGATTAATGTTTGTTTTGTTGCAAGTACTTCACTTTTTATCTCCTTTAAACATCGCTTGTATTCTCTTTACTTTTTCTTAACGTTACTTTTTTTTAAGTGATGTCTATCTTCTCCGGCAAAAAAACGGGATCTTAGTTGGCTGATAATAATTCTTGTACTAGTTATACCTAAATACAAAAGTGAGTCACAAAGTCACAAGTGGGAATCCACGCACGTTTTTGTACGAAGAATGCATTGTTGCCAAAATTTTGACCACGCAATTGTTTCACATGTTAGATTTTTGTCGCTTATTTGTAGAAGGGGAAATTCTCAAACGCCTCACCACTTAACTTTATTACCCCAAACGCCTCACTTTTTTTCACTTCTCAAACGCCCACAAGAACTTTATCAAATATTTCACCACGCCAGATTTACAAAGACAAATCTAACACTTTGTTCATCGTAGTAACTTCGACCTAATATATCGCAAGAATCGATAATTTTTTTTTTTTGAAAAAGAAAATTTTTATTTTAAAATTTTAAATACAAATAAATAAGAACTCCTACTTCTACACATATTTACTTTAAGAACTCTCTATAAATACCACTTTATACCATACAAATACACCTTTAATAAACCAAATTACACATCCCAAATAATTATTTATTCTCCTAATACACCTAAATACAAAACACAAATTACCCAAATCATCCCACACACACACTATCGCTTACCCCACACATACCTTCCTCTCAGCGAAAATTCATCTGCAACTTGAAACACATATCATTCCCTCTCAAACTCAATAATCCAACGCCCTAATCCCACTCCCTCATAGTTCTTCTTCCATACGACACATATTCGACATTCAAATCAATCCGACGATATTCGATAATCAATCATTGTCTTCAACATCTCAAGAATCCAACCACTTAATATGTTCGATGCAGCTAACGGCCGATCTAGATTAGAATATATTGCTACTATTAAAGTGCATTGAATGTGAATAGAACCAAATTGTTTAGAAACTGCCTTTCGCCTTGGTTAGATTTTCCTAAGATTCCCCGACAACCACTTATACCATTATTTATATCAAACGCAATGAGGTGTCAAAAGTTAGTGATTGTTGTCCACCTTTAACTTTTGTACTAGGTGATAATGTTTTGATTTTGCCGTGAACAATTTAGTCTTCTAACCTGGGTTTCGCTAGGACCAAAGAGATAAAAGTGAAAGTGACCACGCCATGTTGTTAAGGTTTAATATATAGTCCTTTTTTGATCTGTTGTTTCCTCGATAAAAAAACTAAGAACAAAAGTTATGGTGATGACCTTTCGCGCTGGTAAAGCTCATGAAAGCGGAATTGTTATCCGATGAAGATGCGAGGTTGCTTTGTTGGTGATCGCAACATTTGTATTTATTGGCTCGGAAGGAAGGTTTAATGTTCCCACCATTTGCTAAGGAATGTTGAGGATTTTTGTATGAATGAGTATCCACGGGCTAATACACGTGGGCTCATCTTTATAAAAGAACTCATGAATGTTGTTCCTAGGCATCTCGAGGCGTAATCAAAGAAGCCCGCTCCAAAAGATCCAAAAAGAACAAACATACACTGTATGGATTTCATACGGGTGTTGAAGGTTAGATTTTACTTGTAACATACATTATTTGCGCTTGTATATATTCGATGGTTAATCTAAATAATGTGTTGGCATTGTTCATTAGGAATCGCTTGGTTTCCTAGGCATTGTTCTCGTAGTCGCTGTAAGTGTTTGTGTAGATTTAAGGATGTTATGGTTGATGGTTTCGCACTAGATAAATACATAGAAACGATTTGTAAACGTTGGTTGAAACCACCGACAATGTGTCTTCATCCATCGCTAGTTCAAGAACCCACCACCGCAACAACACGTTATGTAATTGTATCCCTATTACTACATATACAACCACCGCTATCCTAACCACCGCAACCATAATCACAACCACTATAATCACAATCACTAACTCTTAATTCGATGTATTTGTTTTTTCAGATTGATTATGGAGACATTCCCAAACAGCCCCGCCTGGACCAAAGACCCGCAGAAGATCCCACGTTGTCTAGCTTGGTCAAAAGTAAAAACTTTGAAAAAACATTACACAATTTTATTTGATCCGTAAGTAAAACCGAAAATTAGTTTACCGTTGTATGTTTTATTGCATTTAGCATATCGCCTTATCTCCTTTGTTATTTAGGCTTTGCACCACTACGTAAGATTGTACCAACAAATGCCGAAATGAGTTGTCTGTGGTACATTCGCAGATGGAGTACATCCGCCAACTAGATTCCCAACTTGTTGAAAGAAGAGAAGAGTTGGTCAATTAACCGATGGTGGAAGAAGAGGAAGCTATGGTCAGCGGATGTATGCGTGGAATTCAAGCCGATTTAAATGTCCCTTTCTCGTGACGCTGGCGAAGTAGTTACGTAAGGTCAAACGCCTAGTGTCAATGACAAAGTCACAAGAAGAGAATGTTGTCGGGTTCGTGAAATGTTGAATAAGAACGAGCCCGGTAGGTTGAAGATGTTGTAGCCAGAATGTCGAGGTTGCAGATGGGATCAAATGCGACAAAGCGGAATCGCCACATACCTTAGATAAAGATCACTTTGTGCCGAGCTTAAACCCTTAAGTCCGTGGTTGGTAGTATAGAAGAACGTGTAGAGTAGTTGGTGTATCACACCTTATGTGAGTTACACAACAGAGAAAGAGAATTGTGGTAATCGAGAAGCTTTAGGAATTAAGTCACAAGATGATGTTGTGAGATTAAGGTAAAAGTCATATTTGAATTTTTGTTACTTCATTCCACCAAAATGGTCTCTTTGAGTGCCTAAGTAAGTTCACTTTTTACAGTGGATAGTGTTGATGCCAACAAACCGCTGGTTACTCCATGAACACACCCCAATCAGACCAACGAGATCCGGCGACAAGCGTGTCGTTGTATACCGATTCGATGAGTTTACCGCCCATGACCCAAGTTATGAAAGTCGCTTATCGGAGGTCCCGACGATGCTCATCATTCCAACAATATAATGCGGTGGATAACAAATTTGATTGTGCCGCCTACCAAATTTGAATGATGAGTTCTCGGACATTGCTTATGATGGGTTTGATCCAACTCCCGCTGACGACGCATATATATATATATATATATATATATATATATATATATATATATATTGTTTTTTCCCTCTTTACTTTTTTCTATTTCAATATTAAACCCACATACCCTTTATCTAGGAATCGATGGATGCGAATGGTGCGGAAAAGAAATGACAAAGGAAGGGCGGTAAAGAAATTGTTGTGTGGCGGCCACCTCTTTTGTGGGAATGGTTTGTGCGCTTTACTCTTACATTGTTAGAACGGTGGTCGCAGCAGGGGCTTTACCCCAGACAACGCTTATGATCCACCGCGCAAGGTGCCGCATAAGTAGACACATTGGATATGGAGGTTGAGGAAACGCTATGGAAGGGCGTATACACAACCCGTCAAGTGATATGCCTTGATTATGAGGATGGGTAGGATGTTGTCAAGGTACATTTAATTATCTTATCATTTGTTAACAACAAATGATGCATAATAGTAGTACAATCCCGTGAGCAGTATATGGCAAAAATAAGTCGAGTAAAGACATTATTAGCGACAAACAAGTCCCTCGCTTTCATTTGATTACTATATACATTAATACATTTGCATAGATTGCACATAAACACACATTAAAACAGCTGACACCTAAAAACAAATATGATACTAAAAACATAAATGACCATCATCATAATCTACATTTTAGTTCCGTAGCTCTCTCCTTGCTTTTTATTTTCCTTGAGTCGTTGAAACAAAGATTTCAAGACTACTAATCCTATTTTCCAAATTATACATATTTTCAAATGATGTCTGATTATTCACATGTTGCTCCACTGCTTTTATCATCTTCCCGAGTTTGTTGCACCACCTCCCTTTGTCGCATCACCTCACTTTGAAACTCTTCCTCACCTCATTTTGTCAGACTATCTCGACCTTGCCGCACCACCCCGCCCACCTCCTCCTCATTCTCTAGATCTTCCTCATCTTCATCTTCTTCCTCCTCTCCTCATCAAGTCCATAAATCTCATCCCAAGAGAAGTCTTGGCGACGCACCCAAGTAAGGATATTTGTCCTCATCCACACACTCACTTGCCTATATGAACCATATTCGACATTGGTTCTTCCCAAAAGCATCTAACATCACACAAAAAGCAAATCGTTGTTTAAGACAAACTCATACTCTTCTTTATCATTTTGAAAGTTTCCATTTGCGTCACCATTGTTCTTGAGCGAGAATAAGAGAGAATAAAGTGAGAGTTGTGATAATAAGAGAGCGTAAACTAGGAAAATTTTATGTAGTAGGATATGTAGCAAGAATAAGAATCTTATCTTTACATTGTCAGTACTTGAGTTAGAATAAAATACTATCTTTTACACTGTAAAGAATCTTATCTTATCTTTACAATGTGCTACGCTTGATATAATTATTAAAATATAAATTTTTATTTTTCACTTATTTGTATTTAATACATTAATACATTAATACATCACTTTTACATACTAGGAAACATGCAAACTATTTTCTTTTTCACTTATGGTTGACTTGATCGCTTTGAGTGTCTTACGACAATTCATTTGCTTCCTAACATTAGTTTTACTACTACTAGGACCAACATCTTGCGCATTGGGTCCCAACCTTTGTGATTGCTTAGAGTTACCACCACCGCTTGGTTCTATAACTTGTTTTTTTCAATACCGTATATCTCTTCTTATGTCTTCTAGCACTTCACCGGTAATCGTAAGTAGGTTCAAAGATCCGTCCATATAATTCATATATTTCGTGAAACATTACCTCTTGTTACCTTTATCGACCACCCTTTCATCGTGGTTTTCCTCAAACCTAACTCCTTTAGAACTCGACATAAATCAATTAATGTGATGGAAATATGGTTATGAAACCGAAATGAATAGGAGCAAATATTTGATGGAAATATGGTGAACAATAAGATCATGGTTTCGCTTATTAAATAGACACCACGTGCTAAGTCACATGTAACAGCTTAAACATACATAGTCAACTTTGAGAGGATTTACTTTTGAAAATAATAAAGGGCCTCGAACAAACAAATCATGATTTGTTGTGCATGTCCTTAAAACAATTACCACAACATTGGTAAGTCATGACTAAAAAATTTATGCCGTAGAATATCACCGAGTATTGAAGTTATTTAATTGTTGATAGTCGAGCCGCTTGTTAAAAGATGCATCGCTTTTTTAAGGTCGCAAATATCGATTAGTTTTCAACTCCTTAAACATAAGAGGAAGCCAGTGAGATATTGCACTCACCCTATACTACTTCACCACCACTACTCCAAAGAGAAGGCGTTCAAGATTTAATTAATTGTCAAACCCCATCCCTTCTAACGCTCCAGATTTTGATGATACGTTGGAACTGCTTAGGAGGTATTTGACCGTGTCAACTTATATGTCTCTTTACTTTGTAATACAAACATTAACTAAAAGAGTTAATTTATTCTAATTTAGAATCACGAGAACTGAACTGGAAGAAAAAAAAAAAAGGTAATCGTGCATGTTCCGCTCAAAATTTTTTGAAAGAGAATAACGGAACTAGGTTTATCTTCCCACGGGCAATGAAGACACAATTGCCGATCGCGGTTTTGGGACTCGCTTATTGGCAACGGTGGTAACAAGGATGGTCGTCGAGGACGAGGTGCGATAAAATCGCTTGTTAGTATTGTACCATAATTTTTCTTTGTGATTCCCACTTGTTTTTAATAATGTGCCCGAATGTGTAAACAACACCTTGACCTATGGGTAGATTTGATGTGGCATTCCGACCATCGATGCCGATCGGGCTATGGTGGGTCCCTTTTCACACCTCAAGTAGTTAATGACATGGTACGAACCTATTGGGCAAATGGTGTAAAGTACCGGTGCCTTGGGTCGATGTCGAAAAGGTATTTATTTCTTTCCATATTGCCAGACGATAGATTGTTCACCGGCTCCGTTATCTCGATGTCGTAAATGATGTAGGTACTATTTCCAATAAACGAACCCGACAAGCATCGGGCGGTAGGAGAGCCGATATCAAGACGGTGTTTTGACATTGTATGATTCTGCTTCCACCTTTACAAACAAACAGATTTGGTGGAAGGATACCATGCCCGCAAATTTCAAGATTGGTCGCCAAAATTACTAGACGAACGGAGTCTTTGCAAGAAAAGGCATACATATCAACGGTTATCGATTAGCTTTCAAAATGTGTTGACGTCCCCAAACAAACAGTCAATACGGTGATCATGGATATGGTCTTGCATTAACCTATATAGGCCGAGTCATAACATGCCATTAAAGTCCGACGATCCGCAGAAATGACTCTTGCCTATCGCGAAGAATGTTTGAGTACCTATGGAAATACAAGATCGAGTATGTCGGTCATTGACTATATTTATTACAAGTTTTGGTATCGTCAACTCTCATTGACTAAGTATGTATATAATTGGTACATAAAGGTGTTAGCTCATAAGGAATGATAAATCTGTAAATATCCAAAATGTTTTGTGAATGTTTGTAAATACTATTAGTTGATATTAGTATTGCTTGTTTAAATCATAATAATCACTACTCAAAACTGATTACATATAAATTATGATATTACATTTAAACCAGCTTCCAATCTTCTACTAGTCGTGGTTTATTCTAAACTAGCCGTCGTATCTACTCAACTAGCCGTGGTTTCAACAGTGCTTGTACCCGTGGTTTTGATCATACTAGCCGTGGTATCTTTTCAACTAGCCGTGGTTTCTTCTCAACCGACCGTGGTATCTTTTCAACTAGCCGTGGTTTCAACAGTTATTCTAACCGTGGTTTCTTCATACTTCCCGTGGTTCCAACAATAATTCAATCCATGGTTCGACCCACCATCCTCCTCACCTTCTTATTAGATACACCACCCATTCTACTTAACCTTCCTTGAGAGTTTTATTGCCAAAGGACCTTGTACACCAAAGAATCTTTTGAATCTTCAAGAGCAATTGATCTACCATTGATTTGTTGATATGGTTCCTCGTGGATCAAGCGCCGCCCAACATTTTCCGGCAACAATTTGGATAATGGATAGGGTTTATCAATAAACATGAAAAACTTATCCTTAGTAGATTGTACAAGATGTACTGAATGCTCATAAAGCATCCATTCAACTACTTCAAATTGTTTCTAATTTGTCCACCGGATTAGGTTGACACATGTTTTTCACCGATCTCCACACGAACCTTGCTAATCCTCCAGCTTGGCCCATGCTTTCCATATCTAAAATCAATGACTTTCCATAACTGCTCCAAATCCTCTTTGATAGAAAGAACAACAATCTTCCAAAATCTACGTATGTACTTCTGCATCCATCTGCTCTTGTTATTTCAATCACTTCTCTACCATTTTCAGTGATTATTTTCAAATCATGAACTGGCTGACTTGCGCTTAGTGGTGTACGATTAATCGGCTCTTGTATACCACTGACCTTAAGATACACATCCATTCTTTCTTCCCTCTCCATCCCTTCATCCAATTTCTGTTTCTTAGAACGCACATTCTCCCTAATTTCGCCATTCGCTTTTGTTCGCTCTTGATCCACTCACTTCTTTATCGAAATTCATAGGATTGAAATCATCTTCATTCTTAACCAACGCTCATACAGCCTCTTCAATCTCTTCAGACGCGCATTTGTTCAAATCCTTGCCTTTGCAAAATTCCACGTGCCGAGAATCGTGATCATGAAATTTCTCCTTCGAGCCCTAGTAGAGGTTTGTTATTCTTACTATTATATGGTACGACACTTCTTTCCTTCTCGCATTTGTCTCGCCGCAGCCTTTAACCTTTGACCTTGATGGAACATCTAATAGTGCCCATTCTTCATTACTCCATTCCAACTTTGTCATTTCGAAGCCTCAAGAAATGCTTGTTCCTTGTTCCATCGCTCAATCACTCTCATACTAGCTTCATCTTGTTCTTTTTTCTTTCAAAAGCAAGATGTTCAAATTTAAAATTTTCATCCAATCAGATTGATAATTCATGATCATGTGAAACCCGATCCTCCTTACTATCAAATTCAAGTTCTTCTTCGTGTTCGTAAATAGATTCACCCTTTCCTATGTCTCGATGATCTACTACTTTATTAATCGGCTCCCCATTCTTCAAACTATTAGCCAATGGTTTATTTCAAAGAGGTTCAATTACAATGGGAACAGCTTGTAATAATGTAATCAGAATTGCTAAGGTTCTACATAAGTTCAAAGAAGGTACCATCGGTGGTTGTAGTAGCAATATATGTATCTCAAGTAACCGCTGATGATATTACCTCGAGGTTACAAAGGTCTTGCCATTTGTAGTATCACTAGATAGAGTCTCGCACAACTTCTTCCTCTTCGCCTTCAACTGCAACATTAAAAGGTTCGACCAATTGTTCTTTTCCTTCCTCTACCAATCCTCGCTTTTCCAATCTTCAAACCTTTAACCAAAGGTTTACCCAAGGGTTTAGGACCATGGGTTTAAGTAGTATAGGAAATGTGCAAGACCCGATCCAAATTCGACCGGGTAAGGTTTTACATAAGTTCATCGGTACCAAAGAACCTCTTTCTCAACTTCATTAGACTTGGGTGGTTGTGTGACCGTGGTTGTCATTAAGGAGGCATCACTTATTTCATTTGTACTACCGTGGATTCAAAGAACAATAAGAGTGGTTGTTTCCCTCCCACTTCTTCCTCTTCGCTTTCAACTACAACCTTTGAAGCTTCAAGCACGCTTCTTTTCCTCCATGTCAAGAACTATATAGTCACCACCATGATCTCCACTATCGAAATCCACCTCAACATCCATGTTTACATCCTCCCCGAATCAATGATTTTGCTCCTCCCTTTGAGGACCTCGCTTTTCTTAGGCATCTTCGATACTCTAGTAGATGCAAAGAAACCTTGGTCTTCTTACTCTCTCCAACACATAAACCCCGTGGCTTCAACTTTCTTATTGTATTTTCCATTTGTGTACTTTTAGCCTTAAATTCACCACTACTTGTATAATATTCTCACCATATGTGGTACCCGGGTTCGTAGACGTGGCATTGGGTTGAGTCGCAGGTAGCGGGGGATCAAAGATCATTGGTTTGGGTGTTTTGTGATGCGTATAGGTAATGGTTTAGCAAAGGATTCGATGGGTTAGCAGCAGTGTTCGGACGTGGTAGGAGTTGGTCGAGCATCATTACTTTGGTCGGGTCGATTCAAGTACCTCCCGATTATCGTGAATGTCCGCAAGTTAATCATATTAGGAATAAAGGTGTAAGCTTTCCCGAGAACTTGTCATTCTTTTTCTCAAGTGTGAACACCCTAGAAGACATATGATGTACCTCATACCCCTTTATCACTTAACGGTTTTTTGATCTGCTTCTCCACTATTAATTGAAAAACCTAGGATATAAGTAGTATTTACCCTTTCTTTAATGTTCTTCATAAACCCTCAAAGATCATCCTAGACCAGCTTAAACACCCTCCTCGTGATAAACATATGACAAGAGTTGCTATTTTTGATGGAAACTCATCAAACCCAAAGGGTCTTATTGCTTAGACACGTACAAAGTATGTATTAAAACTTCCATTGGGGTGAGAACATACCTTTATGATACTTAATTCTTTCCACATTTTTCTCATAACCCAATCTTTTCAACCTCTCAAAATATCTCGTGATCGATAAATTGACAACCCCATCAGATCCTCCAGCTTCAAAACCTCCCTAATCACCTCCTCTTCGACTATTATCTCATTCTTACCGACAACACCCTAATAACCTCTCGCCCATCTCGTTTTGAATTTCGCCTTCAACCAAAATTGATTAATGTAGGCTTTAAGAATGATAGGTTGTACACTTATTGCATAGTGAATTGGTGTATGTTTGATAAAATCAATCATCTCATGGAACCCTTCAAGATGATTGTTCTTGGTTAGGTATGCAACGACGTTGTGTGTGGTGGATATTCTTTCGCCATTTGTGTGATTTAGATGTAAAAGCCGCTTAACTATCGGTTTGGGAGTGGGTTAGGGTTTCAGAGCGCCAATTGCAAGTGTTTAAAGATCAATTATTTGATAGCGCAGTTGATTTGGGGATTATATACTTTAGATCAACATGTTACATAACCGCCTCGAGTTTCCATTTTCATCAATAATGCACTAGCAAAGGTTCAAATATACTAGCCGTGAGTTGCCCACACACGTGGGTGGTTAGAAATATACTACTCATGGGTTGCCCACCGCTATCCGTGGTTACAATTGTTCTATCATGGTTTCAAAACAAAGATTGGTTACACCATGTTTACTCCACAACAAGTCACACCTTATTCACATTTTGGATAAGGATCTTGTCATGTTTATTTGATCATGAGAGGTAATGCGCTTGTTTTAATTGTACATTCTTTGAATAATTGAAAGTGCACTAGAAGTGGATGCCCACAAACATTTGTGCTTACAGTAAGTGCTAATCACCAAGTCAAATATTCAATGACTTCATTTACTACACAACAACTCACACCTTCAGTTTTATAAATTAATGAATAATTTCCAAGTATATAACCCTGGAAACAAACATGCAAGTCTGGAAAGTGAAATATATGAAGTTTAAAGAAGTGAATTACATGTTTTTTTAAACTAAGATTAAGTTTATGAAAGAAACATACAAGTCTCCAGGCTGATAATCTAACTTTAACTTTCATTTTGGCTGTCCAAGGTGACCTTATTCAATCAGATTCCACAGATCCTCGTGTTCTTGGTCTTGCCGCATTCTCTCTTCCATTTCTCTTCAATTTCTATCTTGTTCGGCTAGTTGTTCCATTATTGCTTCATCTTCATGTCGCTTAGTAATCGACTTCTCACCATCAACATTTCCATTTATTTTGTTGTGCTCATCTTTATTCTTGTCACCTATTTCCTTGATGTACCAACGACCTTTTCAAATACATCCTTCTTAGATATTTTGTTAACTTGTTTCGTATATATTTTATTGTAGGATCGTGAATATTATGTTGTTTGATGATTCGGGTGGTCTAGGACAATGATTAAACAAGAAAGCCATTTTAGATAGATGAAGAGAGTTGAGAGGGAATTCTAGAAAGAGAGTTGCTTATCAAAAGTGAAAGATTAGATTAGAACTTCCAACCTCTACCTTGGAGGGTAGATGGTATTTATAGGTTACAATCTAAACGACCTCCCATCGGCCCTGGATCGTGGATACAGGGTAAAGACCCGTCCTTCCTCCACTTGTTGTTTCTAAACTAAGCTACGCTACAAATTAACTAATAAACTACTAAATAACGAATAACTATATGTCTACGAGCTAACTTATACTAGATAATAGTCAGTGACCGACTTTTTACTATGGAATTTTCTAATTCCTAACAATCTCCCCAAGGAGGTCACCCCATGATTTACATTTTGCTTCCTAGCATTCTATCTTTGACTTCGCTCTTGAGCTCAGACTTGAATTCTTCATTTCCACAATCTTTGTGCTTTAGCAACGATTCTTTAAGGTCCGAAACTTTGTACTTTAAGTGGAGGCCTTTAATCGATCCACATCTTTGATGATCTTCGAGCTTATCGAGATCATCACCACAAGAAATCTCGGATCACCCTTTATTGTGTTGCCATCATGTGAAGTTGTGACTTTCGGACCGACATGCTCACACTTTCTCGGATCATGACATCTTTCCATCGTGAGTAGCTGAAGCTTTATCGGTTCAAGATATTTGCGGAGTAGCGGTAAGCATAGTATAGAAATATCTCGAGCCAGTTCGTAGATATGCACCACCATGATTTCTTTAATTAAGTGCGGATGCGAGCATGCGGCTTTGATTGACTCCTCAATTCGATCACCGCAACCGTCAAATGTACCGCAAACAACAGCTAGTAATAAAACATACGAAAGCGCCTTTGATCACTTTCGTTGAATCGAGGTACACGACCCACTTTCCTCGCTGATCAAGACAAGTATCGCCTGTAATCGTAGGATTCCTAAGAATCTCCTCGATGTGGTTTCGCAATGTTTCTAGCTGCTCTCAAACCGAACGCCTCAAAGAAGACAACACGGAGTGAGTGAACCAAATAATTGAGATTCACCGATTGATGAAAATTGATTTGAAAACAATCGTGTATTGCTTGAAGAAAGAGTTTTGCAATACGAAGGTTTTATGAGAAAGATCAATTTTCAATCAAAAATACTTTTTGTATTTGAAAAAGAGTACACATTTGACGTGCTAGCGAAAAGAAGAGATTCGCACATCGAACGGTTTTTCTAAAAGTATTTTTTCAATCAGAGATACCTTTTTGAATTTGAAACATGAATACACATTCGATGCGCTAGAGAAAAGAAGATTTGCAAATCGAATGGTTTTTCCAAAAGCATTCGTCAATTCCATTCCTGGACCAAGGTTGATTCAAGAGTGAATCGCCCCATCGTTTCTATCCAGTTGTCACAAGCTTGATCTTTTGCAAGATCTCACATGTCACCCACCAAGATCTTGTTAGATGTTGGCTCTAGAAGGGTTTCCATCTTCATCGTGAATACTTTTACATACCACTCAGATGTTTTGGCAATACCACAAGGATAATGCGTAGGACTCTTAATATATACTTACTTTCCACATTGTGTGAAATAGCAAGTCTTCAAGAATTTAGTGTCCTAATGAGATATTGTGGATGATCTCTTGGCTCTAGACTCAATAGTGCATATTTGGTTCCTGTGCCGGAGACTAGGGAGAGGGTCTCCTTCTTCAATATCAACAATCTCTAAGAGAAATTGATAGATTATGCTCTGTTCCCGTGAGAATGAAACAAGCCCTTTAAGAGGAACTCGAGTGGCTTGGGAAGTTTAGTGCGCAAGGCCACTGGGTCCATGACGCCTTGTCTTCAATACCAAGTTACCTTAGTAACCACCAGCTTGCATATGTATTGAACCCGGTTTCTCCCTAAGGTTGAATTATTGAGGGCTATTTCTTTTCACCCTTTTCACATTAATTTCTTTTTCATTCTTCAACCCCTTCAAGGCTTACCAAGACTTCATAACTAGAACCTTGTTCGGTTTATTCCAAGATTAGCTCGCCTCACCCGCACTCTTCCCATATCTCACTTTTCTCCTTTTTTCAATATACCCAAGGACTCTACACTATCTAGTGGATTGTCCTCGGTAGATCCTTCCGGCTCAGCGGATCGGGAACAAATACCTAACATAACCATCCTTATAACTCCATACATAAAGTAAAATGGTCGGTCTTTTAGGTACAGTTCATTCTTCCTTGAAACCAATTGAAAAATCATTTGAAAACAATCAAGATACTTGTGATACGAGATCAAAGCATTTTGTACCCTAATAGTTTTGATCATTTAGAAAACCTCCCTCAACATGCGCGTATGATTTAGAAATTGTTTAGCACAGAGGCAAGAGGACTTTGAAATATTTTCTTTGATCACAATTTTCATACGAAAAAGCCATTTGATTTTCTTGGTAAATTCTCCCTCAATATGCATAGGATAAGAGAAATCATTTTAACACATAGAGGCAAGAGTTCTTTTGAAGCACAACCACAATCACAAGAGCCATTAAGAAAACCATTTGAAAACTCAATCAAGGTACTTTATAAGTCTCTTTAAAAACTTTTGTACTCGATAGTTATGCTCCCCTCAATATGTGCTACGAGATTCGAAAGCGCTAGCACATATGAGAGAGACTGCATAATTAAATCAAAATGATCACCTTTTATCAAATTTCATAATTAAATCACAAATTCTCCTCCGATCAAAATATCAAACCCTTTGAGATTTTGGATCCCAAATGATTTAATTAGGTTTAGAAAACATGGAGAAAATGTGGCCTTGTTTAAATACTCATCCGGTTTTGGATAAATCCTCTTCCTCAACATGTGCATTGTGTATTTGAAATCGCTTGCACATGGAGGCGGAGTGCCTTCAAGGACTAAAACCAATTCCATTAAAACAGATTTGAGATTTAAATCACGATCTCTCCCGCGATCAAAATTTCAAACCATTTGAGATTTGTAATCCCAAAAGATTTAAATTATTTAGAAAATTTTAGGGAAAGACGTGGCAAGATTTAATTTTGAAAGATGATGATAGGATCGATTTAGACATTAAAGATTGTTAGTGTCGTATGATAGTTTTAAGAGATCTTTAGTAAAATAAAACAATTTCACAATCAAACAAGAACAGTAAAAATTTCATTTTGAAAGACCTTGATTCTAAAGAAAAAATCATACCATGACATAACATTAAATCTTTAGATCTCCACTTATTTTGTACAAAGCGTAACTTTTGTGAAGAAATATCGCTTGAAAATATTTTATTTTAAATCACTCTCCCTCAATCCATGATGAGGAAGTAAAATACATCCAAAACATCTTCACAAACTGTTCTTGGTCGTTCATATCACAAATCCTTCATCTTCCATCATTTGATCTATAAACCCAAGTTTATGCAAGGAAGTTCCAAAGATCAAGCTACTTCATCAAATCTCTAGCAAGTTTATGATCTTCTTGAGTTTAAATCCACTCAAGTCACTTAGTACTTCATCACCAACTCTTCAAGTTTGCAAGGGTGCCAAGTGGAAAGCTAGCTCAATCCGTCTTCGCGATCAATCAAAGTCCTATCCTTACTAAGTTACTCCTTTCTTATTGAAAGCCAAAAGTTGTAAGCAACTTATCACCACCATCATCTCATCTTTATTATTCATAATCTTAACTATTTCATACTATATATATAGTTACTTCATTCATGATGTACATATACTCAATCACTTGTTTTAATTAACATATTGTCATAAAAGTAACAAACTAGTAAACTAGTCATATTCTACACATGTGAGACCATTAAAAACAGAATATAAGGACTTTCTAACTTATAATATGGTAGACAAGATAAAAGGTAAACATAGCAATTTGAATCACCCAAAACGGACAAACGAGTCAAAAGTTATAGCTGAAGTTAGCAAAACCAAAACGAATCGCTAATAGTTGTTGCTTTGTGTTTTGCCGTTTAAAATAGTATCGGTCCAATCATCAAAAGTTAAAACATAAGAAAGTTGTCCGAATTTTCTTCAATAGCAAAGAAGATCGGACCTTGAAAACGCTTAAACAAAGCCATAAATCTTAAACAACCCAGAATTTAGTCTCATAACTATACTTTCACACAACTAAAAGCAAACCAAGAGGCCTAAATAATCCAAGACCACGGCACGGCTAAGGCCAAAGCTAAGTCTCAAGACCATGGTAGTCAAGACCAAAGTCACGGCAAGGGTGGCTAAAGCCTCAAGGCTTGTTTGCCCAAGACCGCTAACTATGGTAATTATATTTGAAACGACGAGAACTTGTAAAACTAGATAGTTATTAAACATGATAAACTTTATGTTATAACAATCTTCACTCAAAACACATGTTGTATTTACTAAGTGCTACAATAGTAGGGAGCTTCATGAGGGGTTCCATTTGAGTAAACTTATCGACGAGTCAGTCGGATTTACGATTTAAAGTGTCCTAGCCTCAACGCATCGCATGACCTCCGAATTATGATGGCAACAAGAGTAATGACATCTATAAACTAAATACGCCACATATTAAAGATCTTTTATAAACATCATATGATAATTGACTACATCATGATCAACATAGGAATATATAGGATGGTTTATGTTTCCTTAAACATTATTCCAAACCTAAGTCGCAACATCATATTCTAGGTTGCTCGTAGAAGTTCTCACGATATCCATCATTCTCATTATACATTTGATATCATTTACTCGTGAGTTCATAGCCCCACTTTCTATTACTTATTGTTTTACAAACTGGGAGATACATGCTTTATTTTAAATCGAACACATTGCTTTCAAACCAGATGCTTATCTCAATGTATTATTTGCACTAAGTACCACTATTGCCAATCTTAAGTCCCTATTATCATGAACCATTAATCACAGAGTGAACGAATAATGTGGATAGATCTATCGAATGACAAATCCCGCTTGTGTTGACCGGTAGGCAAACAAACGCTCTCTATTTGAACATCTATAGGTTTATTGGCAAACTACCTATTAGGGCATCGTTATTATTTTATGACACTTTTAACGTTTTGGTATCATGAGCTTAGTGCAATAATATCTCTTTTGGTTTTCAAACCATTGGTGTGAATTTATAACTCACACTACAAACATTATGTGTTCAACTGATTTCCAAAACTCTATGAATTTCACTCAACCTTTGTGTTGACAGTTTAAGCATGTATTTCGTGTCCATAATGCCTGTCGGGCACGGAAGAGCAGGATACTAAAGAAGGCTATACATTTTATTATCATTCGAAACCTATTTAATATATTTTGTAAACAATGGAACCAACGGGACCTCATTTTGTAAACTCGATATTTATATAAATTGAATGATATATCTTTTAAACGACTTTAGAGATCGTTTATTGTTATGATCGCAGTGCATGAAGTAACACCCGCTTGAATTCACAGATCATGAAATTGGGGTGCAAGAAATGCTACACAACCCAAGATTTTGATAATGCACTCGAGCTTCAGCAAAAAACAGGTCACAAAAACTTGAAGACGCGGGTATGAAAAGTGGTCTAGGCATATTAAAGGAAAAAGATACAATTATTTGACGCCAAACAAGGCGGAGTCAATAAATTAATTAACAAGGCACGCTCAAAGGTACCAATAACTATGCTCTTGAGTACTAATACGCCTTCTACAGGATTGGTATTTCAATGTCGCAAAATACTACGTATAACTATATATTAGCCGCCTCACATTTACTTGTTCGATAAATGTTACCTTATGTATGCTTATTTTGCAGACGCACCGAATTTGAACTTACACAATGGGCGCCTAGGAAGGTTGAGCAGAATGGAAGAGTGCTAATTGGGAAGTAAGAGGCATTGCCATGTGTGTCGTGGTACCAAGTTATAGACAATCGTCGAGTCATATTGTTGATTTTGTAAAGAATGAATGTAGCAGTGTACCGCAATAAAAGTTGTCAATTATGGTAAATGTTGTTTATTGTATGGTTTTTTGACGAAGACTGTGGCAGAAATGGCAACTTCGGGACTACCATGTGGTCATGTGTGCAGTGTGAGAAGAAAATTGACTAACAGAATAGATGGGCGGAAACATGGTTTACAAACTCGACTCAAAGGCACATATCATGAAATGGTGTATCCTTTGGAAATAGAGTCGAATGGCATGATCCGGTAACTTGCAAAGGTTAAACCGTCATGATGGACAAGAGAGGTGCAGAAGACCTAAAACAAAGATCGCCCCATCAAAAAATGAGGAGCCAAAGTTAGAAATGCGGGAGGGTGGTACCGTAGGGCATACCCGTAGCATGCATGGAACCCGGCCTAAAAGGTAACCTAGATTGTTCGCTCAAATGTATATCTAATATTGTTTTTAGTATTTTGACACGATTGGTTGTATATGTTGTTAGAAAAACGAATAGGTGACGTATGCGGAAAAAGTTATGCAAGGATGGCACCCGAATGTGGAACGCCAGAAGGTGGGTCGTGCTCATTTTCAATTGAAAGATGACCCTAATCGAAGTGGACGCATTAGTATTTTCAAATGGGAGAATTTACCAGATTGGGATGTCAGACGTTGGGATGGAAACCAACTAACAACGCTCGGAGGGTTACATATAATTTCGCATTAACCTAAATTCACCCCGAATCATCAAATACATATCACTTGGATGATTTCAATAACATGGATAATTACTAGGTCAATGTTCTCTTTAATTAACTAATGTAATAGTTGCTAAAGTATGTGTATGCTTAAAGTTAAACAATACTCATATGGTTGTGTGGTTTGATTGTTGTTCCAAGATTAACTTACAAACTATCAATTATTGGTGTGTTGCACTTTGATAAGTGTTAGAAATAATAGTTTTAACCAATTATTTGTATTTTGTCGTGAATAAAACGTTGTGTTTGTGTATGAATGTTTTGTTAAGTTTCATGTTCAAGGTCATGGTAAATAATTGTGAAAGGTTAGGCATGCAAAAGGCTAGTGCAAAACCAAATATGATTTGTCCTGCTTGGATGTTTATTCGTAAATAGTAAATCTTGTGAGCATGTGTAAGTGAAAAAACAAATATAGTGACAATATGGATTGGGTTTAAAGTATTTGAAAATAGTAATTTTTATTGGATGTTATTCAATAATATGGTAGCAGTATGCATCATGTGACAAATGCTATATGAGGACATGGATTGGTGTCATGATAATACAAATATGCAATAAAGAATGTATGTATTCACGCTGCCTATTTAAAGACCGAAACCCATCTTGTTAGTTAACCGCTTTATTTATTTATTTTTAAATTTTGGGATAAGGAAATGTCTAGATTGCCTAGGTGTGATAAGCTTAGAGCCTATGCAAATTCTAACAACCGGCACGATATGTTAGTCTTCTATTGCTACCAAGCCTCTGGCGAAGATGTTCGTATGGCACAACAATTGAATGCGCTGCGGGAAGATTGCTTCAAATCATCAAGAAAGGCTTAGCTTCATTCAAGAATTGAGAGTGTTGGAAGCAGGCATGCTCAAAAAACAATGAGAATATTTGAGGGGTAATGGTAAAGATGATCAAAAGATCATGCAGATGCGTATCCTTTCACGGAACTCGGAGCTAAATGTCATGAACAATGGCATCTTTATCGAGAGACCGGGGCTTGATGGATCTCTAAGTGTGTGTCTTTTCAGGTGTTCTATGTTGTTTTTGTTTTTGCGTAGTATGTGTCCGTTATCTTATTATGAGTGTTCTTGTAGTGATTGTGTGTGACCCATGAAATGCTATTGTAAGATATTAAATTGAATAAAATGGGTTGTTAAATTTGTATGAATTAATTTTTTTCCTAAATTCGACTTTTATTTTAAATTGTATTTTGAAGTGGTTATCATAATGAAGTATGTATATTAAGTATTGTTGGATAGAATTACCTCACAAGTACTAGTTGCATTGGTTTGTGTTAAAATAGCAGTGGTTTCTTCTAAACTAGCCGTGGTATCTTCTCAACTAGCCGTGGTTTCATCTGAACTAGCCGTGGTTTCTTCTCTACTAGCCGTGGTTTCTTCTCATCTAACCGTGATTTCAGCAGTATACTAGCCGTGGTTTCTTCTCAACTACCCGTGGCTATAAGCATTCTTGAAACCACGGCTAGAAGGATCAAAGCACTGATCAATGTCATTTAAAAAGATGTTAACAAGAAAATTAATAAGTAGTAGTAAATTGGCCACCATGAAAAGGGCACTTATCTTGCAAAATGAGATGAATTCCATCGACTACATTCTTTAACTTTGCAGCAGTTGTTTCTTCTACACAGGTAGCGGATACAGCAACATAAAGCAAAATGAAAAGCTTTTCATTATTTAAAGATAACTTACCAAGAAGATTAATAAGTTGTAAATAAATGCCACCATGAAAAGGGCACTTATCCGGCAAAATGAGAAGCATTCCTTCCCGATAATTTCTTTGAATACAAATGATACAAAAAACACAACCATGCGAACACTTTTAATGACAACGATATTAACAAAATAATACTTCGCTTTGGGGTTCACATTAATTAAACTAGTTGATACATCGCTTTACTACATACCACGATACAAAATTCGTCCCTTGTTACAAACAGTTAGAATTACAACCAAATATCACAACAACATGTCTACCAAACACATACCCGTGTTTTAAAAAAAATTGCCATATGCTCACGATATGCAAGCAGGCACATGTGGTTATCAACGCCAATGACTTCCCATGTGACAATCAGATAAGAATATGCATACCATATACCACAATCACCAAACAGAGTCCCCGATATGGAACGTTGGGTGCATTCTTGAAGGTAATTGCATATGTTGTCGATTTATACCTTTCTTCCGAAGACATTGGCTTTGTCTAGAGCGATTGGTAGTCCGCACCGATATACATCCAAACATATTTTGTTATTTTACATACCAACTTAACACAATACATAACAACTTAAATGTTTACATCTCGACACCAAGCTACGGCAAACATCGAAACATAAACTACACCAAACTACAATGAAACAAGACATCCTAATAAACCGCCATATCACGATGAGTCCTGCAAAATAAGTGATTTACGTAACGGTTTGAACAAAAGACCCAACATCTCCTCGATGCCCAAGTCTTGGAAGTTCCAAAGAGCAAGCTTGTATAGTACAATGGTTGCGTTAAATCCTCCCCGTTTCCAATTTCAATTATGAGGTCGTCGTTGTCGCCAAAACCAATTAATTTGAGTGCTATTGGGGTGGTAATGCTAAGAAGTCGTAGCGAGATGCAATCGTACCACCAACAACCGTTATAACCCATATAGAAAAATAAGGCCGACATCCCTGAATATTTCCGAAACGACTCATGACTGTCTCGTATGTTTGAAACATAGAAGGGTAAGGAAGGTTGCCTATTAATTCATCGTATGTCCGTGACTTGGAACGGTTGGTGAGCAAGTCAAAAGACACAATCAAATAGCTGTCGAATGTGCTACCATCGTTAGCATACAACCGTTAATAACCACACCAATAGATGTGACCCCCAACATTAGCTTGACTTGCTTTTTTGATTCTGATTGTGTTCGGAAGCAAGCAATGCTGATCTAACACCGTCCATTGTTTAGAGGAGAGGGTGAAAATTAAGACAGTGCATGGCTGTGTTTGATTGAATGGGTATGAAATTTTTAGGAAGGTCGGATCAAAATTGTCGGGACGAATCCCAAAAGCCATAAAGCTTTTCATACCCTGTGATGTCAAAACATAGGGGACAAACGTATGATCGATCGGTTGATGGAAGGGTTCCAAACGACCGCCATGGTATCACGGACAATTGGTCCATAGGTAAAACCCCAACTCCATGTGACCAACCAATTGGTTTGGCGTCAGAAAATGAAATGTTTGAGGAAAGAGGTTCAAGTCAAAATTTTGATTTACCAAACCCACGTAACCTTTAAACCTCCGCTTGTCAAAGAAACGCGTGAAATCGGTGGAGTGATTCAACACCAAAGCGGACGGTGAAATGCATGTTGTCTATGCAAGACTTCAAGCCTTGGTGACATCTGACATTGAGCCACACACCTCAACGAGAGCCTATTAACTATGTCCATTTGAACTTCGTGGAATGTTGTCGACATCGTGAAAGTATATTGGGCAACTGTGAAATCGCTAAGATGGGCAAGTTTCACAAGAATTTTGTGGGCAACTATTAAGCTGTAAGTATGTGTTTAGTGTTGTATGGACGAAGAGTATTATAAATAGAACAATTAGAGCATTCATATCTAGGGACCAACCCATAAGATATGCATTTAAGAAATAGTACATATTAAATGGTTAAACAGTTAAGTTCCGGTTTAAAGAGTTTACTTGTGCTTAATACTACCATCAAATTAATGATCAAGTACAAGGACAAGTTCATAAACACTTGAAAGTGTATGTTACATAATTAATTATAGTTGAGCAACTATGACGCATGGGCAACTTAGTCAATAACTAGTTTGTTTGTAACTACTACTTACAAAAATGTTGTTCCTTTTAAAGTCCGATAGGCAACTTAGTCAATAACTAGTTTGTTAGTCATAACTAGTTTGTTAACTTTGTTGTATTGACAAACATTTATCAATTAAGAACTTATAAGCAATGGTACTCAGAACATGCCCGCATCTTCTTGTACCAAGGACGCCACTCGCCTACAGCTTATAGCCACCGTCAGAAATGTTACAACCCCGTCCTAATATGGAATCGAGCCGAAACCAATGTTTTTCCTTTTCATTGATAGGCATATAAACTTGCCATGTATAACACAAAAGGCCAGCTTTAACAAAACACATAACAATATATGTATAAAGGAATGAACACAACTATTACTGCTCAACATCACCCATTGGTGTTTGTACTTTTCCCTGCTAACATACCAAATGGGGATGGAGTCTTGTAATAGCAACTAAACAAAGTATGCGCTACCATAGCCCAATCGCCATCGGTCCGAAATGCAACATGTATTCCACCCATAACTCTATGTGCTATAAAGCAACAATAAAAATGATTAGGTATAAAAGCAACAATATAAATGAATATACTATCGGGTAAAAGATATGCTGATTACCTCGCCCATAAGCCAACCTTTCTTAGGAGGTCTAAACACACTAAGATTCCCAAAACCTCCGATCCACACGAACTTCTTTCGACCAAGGAAACATACATTGAAGGGCCCTGCTTTCCAAGAAATTCGCCGTACTCATCAAGAAGATGTACTTTGTCGATAGCCTTGTTCCTTCTGAAAGAACCTACACACACGTTGTTGCTAACACGTAAATTAAAAAAAGTTTAAAAAATATAAATATTAAAAGTTGTTTTCATACCTCAACCAAGGTTTAACATTTTGTAAATGCGGTCATATCCGGATCCCACCCATGTGTTCGATTATTTTCGATTCCACAAATCTTTTGACCAAGAATACGACGACTCAGTACCATCGTTTTTACTCCTCATGTCGTAGGTTATATGCGCTTTGGCTCTTTTCCAATGGTCCGAATTATAGAAAGCTATAGACCTCTTTTCTTTTCCTTCTCAATCTTCAACAACTTTGCCTTTTTGCAACCTGGCGATTCTTCTCTCTATCATCGCCATTAGAAAATCCTTTTCCATCATCTTTTGTTCTTCCATCCTCCACCGTTCTTCCTCTTCTTTCCTCAACCTTAATTCCTCTTCCAACAGATACTCACGAGTAACAATGTGATGCATTTAAAATACATTTAATACAAGATGGCAAAAGTGTACATTTGGATATCACATTACCGAACTACGTCATCCTCATCATCACAATCTGCCTGCTCCGAACGAATGCTAGAAATAAGAGAGTCAAGCAATTGTGGAATTCACGATTTACTTGGTCTCAAACTCATAAATGAGGTGGGAAAAGGATGCGAGAAAGTCCAATTTATCACGTAAGCTTAAATAAAGTTCATTGTAAAAAAGCGGATAGTTCTTTCACATGCAAGGACCTACAAAACGGATAGTTCTTTTCAAAGAAATAAAGATAATATATCGATGAATCGGCCTCCGAAATCCATGAGTTCTTTCACTTGCAAGGACCTACAAAGTAATAAAGGGTATTATCCTTAACAATAATTCTAATATAAACGATAGTTATTATTTAACGTTGACTAGTAAATAACTCGAATAATAGCCTCGAGTTTGAAAACACGAGAATTCAACTCTTGAATGACACAATCCTTGAGGTCGATTTACATAGAAGACTATGTGTCCGCACTCCTAGACACAATCGGTAAATACTTTTTTCCGTCCTACCACGTTTCGATGCGGCACCCAACTTACGTAGATACACATCGAATCATGCGGTAATTTTGTTGGAAGAGTCCTTGGTATGTAGTGCGGTAAAATTCCTAAATTGAATATACCACTCCGGATCGGTGCTCGCCTAATGTTGGTTTCAGATCATAAATTATCTTCGAGTCCTAAATAACATCATCAACAACAAGGAAATTAAATTGCATATACCGATCCGATCGGTGCTCGCCTAATGCATTGAAACATTTGAATGTGTTTTACCTTGCCAAATAGCAATCCATAATCCGATCTTGTAAACATTACTTTCTTGACCACGCTCATCACCTGGTATGACATCCGGGACTTTATTCCACCAACGATCGCTTCTTTCAAACGACTAAGAATCCATATATACAACAATAAAGATGCATTACTCTCATACATTGGGTTCAATAATAATACTAAGAAAAGATAATATAAATAGGAATAACCTTGAATGCCCAAACAAATCTAGCAACCGTGTATGTGGAACATACTTCGGCCTCTTTCCGCACTTTAGGTGTTCCCACTTGTGGTTTGATACAACGTCTAGTATCCGTCGCACAAGTGCCTCCAATGTGCTCCCCATGGAAAGGAATTCCATGCTTCTAGGTCTTCGACCAAACGAAGGTGAATCATCCACCCTTCAACCAATAAGCGACCCATTAAAATAACCTCTAACGATAACAATAGACACACCGCGGATCGTGTTCATCAATTAATTTACCGAACAACTCTTCATCCTCAATAACACCAAGAAGATCTAAGTTGGAAAGTTTTACCTAATTTTTGGGAAATACCTCAACTTAAATGTTAAATCCCCGAACTATATAAATCAAAACTTGCATCCCAAACGAAGCTTTGTTATAAGAGAAAACTCGGGTCGACCAAAATGTAGACTACGACCATCAAGAGTATATATAAGGGGCATGTCATAGCTTGTTTTATCCATTAAACCCTGCTTTTGTAAAACATAATCTAACATATGTGGTTCATGGTCAAGAAGAACATATCCACCACCTCCAAAACAGTTGTCTAAACAATTTCCTTCTAGTATGATTCGACTTTTCTTTAATTATTGAAAGTATTTCAATTTGCTCTAACAATGACATTGGCTCAGATTCCTAAAAAAAAAAAAAAAAAAAAAAAAAAAAACCAATAACAACAATTAACAAGTATCTTACGAAAACTACAATCAATAAAAACGATACCGACTTCCTACTACCGCAATCATATTTAACAAATGAAACATTTGTATCATACTCACACCAAATAAACAATGGCCCAATAATAGACAACTATTTAAACATTTGAACGAGGCTCGGATCCAGATAAATCAATAGTTTAAAAACATCGATATAACCGCCATGGTCGCAATAGTATAAACTATACAATTGCCACGCCAAGACACAATATCGCATCACTTGCATGATTTAATAAGATAGATGTCGCCACCACCTCATACACACACACACACACACACACCTTATGTATACACACCAGATGGATTTGCTACATTGTTGAACAAACATAATTATAGTTTCGCTAGATTCTTGAAAAAATTAAGAACAATATGATATAGTTGCGGATTCAAAAGAAAGTTGAACATACCAATGTGGCCGTTAGTTTGTAGGTGTGTGAATTTCAACTTAGTGAACCCTTCGATCCCCATACGATTACCTTTTGTCGCTTCAACTCCCTTTGGGCAAAGGCCCGCACCGGCGGATTGCTAGATCGCTGAAAACAAAAGGCAATCGTTCGGGAATTCGAAATGGATAACTGCTCGAAATTCGTACACATATACAAAGTAACGTCGCCACTAGAAATGTTCTACTTCCTTTTAATCCACAAGTATATCATATTGATCCTTAACTTTTAACAAACTATAAAAGTGTATAACAAGTGTATCGAGACTCATATAAACTTGGCGACCGACAGCATTCATTATGCATTAGCAAGGCTCGGATCTTTAAAAACTTGGATAACCACGGAACATCGAGGATATAACCGCCATGGTCGCAAAATTATGTAATACAATTGCCATGCCAACGTCGGTAAATCACATCATTTGCATATGAAAATAAGATATGAGTCATCACGACCTCTTGCATATCACAAATACAGGTTGTGGACAACAGAACCGAAACGGTTAATTATGGTTTAAAATCATACTTATAGTTTTGCTAGATTCTTAAAAAAGTTAAGAACAATTGATATACTTGCGCATTCAAAAGAAGTTGAACATACCAATGTGGCCGCGTTATTTTGTAGGTGTGGAATTTCAACTTAGTGAACCTTCGATCCCTCAAAGCACCATTTGTCGCTTCAACTCCTTTGAGCAAAGGTCCGCACCAGCGGATTGCTAGATTGTTGAAAAACAAAAGGCAATCGTTTGGAAATTAAGAATGGATAACTATGTCAAATTCGTGACGATATACAAAGTAACGTGGCCACCTAGAAATGTTCTACTTCCCTTTTAATCCACAAGTATATCAAATTGATCCTTAACTTTTTTTAAAAACCTAGCAATAGTATATAAGAAGTATATCAGACTCATATAAACTTCGAAAGCGAGTGTGCAATGTAATATGCATTAACAAGGCTCAGATCTGTAAAAAAGTTGAATAAACACCAGAACATCAGGATATAACCGCCATGGCTGCAAAATAATGAAATTAAATTGCCATGCCAACATACGGTAAATCACATCATTTGCGTATCATATAAGATAATCATCATCACGACCTCTTGCATATCACAAATACACACATGTGTCCCAAAATAAACCAACTACTTCAAACAATTACCTATGTAAAGGAGTTGGTTAACAAAGTTGATTGTCAATATGTTATAAACAAGTGGATAAACATTAGTACTTTGACCCTCCACCGAAATCCATTGCCATGTCAAAACCCATTGCTATGCGGTGACATAGGAATGGGTTTTCGAGGAACCTCAAAGTACCAACGCCCTTCTACAATTGTGGATTCTAGAAAAGCATTTCGGTTGGATAATCATGAAGTGTGGCGTGTCATGAACATTACACACTATCGTGATCATTGAGATATTCAAAGACAATTTGAATGTATGAAGTTGCAGATAGCCACATTCTTACTTTCAACTTGACTTTCAATCCACAAGTATATCATATTGTTCCTTCTTTGTTAAGTAACTCCTTTACATATATAAACTAAATTTTTATAAAATCTATCAATGCCTATAACAATTATATGACACTCATTGCAAATTACGGCAATATTATGATATGTAAAGCCCATTTATTGTTACGGTTACACGATGATGAGGGCTGAATATTTAAGGGTAGAAAGTGGTAAATGGGTTTAGCTTGCTCGAGTTCATAGCTGTGTATGTGATTTTAGTGTGTAATTTTGGTGTGAACTCATGTGTGTGCGAGAGAGAGAGAGATGATAAGAAGAGATGAAAGGGTTTGTAATGATAGTGCTAGAATAGTGCAGAGTGAAGGGGTTAATGAGGCACCCTCACAAACCCTTTCATATCTCTCGCCACCATTCCACCACTATCCTTACCAACCTTTTCATCTCTTTTCTTATCATCTCCGACCTCTCTTTCACACACACACACGTAGTTTCACACCAATAATTACACTAAAACACCCACACAGCTATGAACTCGAGTAAGCTAAACCCTTTGAACCACCTTTCTACCCTCATCATCGCAGAATAAAATATCAAGATAATATAAAGTGATCATATCAAGATATGAAAAAATTAACTTCCCTAAATGGCCCATGGGCAGCAAATGGCTTTGAAATTGGTCTAAACTCCTCCATATACTTGTTTGTTCCGCGTCAATCCAGTTTCTTGATTGAATAGCATGTCGATCTAGGTTGATTTATGATTCACAAATGATCCCGTGTCCGACATGCCATTCAATCAACAAAGTGAATGTAAGTAAACAAACTATCGCATTTGATTAACCGCGCTTCATCTAAGATATAACCACCATGGTCGCAACAAGTAGTGAATAATCAAACATGGATGAACGACACCATATTAAGTTAGTTTCGTAACATAATATGGTGGTGTCACATCCATCTTTGATCATTGATATGTTAGTTTCGTAACATAACACGGAGGCTCGGATCAGATAAATCAATAGTTAACGTAACATCGAGGATACAACCGTCATGGCATCGCAATAGTATAGAATTGCCGCGCCATGAAACGGAATATCGCATCATTGCATGATTTAATAAGATACTTGTCATCACGACCTCTTACCAATTAACAACATATATACATAATGGAATTGTTTGAAAAAGTTGCATGTCTAGTTTACTCACATACATGATACAAATCTTCGAGCCAATCATGCTTCATCGGGACGGCTGCGCTAGGGAGAAATGATTATATACTCTCACAAAAATATATATTCATGTGTTGCCATAGGATGCAAACCACAATGAAACATGATTGACCAAGATGTTAATCATCTATGTGAGTATACCAATCGAGTTTCTATTTATATGCATTAGCAAGGCTCGGATCAGTAAAAGGTTTGATAAACACAAAACATCGAGGATATAACCGCGTGGTCGCAAAATAATGTATTAAAATTGCCATGCCAACATACGGTAAATCACATCATTTGCATATCAAATAAGATAATCATCATCACCTCTTGCATGTACTAAATACAAAATACATTTCAAACCTTCCTTCTCAAACACACATTGAAATAAATAAGCAAAAGTTGCCCAATAAATCGCCTACGTAAGTACAATGTGGGCCCATGTCAACTATACGGGAGAGGTTCCACACACACACATTTATTGACATATTGAGGGTAATAAATTTTCAAACTTACCCACTTTATATGTGTGAATTTAAATTCAGTGGTGTTGCTAAATAGGTTACAAAATTCTATCAAAAATGTCTACAAAAGACTTCGTACCAACAATTTGAACTGTTTCCATAACAAAAAGACTTCTTGCTAACAGCCAGAACAAAAGACTTCACAACAAATTGATGAAGAACAACTTTTAATAGAAATGGAGGAGGTCGCTATTAAGGAGGAAGAAGAATGGGAGATAGCGAGAAGAGAAGCGGCTCTTAAGAAGGAAGTCGAAGTGGCGACTTATGCTCCAAGATGAAGAAGTGTCATAGAGATGGAGGAAGTCGCTCGGGACAGAGAATTCAATGCATTATATGCAGAGTGGGATGAGCGCATTTGAAGGTTGCTCGAGTATCTTTACGACGATGGTTACGACTCTAACAACTCTCAAACTTGGGATCACCGGATTATATTTAGTCGTAGTCGCATTTAATTTTCGGTGTATTTTGTTTCGTTAACCCAACCAGTTTGCACCATCATTAGAGTGCTTTTTTCACTTACTACCACTTATCTTACATTGGTTTAGTCACTTAGTCTACAACAACATCCGTCATTTTGTTTCTCAAACTTAATAAGTAGCAACAAATCACTAAAACCACAAGAACAATTAATCACCCAATACGTTACCAGTTATCTTACACTGCTTTATTCACACCCATCATTTGTTTCACAAAACTTAACAAAACCAATTAATCACCCAATACGTTAACCCTAAAATATCGAAACCCAAAATCAAACAAGAACAATTACGTAAAGTTAACTCTAACTTAGCGAAACCCTAAATTAGCGAAACCCTAAAATAGCGAAACCCTAAATTAAAAACCATAAATCAATAGATGAAATACGTAAAATTAAGCCCAAATAGCGAAACCCTTAATCAAAACAAAATTACTTACCCTAGCCCAAATCGTTTTTCCGATAGACATTAGATCGGACAAATCGTATGGCGATGTCTTGGTCGAGAATTGTGTTTGCTCACGAAGTGTGTTGAGGAAGATTGTGTGTGATAAGTGTAAATAAGAAGTGTGTTGAGCAAGTTTCTATTTGTATAAATGTATAAACCTCAGATAAATGTATAAAGGTTAAAAATTACTTATACCTTTTTTTAATTTTTATACATATAATGCATCAGATACTTTATACATTATAAGTCACTTAAAAGACAAAGGTAGGACCAGGTTGCCCAAGTTTTACGTACTTTTAATAATAAAATAAGACTATATTTTTTCACTAAAGACAAAAATAGTCGAGTTCCTGCGATATTAAAAGTTTCAAAGTTCTTGTTAAAGATCTAAGACACTTGTCTTTAGTACAAGGTGGCCCCACAAATGGGACACATGTCGATTATTTAGGATAGTTGCCCAAATATCGAGTCGGGAGAGTTCTGCGTGAGCGTTTGAGAAGTGAAAAAAGTGGGGCATTTGAGGTAATAAAGTTGGGCAACCTGAGGCATTTAGAGAATTTTCCTTTGCACCCCATTTCTTTCTCCAAGACTACACCCCTAACACAATTTGTTAATGTGACTGAACGACAACCCAGAATTATATTTATAAAAACAAAATTTCATTCAATTTTTTTACCACTTCATTATAGTAAAATAGAAAAGATTATTTGATTACACTATATTTTTACCACTATATTATTGTTAAATAGTAAATAACACTTTGTATATTAAACTCGTACTCGTATCATATGTGCTATTGTAAATAATTAATTTAGGAAAATGATGCAATAGACCAAGCGCTCGAGGCTACTCACTTTCCCGACCACTTTATTTTCATTTGAAAATGGACCGAGGCAACCACTGTCATTAGAACTTCATCGACATCGTGATAAGTGTCCCGTGTGTAAGGTATTGTTTTTTGGGCAACTAAAAAGCACTGGCAACCGATATTTTAAAAAGGGTTTTATCATTTTACGTTAGACAAAAAGTACACATTTGAATAGTAAGTAAAGGGATTTATATTCAAAATCCAAAAGTCACCGACAAAAAACATCCATAGTTACTGCTTCCGCTTTTTGCTTCTCGCACAAAAGCATTCTTATTTACAAGATTATTTTCACAAATCAAACCGCTTCTTCACGCCCCTCTTCCTTGTAACGCCGCTTATGTCACCATCTTTAAAGCTATCGGAGTTGATTGCAAACCACATTCGATTGATCAAGTTTTTAAAAATGTTCTCAAATATGGTACGTAAATATTCTTCTCGTTGTTTATTACATATGATTATTTCCATAACATCTCATATCACTTTTAGACTAATTTTAGTCTACTCTAAATAAATTCACGGTCGCTTCCGAAATTTCGTTCTTTTCCGATAAACTCATGAAAGCTGCTGCTTTTTTACCCGTATTTTACCATGTTTTTTCATCCAATGAGACTTATCACCCATTTTATATTTTTAGATAAAGTATAATGATGAGTTTCATCATTCATACAAGTTTCAGATTTTACGATACCCGGTTTACGCTTTTATGGCTTAACGACTTACTGCTGGCATTTAACTAACCAAAACTTACTCTAAACTCAAGATAAGATCAAGACTATCCACCTAAGTCATCTTATCATGTCTTGACCGACCTAAGGGGAACATCATTTTGGTGGCAAAATCCTAACCATGGTTCCTTTAGATCATTACAAGTGTCCTAACCTAACCATGGTAATAATATTTAACCCAATATATGGTTAACCAAACTTACCCTCCTATAAATAGGAAGTAAAATACATCCAAAACATCTTCACAAACTGTTCTTGGTCGTTCATATCACAAATCCTTCACATCTTCCATCATTTGATCTATAAACCCAAGTTTATGCAAGGAAGTTCCAAAGATCAAGCTACTTCATCAAATCTCTAGCAAGTTTAGTGATCTTCTTGAGTTTAAATCCACTCAAGTCACTTAGTACTTCATCACCAACTCTTCAAGTTTGCAAGGTGCCAAGGTGTGGAAAGCTAGCTCAATCCAAGTCTTTCGCGATCAATCAAAGTCCTATCCTTACTAAGTTACTCCTTTCTTATTGAAAGCCAAAAGTTGTAAGCAACTTATCACCACCATCATCTCATCTTTATTATTCATAATCTTAACTATTTCATACTATATATATAGTTACTATGTTCATTCATGATGTACATATACTCAATCACTTGTTTTAATTAACATATTGTCATAAAAGTAACAAACTAGTAAACTAGTCATATTCTCTACATGTGAGACCATTAAAACAGTAATATAAGGACTTTCTAACTTACATAATATGGTAGACAAGATAAAAGGTAAACATAGCAATTTGAATCACCCAAAACGGACAAACGAGTCAAAAGTTATAGCCAAAAGGTTAGCAAAACCAAACGCCGAATCGCCAATAGCTTGTCAGCTTGTGTTTTGCCGCTTTTAAAATAGTACTTCGGGTCCGAATCATCAAAAGTTAAAACACGAAGAAAGTTGTCCTGAACGACGCTTTTCCTTCATTAGCAAAGAAGATCGGACCTGAAAACGCGAAACAAAGCATAAATCTTTCAAAAATAAACCGCCAGAATTTAGTCTCATAACTATACTTTCACACAACTAAAAGCAAACCAAGAGGCCTAATGGCCATAATCCAAGACCACGGCTACGGCTAAGGCCAAAGCAAGTCTCAAGACCATGGTAGTCAAGACTAAAGTCACGGCAGGCCATGGCTAAAGCCTCAAGGCTTGTTTGCCCAAGACCGTTAACTATGGTAATTATATTTATGAAACGATTTAGAACTTGTAAAACTAGATAGTTATTAAAACATGATAAACTTTATGTTATAACAATCTCACTCAAAACACATGTTGTATTTACTAAGTGCTACAATAGTAGGAGTCATGAGGGGTTCCATTTGAGTAAAACTTATCCAATAGTCGTCGGATTTACGATTCCAAGCGTCCTAGCCTCTAACGCTATCGCATGACCTCCAATTATGATGGCCCTAACAGAGTATGATATCTATAAACCAAATATACTGTCCGTCTAAAGATAGTTCTATAAACATCATATGATAATTGACTACATCATGATCAACATAGGAATATATATAGGATGGTTTATGTCCTTAAACATTATTCCAAACCTAAGTCGCAACATCATATTCTAGGTTGCTCGAGAAGTTCTCACTGCATATCCATCATTCTCATTATACATTTGATATCATTTATCAAGGTGAGTTCATAGCCCCACTTTCTATTACTTATTGTTTTACAAACTGGGGAGATACCATGCTTTATTTTAAATCGAACACATTGCTTTCAAACCGATCCTTATCGAATGTATTATTTGCACTAAGTACCACTATTGCCAATCTTAAGTCCCTATTATCATGAACCATTAATCACTTGCGAGTGAACGCGAATAATGTGGATAGATCTATCGAATGACAAATCCCGCTTAGGTTGACCGGTAGGCAAACAAACGCACTCTCTATTTGAACATCTATAGGTTTATTGGCAAACTACCTATTAGGCATCGCTTATTATTTTATGACAGCTTTTAACGCTTGGTATCATGAGCTTAGTGCAATAATATCTCTTTGGTTTTCAAACCATTGGTGTGAATTTATAACTCACACTACAAACATTATGTGTTCAACTCGATTTCCAAAACTCTATGAATTTCACTCAACCTTTGTGTTGACAGCTTTAAGCATGTATTTCGTGTCCATAATGCCTGAGTCGGGTACGGAAGAGCAGTGGATACTAAAGAAGGCTATACATTTTATTATCATTCGAAAACCTATTTAATATATTTTGTAAACAATGGAACCAACTGGACCTCATTTTGTAAACTCGATATTTATATAAATTGAATGATATATCTTTTAAACGACCTTTAGAGATCGCTTTTATTGTTATGATCGTTAGTGCTAAGTAACACCCGCTTGAATTCCATCACACAAATGAAATTGGGGTGTTACAAGAATGCTACACAACCAAGATTTTGATAATGCAATTTCCGAGCCTTCAGTAAAAACAAGTCGCAAAAACTTGAAGACGCTGGTATGAAAAGTGGTCTAGGCATATTGCAAAGGAAAAAGATACAATTATTTGACGCCAAACAAGGCGGAGTCAATAAATTAATTAACAAGGCACGCTCGAAAGGTACCAATAACTATGCTTCTTGAGTACTACAGACGCCTTCTACAGTGATTGGTATTTCTAATGTCGCGAAAAAATACTGCACTGGATAACTATATATTAGCCGCCTCACATTTACTTGTTCGATAAATGTTACCTTATGTATGCTTATTTTGCAGACGCACCGAATTTGAACTTACACAATGGGCGCCTAGGAAGGTTGAGCAGAATGTGAAGAGTGCTAATTAAAGTGAGGCATTATGTGTGTGGTACCAAGTTATAGACAATCAGAGTCATATTGATTTTGTAAAGAATGAATGTAGCTAGTGCACCGCAATATATACAGTTGTCAATTATGGTAAATGTTGTTTATTCTGTATGGTTTTTGATTACGTAAGACCAGGCAGAAATGGCAACTTTCGACTACCATGTGGTCATGTGTGCGTGTGTAGAGAAGAAAAATTGACTAATCAGAATGTATGGGCGGAAACATGGTTTACAAAACTCGCACTCAAAGGCACATATCATGAAATGGTGTATCCTTTGGAAATAGAGTCGAATGGCATGATCCGGTAACTTGCAAAGGTTAAACCGCCGTTGATGGACAAGAGGCAGGCAGAAGACCTAAAACAAAGATCGCTTCCCATCAAAAATGAGGAGCCAAAAGTTAGAAATGCGGGAGGTGTGGTACCAGAGGGCATACCCGTGTAGCATGCATGGAACCAAGGCTCGTAAAAAGGTAACCTAGATTGTTCGCTCAAATGTATATCTAATATTGTTTTTAGTATTTTGACACGATTGGTTGTATATGTTGTTAGAAAAACGAATAGCAGACAGATAAGCGGAAAACAAGTTATGCAAGGATGGCACCGAATGTGGAACGCAGTGAAGGTAGGGTCGTGCTCATTTTCAATTGAAAGATGACCCCGAATCGCAAGTGACGATTTAGTATTTTCAAATGGGAGAATTTACCAGATTGGGATGCCGTGACGTTGGGATGGAGAACCAACTAACAACGCTTCGAGGGTTACATATATATTTCGCATTAACCTAAATTCACCCCGAATCATCAAATACATATCACTTGGATGATTTCAATAACATGGATAATTACTAGGTCAATGTTTCTCTTTAATTAACTAATGTAATAGTTGCAAAGTATGTGTATGCTTAAAGTTAAACAATACTCATATGGTTGTGTGGTTTGATTGTTGTTCCAAGATTAACTTACAAACTATCAATTATTGGTGTGTTGCACTTTGATAAGTGTTAGAAATAATAGTTTTAACCAATTATTTGTATTTTGTCGTGAATAAAACGTTGTGTTTGTGTATGAATGTTTTGTTAAGTTTCATGTTCAAGGTCATGGTAAATAATTGTGAAAGGTTAGGCAATGCAAAAGGCTAGTAAAACCAAATGCATGATTTGTCCTGCTTGGATGTTTATTCGTAAATAGTAAATCTTGTGAGCATGTGTAAGTGAAAAAACAAATATAGTGACATATATGTGGATTGGGTTTAAAGTATTCAGCAATAGAATTTTTATTGATGTTATTCAATAATATGGTAGCAAATTGCATCATGTGACAAATGCTATATGAGGACATGGATTGGTGTCATGATAATACAAATACGCTAATAAAGAATGTATGTATTTGCGTGCCTATTTAAAGACCGAAACCCATCTTGTTAGTTAACCGCTTTATTTATTTATTTTTAAATTTGTGATAATGTATTGGGATAAGGAATGTCTAGATTTCTAGTGTGATAAGCTTAGAGCCGATGCAAATTCTAACAACCGCCCGATATGTTAGTCTTCTATTACCATACTCCGCGAAGATGTTCGATGGCACAACAAATGAATGCGCTATGGAAGATTGCTTCAAATCATCAAGAAAGGCTTAGCTTCATTCAAGAATTCGAGAGTGTTGGAAACAGCATGCTAAAAAAACAAAGCAGAATATTTGAGGGGGTAATGGTAAAGATGATCAAAAGATCATGCGATGTGTATCCTTTCACGGAACTCGGAGCTAAATGTCATGTAACAATGGCATCTTTATCGAGAGACTGTGGGCTGATGGATCTCTAAGTGTGTGTCTTTTTCAGGTGTTCTATGTTGTTTGTTGTTTTTGCATTAGTATATCTGCTATCTTATTATGAGTGTTCTTGTAGTGATTGTGTCACCCATGAAATGCGATTGTAAGATATTGAATTGAATAAAATGGGTAGTTAAATTTGTATGAATTAAATTTTTACTAAGTACATATCATTCGACATCTATTTGATTCGTGACTTTGATTTTAAATTGTATTTTGAAGTGGTTATCATAATGCAGGTGTATATTAAGCATTGTTGGATAGAATTACCTCACAAGTACTAGTTGCATTGGTTCGTGTTAAAGTAGTCGGTATCTTCTCAAGCAGCCGTAGTTTCTTCCGAACTAGGCGCGGTTTATTCTCAACTAGTCGTGGTTTCTTCTCTACTAGCCGTGGTTTCTTCTCATCTAGCCGTGGTTTCAAAGATTGTACTAGCTGTGTTTTTTCTCAACTACCCGTGGCTATAAGCATTCTTGAAACCACGGCTGAAGGATTAAAGCAATCGATCAATGTCATTTAAAAAGATGTTAACAAGAAAATTACTGTAGTAGTAAATTGGCCACCATGAAAAGGACACTTATCTTGCAAAATGAGATGAATTCCATCGACTACATTCTTTAACTTTGCAAGAATTGTTTCTTCTTCTGTGTAGCGGATACAAGAATATAAAGCAAAATGAAAAGCTTTTCATTATTTAAAGATAACTTAACAAGAAGATTAATAAGTTGTAAATAAATGCCACCATGAAAAGGGCACTTATCCGCAAATGAGAAGCATTCTTCCGATAATTTCTTTCAATACAACCGACATAAAAACACAACCATGCTTAACACTTATAATGACAACGATATTAACAAAATAATACTTCCCTGCTTGGGGTCACATTCATTAAACTAGTTGATACATCGTTTAGCTACTACATACACGGATACACAATTCATCCCTTGTTACAAACAAATAGACTTACAACCAAATATGACAACAATATGTCTACCAAACACATACCTCCGTGTTTTAAAAAATTTGCCATATGCTCACGATATGAAAGGCAGCCTCAGATAGGTTATCGACGGCCAATGACTTCCCATTTGACATTCTCAGATAAGAATATGCATACCAGATACCACAATCACCAAACAGTAGTCCCCTCGATCCGAACGCTAGCATTCTCGAAGGTAATCGATATGTTGTCGGATTTATACCATTCTTCCGAAGACACCGGCTTTGTCTAGAACGATTGGTAGTCCAAATCAGATATACATCCAAACATATTTTGTTATTTTACATACCAACTTAACACAATACATAACAACTTAAATGTATACATCCAAACATATTTTGTTATTTTACATACCAACTTAACACAATACATAACAACTTAAATGTTTGCATCCGACATCAATCAAGCTACGCAAAACACTAAAACATAAACTACACCAAACTACAATGAAACAAGACATCCTAATAAACCGCCATATCACGATGAGTCCGCAATAAGTGATTCACGAACGGTTTGAACATAAAGGACCCAACATCTCCCTCGATGCCCAAGTGCCGAATTTCCCAAGAGTGCTTGTATAGTACAATGGCGCGAAGAACTTCCCCGTTTCCAATTTCAATTACAGTGGTCGCTGCTGTCATCAAAACCAATTAATTTGAGTGCTATTGGGGTGGTAATGCTAAGAAGTCGGTAGCGATGCAATCGCACTCACCACCAACCGTTAAAACCCATATAGAGAAAACAGAATCGACATCCCTTGAATGTTTCCCAAACGCACTGTGACTGCCTCGTATGTTTGAAACATAGAACGGTAGGAAGGTTGCCTATTAATTCATCAGTATGTCCAGACTTGAAACTGTTGATAACCACACCAATAGATGCGACCACACCAATAGATGTTAACAACATTAGCTTGACTTGCTTTTTTGATTCTCGATTGTGTTCTAAGCAAGCAATGCCGATCTAACACCGCCCATTGTTTAGAGGAGAAGGTGAAAATTAAGATGAAGGTAAGGTCAGTGTTTGATTGAATGGTATGGAATTTTTAGAAGGTCGGATCAAAATTGTCGTGATTTAATCCCAAAAGCCATAAAGCGCTTGCCATACTCCCCGTGATGTCAAAACATAGGGACAAACGTATGGATCGATCGGTTGATGGAAGGGTTCCAAACGACCGCTATGGTATCACTGACAATCGGGTCCATAGGTAAAACCCCAAACCCATGTGACCACCAATTGGTTTGACGTCAAAATGAAATATTTGAGGAAAGAGGTGCAAGTCAAAATGTTGATTTACCAAACCCACGAACCTTTAAACCTCTCGCTTGTACATCAAACGATGAAACCGGTGGAGTGATTCAACACCAAAACGGACGGTGAAATGCATGTTGTCTATGCAAGACTTCAAGCCTTGCAGACATCAGTGCGATTGAGCCACACACCTCACCGAGAGCCTATTAACTATGTCCATTTGAACTTCAAGTGGAATGTTGTCGACATCGTGAAATTTTATTGGGCAAACGTGAAATCGCTTAAGATGGGCAAGTTTCACAAGAATTTTGTGGGCAACTATTAAACTGTAAGTATGTGTTTAGTGTTGTATGGACATGAAGAGTATTATAAATAGAATAATTAGAGCATTCATATCTAGGACCAACCCATAAGATATGCATTTAAGAAATAGTACATGTATTAAATGGTTAAACAGCTAAGTTCCGCTTTAAAGAGTTGACTTGTGCTTAATACTACCATCAAATTAATGATCAAGTATAAGGGATGTTCTTCGTAAACACTTGAAAGTGTATGTTACATAATTAATTATAGTTGGGCAACTATGACGCATGGGCAACTTAGTCAATAACTAGTTTGTTTGTAACTACTAGTTACAAAAATGTTGTTCCTTTTTAAAGTCTGATAGGCAACTTAGTCAATAACTAGTTTGTTAACTTTGTTGTATTGACAAACATTTATCAATTAAGAACTTATAAGCAATGGTACCTGTAAACATGCACGCATCTTCTTGTACCAAGGACGCCACTCAGCTTCAGGCTTATAGCCACCGTCAGAAATGTTACAACCCCATCCTAATATGGAATCGAGCTAGAAACCAATGTTTTTCCTTTTCATCGATAGGCATATAAACCTCGCCAGATAACACAAAAGGCTAGTTTTACAAAACACATAACAATATATGTATAAAGGAATGAACACAACTATTAACTGCTCAACATCACCCATTGGTGTTTGTACTTTTCCCTGCTAACATACCAAATGGGATGGAGTCTTGTAATAGCAACAACAAAGTATGCAAGCACTATAGCCCAATCACGCCATCGGTCCGAAATGCAACATGTATTCCACCCACAACTCTATGTGCTATAAAGCAACAATAAAAGTTGATTAGGTATAAAAGCAACAATATAAAATGAATATACCATCGGGTGAAAGATATGCGATCATACTCTCGTCCATAAGCCAACCTTTCTTAGGAGGGTCTAAACACACTAAGGATTCCCAAAATCTCCAATCCACACGAACTTTGGACCAAGGAAACATACATCAAGGGCCCCTCGCTTCCAAGAAATTGTCAGACTCATCAAGAAGATGTACTTGTTCGATAGCCTTGTTCCTTCGGGAAAGAACCTACACACACGTTGTTACTAACACGTAAATTAAAAATAGCTTAAAAATATATATTAAAAGTTGTTTTTCATACCTCAACCTAAGGTTTAACATTTTGTAATCAAGGGCCATATCTCGGATCCCAAGACCCATGTGTTCGATTATTTTCGATTCCACAAATCTTTTGACCAAGAATACGACGACTCACAACCATCTTTTTACTCCTCATGTCGTGTTATGTCCGCTTTGGCTCTTTTCCAATGGTCCTCAATTATAGAAAGCTATAGACCTCTTTTTCTTTTCCTTCTCAATCTTCAACAACTTTGCTTTTTGCAACTCCGCGATTCTTCTCCTCTATCATCGCCATTAGAAAATCCTTTTCCATCATCTTTTGTTCTTCCATCCTCCACCGCTTCTTCCTCTTCTTTCCTCAACCTTAATTCCTCTTCCAATGATACTCCTCGAGTAACAGTGATGCATTTAAAATACATTTAATACAAGATGGCAAAAGTGTACATTTGGATATCACATTACCGTAACTACATCATCCTCATCATCACAATCGGCTCGAACGTAATGCTAGAAATAAGAGAGTCAACCAATTCATGGAATTCATGATTTACTTGGTCTCGAAACTCATAGCCGAAAGGGAAAAGGATGCAAGAAAGTCCAATTTATCCCGTAAGTTTAAATAAAGTTCATTGTAAAAACCGATAGTTCTTTCACATGCAAGGACCTACAAAACGGATAGTTCTTTCAAAGAAATAAAGATAATATATCGATGAACTCGCCTCACCCAAACCGTAAGTTCTTTCACTTGCAAGGACCTACAAAGTAATAAAGGGTATTATCCTTAACAATGATTCTAATATAAACGATAGTTATTATTTAACGTTGACTAGCAAATAACTCGAATAATAGCCTCGAGTTTGAAAACACGAGAATTCAACTCTTCAATGACACAACTTGAGGCCGATTTATGTTAAGACCACCGGGTCTGCACTAGACACAATCGGTAAATACTTTTTTCTCTGCTCTACCACGCCTGCGCAATGCCCAACTTCAGAGATACACATCGTAATCATGCGGTAATTTTGTCGAAGAGTCCTTGGTATGTAAGTGTAAAATTCTAAATTGACTATACCACTACGATCGGTGCTAATGTTGGTTTCGATCATAAATTATCTTCTTTAGTCCTAAATAACATCATCAACAACAAGGAAATTAAATTGCATATACCAAATCGATCGGTGCTCGCCTAATGCATTGAAACATTTGAATGTGTTTTACCCTGCCAAATAGCAATCCATAATCCGATCTTGTAAACATTACTTTTGACCACGCCATCGCCTCTTGGTATGACATCCGGGACTTTATTCCACCAACGATCGCTTTTCAAACGACTCAAGAATCCATATCTACAATAATAAAGATGCATTACTCTACATACATTGGGTTCAATAATAATACTAAGAAAAGATAATATAAATAGGAATAACCTTAAATGCCCAAACAAACCAAAGAACACTGCGTATGCATGGAACATACTTCCGTCCTCTTTCCACCCTTTAGGTGTTCCCACTTGTGGTTTGATACAACGCCTAGTATCCGGTCGCACAAGTGCCTCCAAATGTGCCCCCATGGAAAGGAATTTATGCTTCTAGGTCTTCGACCAAACGAAGGAGTGAATCATCCACCTCTTCAACCAATAAGCCACCCATAAAAATAACCTCTAACGATAACAATAGACACGCACGGATCAAGGCCTTCATCGCTTAATTTACTCAACAACTCTTCATCCTCAATAACACCAAGAAGATCTAAGTTGGAAAGTTTTACCCCTAATTTTTTTGGAAATACCCTCAACTTAAATGTTAAACTCTAACTATATAAATCAAAACTTGTCAGTCCCAAAACGAAGCCTGTTATAAGAGAAAACCTGTCGACCAAAATGTAGACTACGACCATCAAGAGTATATATATAGGGCATGTCATAGCTTGTTTTATCCACGAAACCCTATTTTGTAAAACATAATCTAACATATGTGGTTCATGGTCAAAGAAGAACATATCCACCACCCTCCAAAACAGTTGTCCTAAACAATTTCCTTCTAGTATGATTCATTTTTCTTTAATTATTGGAAAGTATTTCAATTTGCTCCTAACAATGACATTGGCTTCAGATTCCTAAGAAAAAACAAAAGAAAACAGTAACAACAATTAACAAGTATCTTACGAAAACTACAATCAATAAAAACGATATCGACTTCCTAATATCAGAATCATATTTAACAAATGAAACATTTGTATCATACTCACACCAAATAAACAATGGCCCAATAATAGACAACTATTTAAACATTTGAATGAGGCTCAGATCAGATAAATCAATAGTTTACAAAACATCGATATAACCGCCATGGTCGCAATAGTATAAACTATACAATTGCCACGCCAAGACACAATATCGATCACTTGCATGATTTAATAAGATAGATGTCACATGCACTCATACACACACACACACCTTATGTATACACACACCGTGGGATTTGCTACATTCTTGAACAAACATAATTATAGTTTCGCTAGATTCTTGAAAAAGTTATGAACAATATGATATAGTCATGATTCAAAGAAAGTTGAATGATACCAATGCGGCCATGCAGTTTGTAGGTGTATGGAATTTCAACTTAGTGAACCCTTCGATTCCCTACAAGCATTTTGTCGCTTCAACCCCTTTGGGCAAAGGCCCGCACCAGCGGATTGCTAGATCGCTGAAAAACAAAAGGCAATCGCTTGGGAATTCGTAATGATAACTATGCCGAAATTCGCACATATACAAAGTAACGCGCCACCTAGAAATGTTCTACTTCCCTTTAATCCACAAGTATATCATATTGATCCTTAACTTTTTTAACAAACTATCAAAAGTGTATAACAAGTATATCGACTCATATAAACTTCAAACCGACAGCATTCCGATATGCATTAGCAAGGCCTGACCAGAAAAACCCGATAAGCACCGAACATCGTGATATAACCGCCATGGTCGCAAAATTATGTAATACAATCGCCATGCCAACGACGCCAAATCACATCATTTGCATATCAAAATATTGTTTTCTTCATCACCTTCAGATATCACAAATACGCAGTAGGACAACAGAACCGAAAACGGTTAATTATGGTTTTTAAAATCATACTTATAGTTTTGTTAGATTTCAAAAAGAAGAACAATTTGATATACTTACGATTCAAAAGAAGTTGAACATACCAATGCGGCCGCGTTATTTTGTAGGCGGTATGGAATTTCAACTTAGTGAACCCTTCGATCTCCCTACAGCACCATTTGTCGCTTCAACTCCTTCGAGCAAAGGCCTCCACTCAGCGGATTGCTAGATTGTTGAAAAACAAAAGGCACTGCTTGGAAATTAAGAATGGATAACTATGCGAAATTCGTGACGATATACAAAGTAACGCGCCACCTAGAAATGTTCTACTTCCCTTGAATCCACAAGTATATCAAATTGATCCTTAACTTTTTAAAAACCTAGCAATAGTATATAAGAAGTATATCGACTATATAAACTTCGAAGCGAGTGTGCAATGTAATATGCATTAACAAGGCTCGATCCAGAAAAAGTTGATAAACACCGTAACATCAGATATAACCGCCATGGTCGCAAAATAATGAAATTAAATTGCCATGCCAACATACGGTAAATCACATCATTTATGATCATATAAGATAATCATCACACCCTCTTGCATATCACAAATACACACATGTGTCCCAAAATAAACCAACTACTTCAAACAATTACCTATGTAAAGGAGTCAAAAAGTTGATTGTCAATATGTTATAAACAAGTGGATAATGTTAGTACTTTGACCTCCACCGAAATCCCATTGTTATGTCAAAACCCATTGCTATGACAAAGGACATAGGAATGGGTTTTCGAGGAAGCTCAGTACCAACGCCCTTTCTACAATTCGTGGATTCTAGAAAAGCATTTCATTGGATAATCATGAAGTGGCGTGTCATGAACATTACACACTATCGTGATCATTGAGATATTCAAAGACAATTTGAATGTATGAAGTTGCGATGGCCACATTCTTACTTTCAACTTGAATTTCAATCCACAAGTATATCATATTGTTCCTTCTTTGTTAAGTAAACCCTTTACATATATAAACTAAATTTTTATAAAAATCTATCAATGCCTATAACAATTATATGACACTCATTGCAAATTACCGCAATATTATGATATGTAAAGCCCATTTATTGTTACGGTTACCTCGATGATGAGGGCTTGATATATTAGAGGAGATGTGGAGGTGTAGTTCATAATGCAGATGTGATTTTAGTGTGTATTTTGGTGTGAACCTTTATGTGTGCAGCAGAGAGAGAGCAAGAGATGATAGAAGAGATGAAAGGTTTGTAATGATAGTGCTAGAATAGTGCAGAGTGAAGTGGTGAATGAGGCACCCTCACAAACCCTTTCATATCTCTCGCCACCATTCCACCACTATCCTTACCAACCTTTTCATCTCTTTTCTTATCATCTCCGACCTCTCTCTCGACACACACACACGTAGTTTCACACCAAAATTACACACTAAAAAACACCCACAAACGCTTATGAACCTCGAGTAAGCTAAACCTTTGAACCACCTTTCTACCCTCATCATCAAGAATAAAATATCAAGATAATATAAAGTGATCATATCAAGATATGAAAAATTAACTTCCCTAAATGGCCCACGGGCAACAATGGCTTTGACATTGGTCTAAAACTCCTCCATATACTTGTTTGTTCACGGTAATCCAGTTTGTCGATTAAATAAAGCATGTCGATCTAGGTTGATTTATGATTCACAAAATGATCCCTGTGTCCGACATGCCATTCAATCAACAAAGTCGAATTGTAAGTAAACAAACTATCTCGCATTTGATTAACCCGCCTTCATCTAAGATATAACCGCCATGGTCGTAACAAGATGAATATCAAACATGGATGAACGACACCATATTAAGTTAGTTTCAGAACATAATACGTGGTGCCAGACATCCATCTTTGATCATTGATATGTTAGTTTCAGAACATAATACGGAGGCTCATGACCAGATAAATCAATAGTTTACGTAACATCAAGATACAACCGCCATGGTCGCAATAGTATAGAATTGCCGCGCATGAAACGGAATATCGCATCATTTGTATGATTTAATAAGATACTTGTCATCAGCCTCTTACCAATTATGTTCAAAGATATATGTCTAGTTTATCCACATAAATGTAAAATTCTTCGAGCCAATCATGATGCCAAGGCCACAGAAATGATTATATACACGTAAAATATATATCTCATGTGTTGCCATAGGATGACCAAATGAAACATGATCAATAAGATGTTAATCATCTATGAGTATACCAATCAGAGTTTCTATTTATATGCATTAGCAAGGCTCAGATCTGAAAAGGTTTGATAAACACAAAAACATCGTGATATAACCGCCGGTCGCAAAATAATGTATTAAAATTGCCATGCCAACATACGGTAAATCACATCATTTGCATATCAAATAAGATAATCATCATCACAAATTCTCGCATGTACTAAATATAAAATACATTTCAAACCTTCCTTCTCAAACACACATTGGCAATAAATAAGCAAACGTTGCCCAACAAATCGCCCACGTAAGTACACGCGGGCCCATGTCAACTATATGGGAGAGGTTCCACCTACACCACATTTATTGACATATCGAGGGTAATAAATTTTCAAACTTACCCACTTTATATGATGTGAATTTAAATTCAAGTGGTGTTGCTAAATAGGTTACAAAATTCTATCAAAATGTCTACAAAAGACTTCACCAACAATTTCCTGAATCAAGCTTCGCAGAACAAAGATTTCGCCAACAGCTTTCGAACAAAAAGATTTGCCAACAAATTGATGAAGAACAACTTTTAATAGAAATGGAGGAGGTCGCTATTAGGAGGAAGAAGAATGGGAGATAGCAGAAAGAGAAGTCAGCTCTTAAGAAGGAAGTCAAAGCGGAGCGACTTATGCTCCAAGATGAAGAAGTGTCATGCAGAGATGGAGGAAGTCGCTCGGACGAGAATTCAATGCATTGTACGCGAGAGTGGGATGAGCGCAGATTCAAGGTTGCTCGAGTATCTTTACGACGATGGTTACGACTCTAACAACTCTCAAACTGGGATCACCCGGATTATATTTAGGTTGTGTTCGCATTTAATTTTCTTTCAGTATTTTGTTTCGTTAACCCAACCGCTTGCACCATCATTAGAGTGCTTTATTCACTTACTACCACTTATCTTACAGTTGGTTTAGTCACTTAGTCTACAACAACATCCATCATTTTGTTTCTCAAACTTAATAAGTAGCAACAAATCACTAAAACCACAAGAACAATTAATCACCCAATACGCTACTGTACTATCTTACATCGCTTATTCACACCCATAATTTGTTTCACAAAACTTAACAAAACCAATTAATCACCCAACACGTTAACTACTAAAATATCGAAACCCAAAATCAAACAAGAACAATTACGTAAAAGTTAACCCTAACTTAGCGAAACCCTAAATTAGCTAAACCCTAAAATAGCTAAACCCTAAATTAACAAAACCATAAATCAATAGATGAAATACGAAATTAAACGCCCAAATAGCTAAAACCCTTAATCAAAACAAAATTACTTACCCTAGCCCAAATCGTTTTTCGACAGTCATTAGATCGGACAACATATGTATGTATGTACTAGGGTCGAGAATTGTGTTGCTTCTTGCCGGAAGCTGTGTTGAGGAAGATCAGTGTGATGAGTGTAAATAAGAAGTGTGTTGGAGTAAGTTTCTATTTGTATAAATGTATAAACCCCAGATAAATGTATAAAGTTAAAAAATTACTTATACACTATTTTAATTTTTATACATATAATGCATCAGATACTTTATACATTATAAGTTGCCCAAAAGACAGGTGTAGGACCCAATGCCTAAGCGTTTATGTACTTTTTAATAAAATAAGACTATATTTTTCACTGTACAACATGTAAAGGCAAATACTTCAATATTAAAAGTCAAAGCCGCCTAACTAAAGATGTAAGACACTTGTACTTGGTAGTACAAGGTGGCCCCACAAAACGGGACACATGTCGATTATTTAGGATAGCTGGCCCAAATATTGAATGAGTCAGTTTCATGGGCATTTTGAAAAGAGAAAAAGTGGCGATTTGTAATAAAGTAAAGAATCGGGGTACTGAGAATTTTCCTTTGGCGTCTTGCCAAGACAGCCAAGACATTGTGACATCGACTATAAAAGGACATGGATTCATAGAAAGTACATTTCTGATCCATGTGTCCTTTCTCGGTCCCAAAGTTTTTTATAGAAGAATCAGCCTTGCGCATTTATAAAACCTATAAGAAAATAGTTAATCGATCCGTAAATTTTAAAAAAATTGTTAGGCCAATGCAATGGAAATATAAGTTTTGTGGTTCTACAATCTCAAAGCCACCCCATTTCTTTCTCCAAGACTACACCCCTAACACAATTTGTTAATGTGACTGAACGACAACCCAGAATTATATTTATAAAAACAAAATTTCATTCAATTTTTTTACCACTTCATTATAGTAAAATAGAAAAGATTATTTGATTACACTATATTTTTACCACTATATTATTGTTAAATAGTAAATAACACTTTGTATATTAAACTCGTACTCGTATCATATGTGCTATTGTAAATAATTAATTTAGGAAAATGATGCAATAGACCAAGCGCTCGAGGCTACTCACTTTCCCGACCACTTTATTTTCATTTGAAAATGGACCGAGGCAACCACTGTCATTAGAACTTCATCGACATCGTGATAAGTGTCCCGTGTGTAAGGTATTGTTTTTTGGGCAACTAAAAAGCACTGGCAACCGATATTTTAAAAAGGGTTTTATCATTTTACGTTAGACAAAAAGTACACATTTGAATAGTAAGTAAAGGGATTTATATTCAAAATCCAAAAGTCACCGACAAAAAACATCCATAGTTACTGCTTCCGCTTTTTGCTTCTCGCACAAAAGCATTCTTATTTACAAGATTATTTTCACAAATCAAACCGCTTCTTCACGCCCCTCTTCCTTGTAACGCCGCTTATGTCACCATCTTTAAAGCTATCGGAGTTGATTGCAAACCACATTCGATTGATCAAGTTTTTAAAAATGTTCTCAAATATGGTACGTAAATATTCTTCTCGTTGTTTATTACATATGATTATTTCCAGTAGCTTGTTTGTAGCTTTTGGCTTATCCAGTCTTATTATAAGCGTTCCACCTGACTTCAAATTCCTCCACACAAGCACCTGTTTTCCATTTTCCTAGATTCCTCATATTATTTTAAGCTTATCTTGAATTTTCAGATTTTTCCAAGTCATTTTGCTATTTTTACGCATTTTAATTACTTTTTAGCACTTTTTAATTAGCATTTAATACAAAAATTAAGAAAAGTTTAAAAAATATGTTTTCAATTTTCCTAGATTAAGATAATTATAAAAGCCAAAAAATATTTTCCATAATTTTCTTAGTTTAAATAGTATTTTCTAGCATTATAATTAGTTTTAAATAGTTTTAAATTAATAATAAATACATAAAAGTCTAAAATTATATTTTCAGTTTTAAAATTAGTTTTATAATATTTTAGATTTTTCCAAGTCATAATTTTATTTTTCTAGCTTTATTTCATAATTTCTTGTATTTTAGGCTATTATTAAATAAGTAAAATAGTTTTAATTAATAATAATTAATTAAATAGTTATAAAAATAATTTTCTTTTTCTAATAATTTTCTTTTATTATTAGGATTGTAAAAATGTTATTTTCATATTTTTAGGTCTTTTATTTCTTAGAGCTCACGTTTTATTTTGTACGTTTACGTAGTTTTTAATTTAAACGTAAGTTTTAGGTTTTAAACGTTCATCATTGTAAAAATAGTGATAGCGTTTATTTAATATATTTTAACTTTTTAATTTTCTTAATTTGCATTTAAGCCTCTGTAATTTATTTCCTTTTTTCTTAGTTATAATTGTTCAATCAATCTATCTTTACTGATCACTATCCTTAGTGATCATTCTATTGTCTGAAAGTGTTTACACACCATTGAGTCTCCGTGGGACTTAACGACCGGAATTCATTCTATTCTCAGGACTTCATTGTATTTGTGTTTTAAGCGGTTTAAGTCTATTACGGTTAGCCATTCGCAGTGGCTAGCGTGATTAGACTTGACTAGTTCAAACAGATCAATTGCATACTGAGTTGCCATTCTTGATTAAATAAGTGAAATCCATCCGAATGTTCTATTCACACTTCTCTCCGTAAAATAAGCACATGATGTCACCATCTTCATTATAATCGAGCAAGTGGAATGAGAAAACAATCGATGGTAGCCGGTTCACTGATGGTAGCGCATGGAAAAAGTATGAAGCATGTTGATGAGAATGGTCATAATAGAAGATTTCTCTTCTTGAAGATAATGTCTTGAAGCGTACATTTCTTTTCATTAGAGTACGAGGCATGAGCTGTTGTGTTCATACGTCATAAGAAGATTTCTCTTCTTGAAGATAAAGCGCCTTGAGGCGTACACTTTTCTTTTCTTTAGAGTACGAGGCATGAGCTTGTGTTCATACGTCATAAGAAGATTTCTCTTCTTTAGAAGATAAAGCGCCTGAGGCGTACACTTTTCTTTTCTTTAGAGTACGAGGCATGAGCTGTTGTGTTCATACGTCATATATCTCTCTTTTCATCTACTCTTGGCAAACTTGTAATCAACCCCATTATCATTCATTAGAGGCTATTTGTCGTGACGGTGATGGAGAAAACCCAATATGATGAATTTGACCTCAAGTAAACTAACCGAACTCGTGACTTATACTTGCACATATGTAACAAAGAGCGGTGCCGATTTCCATTAGCATCTCTAAGTACTCTCATGTACTCTATACTCTTCATCCAACCAACCATCAAGTATAAGGCGTACATTACCTCTTGAAAATCCACAATTGAATGTGACCTTGAGCACTACAGCGTAACTCCTTAAAGTGATAGTTATTTTGTGGTGGTATGAGCCCAATTCCCCAGTGGTAAAATAAAAAGTAAAAGACACCCAACAATAACTAGATTTCCAAGTCTTCATTTTAATAATAAGCTCGAACAAGGATCATGAAGAATCTTCATCCAACCATCCCCGATATCTTGAGATACTAAGTACACTCGCCGTGATAATTCACTTCAACCTCAAATAAATAATAGTGAATTAACTCCGTTGTCACATCTCTTGATTAAAAGCTCAATTCTAGCCTCCTTTGTCGTTTAAAGTGAACTATGATAATGGTTTTCATTCGACCATGGTTAAAAGCACATAACCCGTAAAACCATGTAATAACCAAAGCCATGAAGACAACCCAAACACACACCCAATTTATGAAGTACCACTTTTATCCCTTTTGAAGCAAAACCGTAAGCACCGACATCAAGTAAGATCCGAATTACACTTTCTCTTCTCCAAGATGGTTCCATCATTACGGATTTTACAACTCTAAGGTTTAAACCGAGAAATAGTTTCTTTCGCGGGATTTTACAAAACCAAGAATAAACCGTAAGATAGATCCGGAAATGCACTTTACTCATACCAGGATGTTTCCATTGTCACGGGGATTTTACAAGTCTATGATTTAAACCGAGAAATAGGTTCTTTTGCGGGATTTTACAAAATCAAGACAAAACCGTAAACAATGTCAGTTTGAATGAGTTATGACAACCTTGGTTTCGGTGAAAATCTGTTTTAGGGGAACATGCATCGGTTTATCAACAGTTCATTATCCAACATCAACAACATCATCAACCATCCAATCAACACTTTGGTAAACACATCATTCACGCATTCTGTCGGCAATTGCAGTGACAACATGGAGAAGTAAACCCGATATGCCAAACTTGATCATGAAGTGAAATTCCCAGTTGTTACTTAAACTTGTACTAATCCTTGTGAAGAAGAAACGTGTACCAAATGTACAAAACCTCTTGGCGTATCCTCAATGCGTGAGACACCGAAGTGATAGTTACGTTGTGGGTTAGCGAGAAAGAATCACAACCGTAACTAAATATCCAAGTCTTTATCACACTCTACAAATGCCCAAACAAGTCATCTTGGCGGAAGTGTAGAAAGAAGAAGGCGAAATAAGTAAGCGTGCGGAAAACCTCACTTCAAATCCAAATAAAAATACCTCCAAATAAGAAATACCTTACAACCACCCGTAGTCAACCTTGATCAAATATCAATTCAAGCCGTACCAATATTGATAACGCTACACGCGTCGTTCGGGTCGAAAACTTCCTTTTCTTCGAGCAAGTTTTATAACACCCTAGGCGAATTGAACCTAATCGTTGTAGTGTAGTAATTAGGGTAAGCCAGGTATTGATATCGTTCTCTGGGAATAGGAATGCTAGTGAAGTTACTACGCTAAGGTTAAGGTTGAGAAGATTATTTTTGTATTTTTATATTTTATGAAATGGAAAGGTACGAATCTGGTATTGGATTTGGGGGGTTGGTATTTCTACCGATTACTCTACTATTATCTAATTATCTAAACTAAGGTTGTGGGAGTCTATGTCTAATTAATGTGTTCGTATGATAGTTTAAAGATGTGTTTACTTAGGTTGTACTACTCCTTAATTATCTCCTATTGATGGTTGAGTTGTCACGTCCTTATTCTTAGTTCGTTGTGTGTCTAAAGTTGTAGGGTATCGTTTCTCCCAACTCTTTGAACTTACCAAAGGGCCTCGTCTACAAAACCCACTGGGATGATAAACTCTTACTCTAAGGCACTCTTTGGATAATTTAGCCTACAACTACTCGGTAATCATATTCTAAGGTTCACAAAGATGAATCAAGCATTAAGTACACAACGAATGACCTATCGCATTACTAGATCATTAATCAACTAAGATAAAACAACCAATCAATATTCAATAATTAAGTTTCATACTTCTAAGCAAACACACAAATAAATTAGCGGACATGGAGAACATGCAAGCATACACAAAATAATCAAAGACATAATTGAATTAATGAAGTAAATACTTATCTTGATGTAAGATAGGTTTAAAACCCTAAAATCTGTACAAGACACCTTAGGTTCGGTTTTAGGTTTTCACTCCAAAAGACTCTCTAAAACGAAAAATTGGATTCTATATATAAGATTACATATCGGACGCACCATGTTTATGCGGCGTGTGTCGCCGTCTTAGGGTTTCGTCTTGGCTCGTTAACCTTGCCGGCGTCACCTTATGTCTGTGCGCCGTCCTCTTGACCGGCGTCGTCGGGTTGCATCTAGGCGTCGGTAGCAGGCCTACTCTTTTAAAGCGCGTCGTCACTTGAAAATAGGGTTTTTGGCTCGTATCGTCACAAAAATCCTCCGACGGCGTCGCAACTAACACCGACCCGTCCTTTTGACTTTGAGTGTCTCGATTCGACTTTGGCCATTTTCTTCATATATTCCCTTTTCGTCCAAATAAGTGCCATTCCAACATTTTGCCTTAAGAGACCTAAAAGTGAAAAGGCGATATTAAGCAATAACGGATACAAAAGTGATCAAATAAGGGCTTAAACGACCCTCAAAATGGTACCTTTAAAACCTTATCAAATATCCCTACACTTGTTATTTGCTTGTCCTGCAAATGTGCTTTAGCCAATTAATTTATAAGTTAGGGGTCTGAAGCATTAATTCAAAACGGTCCACAACACATATAAGCCCCAAAGTCATAACAAGCACGGAAATTACATACTAGCACCTCCATGGGGTGTTTGGATACTCACATCTCTCTCGGTGTTATATGAAATATAACAAATAGAAATGGAAGATAAACACTCATTAACGGTCCTAGTACATAGATTACCATAGGCTTGAGAATAGATCAAACCTCCATCGCTTTGGCGTAAGCACCTAGGAAAGACTATCAAAGAGGTCTTTTAAGGGTTGTAATGTTAGGCTTCGGTAGGAAACAAGGGTTTGGTGGGATAGGCTATTTAGTGGTGGAAGTCAAAATTCTGTTAAATGCATCGAAGAATTTGCTAAGCCAGACCGACACTCTAAAACTCTAGTGAAATAAACAAACATAAATTTAAAGGATAGATGTGGATGGTGCCGTATTTTTTTTACACTTTATTTTTTTCTTTTTCTTTTCTATTTTTTTTATTTTTTTTTTTTTTTTTTTTTTTTTCCACACTCTACCATCCTCTATGGTAACATCAAAATGAAAGGGTTTATAGGCACATCCCTACACTTGAGTTTTTTTTCTAAACAATTTGTTTCAATTGAAAAGATCAAAACACTTGGGGACATTACCAAACAAAGGGAATTTAAAACGTTCCCTTCCGTCATTTCATAAACTTTAACTTTTCCCAGAATCCCAATTCCCAAAGCGTATACAAAGGATATGTCGACTTGCAACTTATGCAACAACTAGATAATTGAACTAAGGGTTTAGGGTGATAACAAACATTTACTAAAGTGAGTGCATAAGGGGTAATAAGGCGATTTGGGTGTATATTTGGGGTGGGGTGTAAAAACTCTTCATTGATAGGAAAAACAAACATCACGAGAACCGCGGATAGGCTTTGAGGGGTTAACTAGGTATCGTGTACTAAAGATGAGTACAAAAGGGTGTGGGAATTACTCAACCGTGTGGAAGAAGTAATTATATTTTTCAAACAAGGGTTTATCCTAATGCCTCTTATCATTTAGTTATTCCTAACTACACAAGTGTAGCCTCCTTGCGATCTCGAATGCATCACAAAACAAGTTCTAGAATCTAATATACTACCGGTTCACTCTAAGCATTGAAGATGAATGCTTTAATTCTCTAATCTAAGGGATCCTCCATTTTGGGTGGAATTTGGGTGGTAAAGGGTTTTTGTGTCATATAACTTCCTATCCGTGAGGCGCTTTTGTTAAGACTAATGGCCCACTCCTATATGTCATGAAAAATTTTAAATTTGGTGCCAAAATTACCCAACGACATTTTCTCATGGTTTATTAAAATGCAATTGGACAAAGCAAATAATCAAGGATAACATAGTTTCAAAGTTCCGTTTATTTTTCCTCCACTTAAAGGAACATTGTCCCCAATGTTCCAAAATATCAAAGTTATGACAATGGAAGGTAATTAAAGCGAAAAAACTAATACTCCGATTAGCTCGGTAGGATCGTGGTGGTGGTTAAATCCTTTTCAAGAAGAATTTTTAAAAGCTCCTTCCAATCTTATGTAACTTCTTTCCAAACTAAACCACGAAGAAAACAAACAAACCTTAAAATCGGGTAATAATATATATAACTCGATTTAAACTAGGATATAATGCTTTGGAATGGATGTTTAATTTCTAAGAAAATTAAGACCGAAAATTCAAAATTTATAAGTAGCTCGAAAGCAGAAAAATAATTGCCAACATCTCCTCGATGCCCAAGTCTTGGAATTTCCCGTAAGAAGCTTGTATAGTACAATGGTTGCGTTAAATCCTCTCTGGTTTCCAATTTCAATTCTGAGGTCGTCGTTGTCATCAAAACCAATTAATTTGAGTGCTATTGGGGTGGTAATGCTAAGAAGTCGTGTAGCGGATGCAATCGTACCACCACCAACCGTTAAAACCCATATAGAAACAGATGACATCCCCTTGAATGTTTCCCAAACGACTGGTTGTCTCGTATGTTTGAAACATAAACGGTAAGGAAGGTTGCCTATTAATTCATCGGTATGTCCAGGACTTGAAACCGTTGATAACCACACCAATAGATGTGACCCCAACATTAGCTTGACTTGCTTTTTATTACGATTGTGTTCGGAAGCAAGCAATGCTGATCTAACACCGATCCATTGTTTAGAGGAGAAGGTGAAAATTAAGACAGTGCATGGTGTAGCGATTGAATGGGTATGGAATTTTAGGTCGGATCAAAATTGTCGGACGAATCCCAAAAGCCATAGCGTTTTCATACTCCTGATGTCAAAACATAGGGGACAAAGCGTGGCGGTGATCGGTTGATGGAAGGGTTCCAACGACCGCCATGGTATCACGGACAATTGGTCCATAGGTAAAACCCCAAACTCCATGTGACCGGCCCAATTGGTTTGGCGTCGAAAAATGAAATATTTGAGGAAAGAGGTGCAAGTCAAAATGTTGATTTACCAAACCCGTATTTAAAACTTTCACTTGTACATCAAGCGTATGGCGGTGGAGTGATTCGAACACCAAAGCGGACGGTGAAATGCATGTTGTCTATAAGACTTCAAGCCTTGCAGACAACTGCGACATTGAGCCACACCTCACCGAGAGCCTATTAACTATGTCCATTTGAACTTCAAGTGGAATGTTGTCGACATCGTGAAATTTTATTGGGCAGCGTGAAATCGTTAAGATGGGCAAGTTTCACAAGAATTTTGTAGCAACTATTAAGCTGTAAGTATGTGTTTAGTGTTGTATGGACGGTAGAGTATTATAAATAGAACAATTAGAGCATTCATATCTAGGGACCAACCGTAAGATATGCATTTAAAAATAGTACATGTATTAAATGGTTAAACAGTTAAGTTCAGTTTAAAGAGTTGACTTGTGCTTAATACTACCATCAAATTAATGATCAAGTATAAGGGACAGGTTCGTAAACACTTGAAAGTGTATGTTACATAATTAATTATAGTTGGGCAACTATGAGCATGGGCAACTTAGTCAATAACTAGTTTGTTTGTAACTACTAGTTACAAAATGTTGTTCCTTTTAAAGTCCGATGGCAACTTAGTCAATAACTAGTTTGTTAACTTTGTTGTATTGACAAACATTTATCAATTAAGAACTTATAAGCAATGGTACTGTAAACATGCGCATCTTCTTGTACCGGGACGCTCGACTCGAACTTGCCTACCCTGTGTCGTAAATGTTACAACCCCATCCTAATATGGAATCGAGCTAGAAACCAATGTTTTCCTTTTCATTGATAGGCATATAAACACGCCGTATAACACAAAAGCTAGTTTTACAAAACACATAACAATATATGTATAAAGGAATGAACACAACTATTAAGCATTCAACATCGACCCATTGGTGTTTGTACTTTTCCGATTAACATACCAAATGGGATGGAGTCTTGTAATATTTGAACAAAGTATGCGATTACCATAGCCCAATCGCGCCGCCAGTCCGAAATGCAACATGTATTCCACAGCAACTCTATGTGCTATAAAAACAATAAAAGTTGATTAGGGTATAAAAGCAACAATATAAAATGAATATACCATCGGGGTGAAAGATATGCGTGACTGTTACCTCGTCCATAAGCCAACCTTTCTTAGGAGGGTCTAAACACACTAAGGATTCCCAAAATCTCCAATCCACACGAACTTCTTAGGACCAAGGAAACATACATCGAAGGGGCCCCTGCTTTCCAAGAAATTCGTCGTACTCATCAGTAAGATGTACTTTTTCGATAGCCTTGTTCCTTCGGAAAGAACCTACACACGTTGTTACTAACACGTAAATTAAAAATTTAAAAAAATATATTAAAGTTGTTTTCATACCTCAACCCAGGTTTAACATTTTGTAACTGCGATCATATCCGGATCCGGCACCCATGTGTTCGATTATTTCGATTCCACAATCTTTTGACGATGTGACGACTCAGCGCCATCTTTTACTCCTCATATCGTGTTATGTCCGCCTTGGCTCTTTTCAATGGTCCAGATTATAGAAAGCTATAGACCTCTTTTCTTTTCCTTCTCAATCTTCAACAACTTTGCCTTTTGCCTCTGCGATTCTTCTCCTCTATCATCGCCATTAGAAAATCCTTTTCCATCATCTTTTGTTCTTCCATCCTCCACCGTTCTTCCTCTTCTTTCCTCAACCTTAATTCCTCTTCCAATGGATACTCCACGAGTAACAGTGATGCATTTAAAATACATTTAATACAATATGGCAAAAGTGTACATTTGGATATCACATTACGAACTACATCATCCTCATCATCACAATCACGGCTCGAGCAGATGCTAGAAATAAGAGAGTCACCAATTCATGGAATTCACGATTTACTTGGTCTCGAAACTCATAGCCGAGGTGGGAAAAGGATGCGATAAGTCCAATTTATCTGTGTGCGAAATAAAGTTCATTGTAAAAAACGGATAGTTCTTTCACATGCAGGACCTACAAAGCGGATAGTTCTTTCAAAGAAATAAAGATAATATATCGATGGTGGCCTACCGAAATCCATAAGTTCTTTCACTTGCAAGGACCTACAAAGTAATAAAGGGTATTATCCTTAACAATGATTCTAATATAAGCGATAGTTATTATTTAACGTTGACTAGCAAATAACTGAATAATAGCCTCGAGTTTGAAAACACGAAATTCAACTCTTCAATGACACAATCCTTGAGGCGATTTATGTTGAAGACAACCGGTCGTACCACAGACACAATCGGTAAATACTTTTTCGTCTACCACGTTTCCGTACCTGACCACTTACGTAGATACACATCGTAATCATGCGGTAATTTTGTTGGAAGAGTCCTTGGTATGTAGTGCGGTAAAATTCCTAAATTGACTATACCGTCTAATGTTGGTTTGGATCATAAATTATCTTGAGTCCTAAATAACATCATCAACAACAAGGAAATTAAATTGCATATACCGGTCAGTGGTGCTCGTCTAATGCATTGAAACATTTGAATGTTTTACCTTGCCAAATAGCAATCCATAATCCGATCTTGTAAACATTACTTTCCTTGACCACGCTACGCCCTTGGTATGACATCCGGGACTTTATTCCACCAACGAATGCTTTCAAACGACTCAAATCCATATCTACAATAATAAAGATGCATTATTCTCATACATTGGGTTCAATAATAATACTAAGAAAAGATAATATAAATAGGAATAACCTTAAATGCCCAAACAAATCCAAGACACGTGTGTGGGAACATACTTCGGTCTCTTTCTAGACCCTTTAGGTGTTCACTTGTGGTTTGATACAACGTCTAGTATCCGGTCGTCAGGTGCCTCAAATGTGCTCCCCCATGGAAAGAATTCCATGCTTCTAGGTCTTGACCAAAAAGCGAAGGAATCATCCACCTCTTCAACCAATAAGCGACCCATAAAATAACCTCTAACGATAACAATAGACACGCCGCGAATTGCGTCTTCATCGATTAATTTACCGAACAACTCTTCATCCTCAATAACACCAAGAAGATCTAAGTTGGAAAGTTTTACCCCAAATTTTTTGGAAATACCCTCAACTTAAATGTTAAATCCCACGAACTATATAAATCAAAACATCTTGTCCCAAAAGCGGCTTGTTATAAGAGAAAACTCGGGTCGACCAAAATGTAGACTACGACCATCAAGTATATATAAAGGGGCATGTCATAGCTTGTTTTATCCACGAAACCCTATTTTGTAAAACATAATCTAACATATGTGGTTCATGGTCAAAGAAGAACATATCCGCCACCCTCAAAGCAGGTTGTCTAAACAATTTCCTTCTAGTATGAATAAGCTTTTCTTTAATTATTGGAAGTATTTCAATTTGCTCTAACAATGACATTGGCTTGATTCCTAAAAAAAAAAAAGAAAAGCAGTTAACAACAATTAACAAGTATCTTACGAAAACTACAATCAATAAAAACTGACTTCCTAATACGCAATCATATTTAACAAATGAAACATTTGTATCATACTACACCAATAAACAATGGCCCAATAATAGACAACTATTTAAACATTTGAATGAGGCTCGGATCAGATAAATCAATAGTTTACAAAACATCGGGATATAACCATGGGTCGTAATAGTATAAACTATACAATTGCCACGCCAAACACGAATATCATCACTTGCATGATTTAATAAGATAGATGTCGTCATGACCTCATACACACACACACACCGCCTTATGTATACACCGAGAGTTGCTACATTCTTGAACAAACATAATTATAGTTTAGCTAGATTCTTAAAAGTTAAGGAACAATATGATATAGTTGGATTCAAAAGAAAGTTGAACATACCAATGTGGCGTGGTTTGTAGGTGTGTATGGAATTTCAACAGTGAACCCTTCGACTCCCCTCGTACCTTTTGTCGTTTCAACTCCCTTTGGGCAAAGGCTGCACCAGCGGATTGCTAGATCGTTGAAAAACAAAGGCACTGTTTGGGAATCGAATGGATAACTATCTTTGAAATTCCGACATACTCAAAGTAACGTGGCCATAATGTTCTACTTCCTTTTAATCCACAAGTATATCATATTGATACTCTTTTTAACAAACTATCAAAAGTGTATAACAAGTATATCGGACTCATATAAACCTCGGCTGATTGTGCATTATGATATGCATTAGCAAGGCTCGAATCTGTAAAAACACGGATAAGCGGAACATCGGGATATAACCGCCATGGTCGCAAAATTATGTAATACAATTGCCATGCCAACGTCGGCAAATCACATCATTTGCATATCAAAATATTGTTTTCTTCATCGACCTCTTGCATATCACAAATACATAGTTGTGGACGAGGCTGAAAAGCGGTTAATTATGGTTTTAAAATCATACTTATAGTTTTGCTAGATTCTTAAAAAGTTAAAGAACAATTTGATATACTTGCGCATTCAAAAAAGTTGAACATACCAATGTGGCGGCGTTATTTTGTAGGTGTGTATGGAATTTCAACTTAGTGAACCCCACAGATCCCCTACGGTACCATTTGTCGTTTCAACTCCTTTGAGCAAAGGCTGCAGGCGGATTGGGATTGTTGAAAAAACAAAAGGCCTTTGTTTGGAAATTAAGAATGGATAACTATGGGAAATTCCGTGCGCATATCAAAGTAACGTAACCACTAAGAATTCTACTTCCTTTGAATCCACAAGTATATCAATTGATCCTTAACTTTTTAAAAACAATAGTATATAAAAGTATATCGAGACTCATATAAACTTGACGAGTGTGCAATGTAATATGCATTAACAAGGCTCGGATCGTAAAATGTTGGATAAACACGAGAACATCGGGATATAACCGCCATGGCGCAAAATAATGAAATTAAATTGCCATGCCAACATACGGTAAATCACATCATTTGCGTATCATATAAGATAATCATCATCACGACCTCATATCACAAATCACACATGTGTCCCAAAATAAACCAACTACTTCAAACAATTACCTATGTAAAGGAGTTGGTTAAAAAGTTGATTGTCAATATGTTATAAACAAGTGGATAAATGTTAGTACTTTGACCCTCGAAATCCATTGCCATGTCAAAACCCATTGCTATAGCGGTGACATAGGAATGGGTTTTGAAGCTCAAGTACCAACGTCCTTTCTACAATTCGTGGATTCTAGAAAAGCATTTCGGTTGGATAATCATGAAGTGTGGCGTGTCATGACATTACACACTATCGTGATCATTGAGATATTCAAGACAATTTGAATGTGAAGTTGCGTATGGCACATTCTTACTCGCTTGAATTTCAATCCACAAGTATATCATATTGTTCTTTCTTTGTTAAGTAACTCCTTTACATATATAAACTAAATTTTATAAAAATCTATCAACAGTCTATAACAATTATATGACACTCATTGCAAATCTTGGTATTATGATATGTAAAGCCCATTTATTGTTACGATTACGATGATGAGGCTCGAATATTTAAGGTAGAAAGGTGGTGCAAAGGTTTAGCTTGCTCTCGAGTTCATAGCGTATGTGATTTTAGTGTGTAAATTTTGGTGTGAAACTCTATATGTGTGTGAGAGAGAGAGCAGAGATGATAAGAAGAGATGAAAGGGTTTGTAATGATAGTGCTAGAATAGTGGAGTGAAGTGGGGTGAATGAGGCACCCTCACAAACCCTTTCATATCTCTCGCCACCATTCCACCACTATCCTTACCAACCTTTTCATCTCTTTTCTTATCATCTCGACCTCTCTTTCTCACACACACACAGGTTCACATGTTTGAAAGTTACACACTAAAAACACAAAGTTATGAACTCTAAAGTAAGCTAAACCCACCCTTTTCTACTCATCATCAAACAAAATATCAAGATAATATAAAGTGATCATATCAAGATATGAAAAAATTAACTTCCCTAAATGGCCCATGGGCAATCGGCTTTGACATTGGTCTAAAACTCCTCCATATACTTGTTTGTTCACGTGCAATCGGGTTTGTTGATCGAATAGCATGTCGGATCTAGGTTGATTTATGATTCATAAAATGATCCCGTGTCCGACATGCCATTCAATCAACAAAGTGAATTGTAAGTAAACAAACTATCGCATTTAATTAACCTTATCTATCTGATATAACCGCCATGGTGCAAACAGTGGTTAATAATCAAACATGGATGAACGACACCATATTAAGTTAGTTTAGAACATAATACGGTGGTGCCGTACATCCATCTTTGAACATTGATATGTTAGTTTCGTAACATATCACGGAGGCTCGATCGTATAAATCAATAGTTTGAACATCGAGGATACAACGTCGCATTTGCAATAGTATAGAATTGCCGCCATGAAAGCGAATATCGCATCATTTGTATGATTTAATAAGATACTTGTCATCACGCCTCTTACCAATTAACGGCATATATACATAATGTGTTGCCATCGGATGCCGACCCAATGAAACATGATTGACGAAGATGTTAATCATCTATGTGATATACCAATCAGGAGTTTCTATTTATATGCATTAGCAAGGCTCGATCTGTAAAGGTTTGATAAACACAAAAGATCGAGGATATAACCACTGTGGTCGCAAAATAATGTATTAAAATTGCCATGCCAACATCGATAAATCAAATCATTTGCATATCAAATAAGATAATCATCATCACGACCTCTTGTACTAAATATAAAATACATTTCAAACCTTCCTTCTCAAACACACATTGGCAATAAATAATAAACAAAGCGTTGCCCGATAAATCGACCTACGTAAGTGTGTGGGCCCGTATCAACTATATGGAAGAGGTTCCACACACCATTTATTGACATATTGAGGGTAATAAATTTTCAAACTTACCCACCTTATGTGTGAATTTAAATTCAAGTGGTGTTGCTAAATAGGTTACAAAATTCTATCAAAAATGTCTACAAAAGACTTGACCAACAATTTCCGGACTGTTTCCTCGACAAAAGACTTGACACAGTTCCGGAACAAACAGTTGGCCAACAAATTGATGAAGAACAACTTTTAATAGAAATGGAGGAGGTGCTATTAAGGAGGAAGAAGAATGGGAGATAGCGAGAAGAAGTTGCTCTTAAAGGAAGCGAAAGGGGCGACTTATGCTCCAAGATGAAGAAGTGTTGTTAGAGATGGAGGAAGGCGCTGGACGAGAGAATTCAATGCATTGTATGAGTGGGATGAGCGTGATTTGAAGGTTGCTCGAGTATCTTTACGACGATGGTTACGACTCTAACAATTCTCAAACTTGGGATCACCGGATTATATTTAGTTGTGTCGCAATTTAATTTTCGATGTATTTTGTTTCGTTAACCCAACCGTTTGCACCATCATTAGCGTGCTTTATTCACTTACTACCACTTATCTTACAGTGGTTTAGTCACTTAGTCTACAACAAACTTAATAAATAGCAACAAATCACAAAAACCACAAGAACAATTAATCATCCAATACGTTACCAGTTATCTTACACTGCTTTATTGACACCCATCATTTGTTTCACAAAACTTAACAAAATAATTAATCACCCAATACGTTAACCCTAAAATATGAAACCCAAAATCAAACAAGAACAATTACGTAAAGTTAACCCTAACTTAGCGAAACCCTAAAATAGCGAAACCCTAAATTATCAAAACCATAAATCAATAGATGAAATACGTAAAATTAAGCGCCCAATAAGCGAAACCCTTAATCAAAACAAAATTACTTACCCTAACCCATATCGTTTTCGATGGTCATTAGATCGGACGTACGTGGCGATGTCTTGGTCGAAAATTGTGTTTGCTCTTTTGCGAGAAGTGTTGAGGAAGATTGTGAGAAGTGTAAATAAAGTGTGTTGAGGAAGTTTCTATTTGTATAAATGTATAAACCACATATAAATGTATAAAGGCTAAAAATTACTTATACACTTTATTTAATTTTTTATACATATAATGCATTGTATATTTTATCTGATATAAGTTCTAGTACAAAGGTGTAGGACCAGTTCTCAACTTTATGTACTTTTAATAATAAAATAAGACTATCTTTTTCACTAGAAAAAATAATACCGATTCTTGCGATATTAAAAGTGAAAGTTGTCTAACTAAAGATGTAAATACACTTGTCTTGGTAAGTACAAAGGTGGCCCAAAAATGGGACATGTCGATTATTTAGGATAGTTCCCAAATATTGAGTTGAGAGTTCTTGTGGGCATTTGAAAGTGAAAAAAAGTGGGGCATTGGGTAATAAAGTTGGTATTTGGGCATTTGAGAATTTTCCTTTGTAGAAACTATATAAGAAGGGTTTGTAACGTGTCTTGCTAAGATGAGTTCATATTAAAGACCTTGGGACCATGAGAAAGGACACATGGATTCATAAGTACAATTTACATTGATCCGTGTGTTCGCTTCTCCAATACGTTTTACAATGTCAACTCTTCTTAAAACATGATATAAAAATCCTATAAGAAAATAGTTAATCGATCCGAAAATTTTAAAAAAAATTGTTAGGCCAATGCGAAATGGTAACCATAAGTTTTGTGGTTGCTTCTACAATCTCAGTAGCCACTTTCTTTCTCCAGACTACACCCCTAACCACAATTTGCTAATGGTGACCATGAACAACAAGTAACTATATTTATAAAAAACAAAATTTCATTCAATTTTTTACCACTTCATTATAGTAAAATAGAAAAGATTATTTGATTACACTATATTTTTACCACTATATTATTGTTAAATAGTAAATTCACGGTCGTTCCACGAAATTTCGTTCTTTCCGATAAACCTGCGAGTTACGCGCTTTTTACCCGTATTTCGACTTTAAGCGGCGTTTTTCATCCAATGAGACTTATCACCCATTTTATATTTTTAGATAAAGTATAATGATGAGTTTCATCATTCATACAAGTTTCGTATTTTTACGATACCGGTTTCGTTTTATGGCTTAACGACTTACGGTTGGCATTTAACGGAACCAAAACTTACTCTAAACTCAAGATAAGATCAAGACTATCCACCTAAGTCATCTTATCATGTCTTGACCGACCTAAGGGGGAGTCATCATTTTGGTGGCAAAATCCTAACCATGGTTCCTTTAGATCATTACAAGTGTCCTAACCTAACCATGGTTAATATTTAACCCAATATATGGTTAACCAAACTTACCCTCCTATAAATAGGAAGTAAAATACATCCAAAACATCTTCACAAACTGTTCTTGGTCGTTCATATCACAAATCCTTCACATCTTCCATCATTTGATCTATAAACTCCAAGTTTATGCAAGGAAGTTCCAAAGATCAAGCTACTTCATCAAATCTCTAGCAAGTTTAAGTGATCTTCTTGAGTTTAAATCCACTCAAGTCACTTAGTACTTCATCACCAACTCTTCAAGTTTGCAAGGGTGCCAAGGTGTGGAAAGCTAGCTCAATCCAAGTCTTCGCGATCAATCAAAGTCCTATCCTTACTAAGTTACTCCTTTCTTATTGAAAGCCAAAAGTTGTAAGCAACTTATCACCACCATCATCTCATCTTTATTATTCATAATCTTAACTATTTCATACTATATATATAGTTACTATGTTCATTCATGATGTACATATACTCAATCACTTGTTTTAATTAACATATTGTCATAAAAGTAACAAACTAGTAAACTAGTCATATTCTACACATGTGAGACCATTAAAAACAGTAATATAAGGACTTTCTAACTTACATAATATGGTAGACAAGATAAAAGGTAAACATAGCAATTTGAATCACCCAAAGCGGACAAACGAGTCAAAAGTTATAGCGAAAGAAGTTAGCAAAACCAAACGCCGAAATCGCCAATAGCTTGTCTGTTTTGTGTTTTGCCGTTTTAAAATAGTACTACGGTCCGAATCATCAAAAGTTAAAACACTAAGAAAGTTGTCCGAACGACGTTTTCCTTCAATAGCAAAGAAGATCGGACCTTGAAAGCGTTTAAACAGCCATAAATCTTTCAAAACAGAAGCGCCAGTAATTTAGTCTCATAACTATACTTTCGTCACAACTAAAAGCAAACCAAGAGGCCTAATGGCCATAATCCAAGACCACGGCTACGGCTAAGGCCAAAGCTAAGTCTCAAGACCATGGTAGTCAAGACCAAAGTCACGGCAAGGCCATGGCTAAAGCCTCGAGGCTTGTTTGCCCAAGACCGTTAACTATGGTAATTATATTTATGAAACGACGAGAACTTGTAAAACTAGATAGTTATTAAAACATGATAAACTTTATGTTATAACAATCTTCACTCAAAACACATGTTGTATTTACTAAGTGCTACAATAGTAGGGAGCTTCATGTGAGGGTTCCATTTGAGTAAAACTTATCGACGAGTTCTTTGGATTCACGATTTAAAGTGTCCTAGCTCCTCGACGTTCTTGCATGACCTCCGAATTATGATGGCCCGAACAGAGTAATCGATATCTATAAACTAAATACGTTTTCACATATTAAAGATCTTTCTATAAACATCATATGATAATTGACTACATCATGATCAACATAGGAATATATATAGGATGGTTTATGTTTCCTTAAACATTATTCCAAACCTAAGTCGCAACATCATATTCTAGGTTGCTCGTAGAAGTTCTCACGGCATATCCATCATTCTCATTATACATTTGATATCATTTACTCTAAGGTGAGTTCATAGCCCCACTTTCTATTACTTATTGTTTTACAAATCCTTGGGGGAGATACATGCTTTATTTTAAATCGAACACATTGCTTTCAAACTGTATGCTTATCTGAATGTATTATTTGCACTAAGTACCACTATTGCCAATCTTAAGTCCCTATTATCATGAACCATTAATCACTTGAGTGAACGCGAATAATGTGGATAGATCTATCGAATGACAAATCCGTTTGTGTTGACCGGTAGGCAAACAAACGCACTCTATTTGAACATCTATAGGTTTATTGGCAAACTACCTATTAGGGCATCGGTTACTATTTTATGACTTTTAACGTTTTTTGGTATCATGAGCTTAGTGCAATAATATCTCTTTTGGTTTTCAAACCATTGGTGTGAATTTATAACTCACACTACAAACATTATGTGTTCAACTGATTTCCAAAACTCTATGAATTTCACTCAACCTTTGTGTTGACGCTTTAAGCATGTATTTCGTGTCCATAATGTCTCAAGTCGCGGAAGAGCGAGGATACTAAAGAAGGCTATACATTTTATTATCATTCGAAAACCTATTTAATATATTTTGTAAACAATGGAACCAACTGGGACCTCATTTTGTAAACTCGATATTTATATAAATTGAATGATATATCTTTTAAACGACTCCTTTAGAGATCGTTTCTATTATTATATTGTTGTGCCATGAAGTAACACCAGCTTTGAATTCATTGCGTATCATGAAATTGGGGTGTTACAACAAATGCTACACAACCGAAGATTTTGATAATGCAATTTCGAGCTTCAGTAAAAAAAGCGAAGCCGTCAAAAACTTGAAGACGTCGGGTATGAAAAGTGGTCTAGGGCATATTGCGGTGGAAAAAGATACAATTATTTGACGTCAAGCGGTCGGAGTCAATAAATTAATTAACAAGGCACGTTCGAAAGGTACCAATAACTATGCTCTTGGAGTACTACAGACGTCTTCTCTGATTGGTATTTGAATGTCGCGAAAAATACTACGGTATAACTATATATTAGCCGTCTCACATTTACTTGTTCGATAAATGTTACCTTATGTATGCTTATTTTGCGACGCACCGAATTTGAACTTACACAATGGGCGCTAGGAAGGTTGAGAGAGAATGTGGAAGAGTGCTAATTGGGAAGTAAGAGGCATTGCCATGTGTCTTGTGTACCAAGTTATAGACAATCGTCGTAGTCATATTGTTGATTTTGTAAAGAATGAATGTAGATTCAGTACACCGCAATATCTGAGTTATCAATTATGGTAAATGTTGTTTATTCTGTATGGTTTTTGATTACGAAGACTACGTGCAGAAATGGCAACTTTCGGGACTACCATGTGGTCATGTGTGCGGTGTGTAGAGAAGAAAAATTGACTAACTCAGTAGCAGATGGGCGGAAACATGGTTTACAAAACGCACTCAAAGGCACATATCATGAAATGGTGTATCCTTTGGAAATAGAGTCGAATGGCATGATCCGGGTAACTTGCAAAGGTTAAACCGCCGTTGATGGACAAGAGGCGGCGGAAGACCTAAAACAAAGATCGCTTCCCATCAAAAATGAGGAGCCAAAAGTTAGAAAATGTGGGAGGTGTGGTACCGTAGGGCATACCGTGTAGCATGCATGGAACCGGTGCCGAAAAAAGGTAACCTAGATTGTTCGTTCAAATGTATATCTAATATTGTTTTAGTATTTTGACACGATTGGTTGTATATGTTGTTAGAAAAAAGCGAATAGCGGAGATGTACAAGGAAAACAAGTTATGCAAGGATGGCACACGAGCAGGAACGCGTAAAGGTGGGTCGTGCTCATTTTCAATTGAAAGATGACCACAATCGCAAGTGGACGAGTATTTTCAAAATGGGAGAATTTACGAGATTGGGATGCCGTGACGTTGGGATGGAGAACCAACTAACAACGTTTCGGAGGTTACATATATAATTCGCATTAACCTAAATTCACTCCACGAATCATCAAATACATATCACTTGGATGATTTCAATAACATGGATAATTACTAGGTCAATGTTCTCTTTAATTAACTAATGTAATAGTTGCTAAAGTATGTGTATGCTTAAAGTTAAACAATACTTCATATGGTTGTGTGGTTTGATTGTTGTTCCAAGATTAACTTACAAACTATCAATTATTGGTGTGTTGCACTTTGATAAGTGTTAGAAATAATAGTTTTAACCAATTATTTGTATTTTGTCGTGAATAAAACGTTGTGTTTGTGTATGAATGTTTTGTTAAGTTTCATGTTCAAGGTCATGGTAAATAATTGTGAAAGGTTAGGCAATGCAAAAGGCTAGTGCAAAACCAGCTATGATTTGTCCTGTTTTGGATGTTTATTCAGAAATAGTAAATCTTGTGAGCATGTGTAAGTGAAAAAAAACAAATATAGTGACAATATGTGGATTGGGTTTAAAGTATTTGAAAGGCTGTAATTTTTTATTGGATGTTATTCAATAATATGGTAGCAAATTGTGCATCATGTGACAAATGCTATATGAGGACATGGATTGGTGTCATGATAATACAAATCGATTAACGATAATGTATGTATTTGTTTGCTTGCCTATTTAAAGGCTATGAAACCCATCTTGTTAGTTAACAGTTTATTTATTTATTTTTAAATTTGTGATAATGTATTGGGATAAGGAAATGTCTAGATTTCCTAGGTGTGATAAGCTTAGAGCCGATGCAAATTCTAACAAGCGGCACGATATGTTAGTCTTCTATTGCTACCAAGCCTCGGCGAAGATGTTCGTATGGCACAACAATTGAATGCGCTTGCGGAAGATTGCTTCAAATCATCAAGAAAGGCTTAGCTTCATTCAAGAATTGGAGAGTGTTGGAAACAGGCATGCTAAAAAGCAATGAGAATATTTGAGGGGTAAATGGTAAAGATGATCAAAAGATCATGCGGATGTGTATCCTTTCACGGAACGGAGCTAAATCTCATGCGAACAATGGCATCTTTATCGAGAGACTCGGGGCTTGATGGATCTCTAAGTGTGTGTCTTTTCGGTGTGTTCTATGTTGTTTGTTGTTTTGCATTAGTATCGTCCGTTATCTTATTATGAGTGTTCTTGTAGTGATTGTGTGTCACCCATGAAATGCGATTGTAAGATATTGAATTGAATAAAATGGGTAGTTAAATTTGTATGAATTAAATTTTTTACTAAGTGGTTATCATTCGACATCTATTTGATTCGCACTTTGATTTTAAATTGTATTTTGAAGTGGTTATCATAACAGTGTGTGTATATTAAGTATTGTTGGATAGAATTACCTCACAAGTACTAGTTGCATTGGTTTGTGTTAAAGTAGTCGTGGTATCTTCTCAAGTAGCCGTAGTTTCTTCTGAACTAGGCGTGGTTTATTCTCAACTAGTCGTGGTTTCTTCTCTACTAGCCGTGGTTTCTTCTCATCTAGCCGTGGTTTCAGCATTGTACTAGCTGTGGTTTCTTCTCAACTACCCGTGGCTATAAGCATTCTTGAAACCACGGCTAAAGGATTAAAGCAATCGATCAATGTCATTTAAAAGATGTTAACAAGAAAATTACTAAGTAGTAGTAAATTGGCCACCATGAAAAGGACACTTATCTTGCAAAATGAGATGAATTCCATCGACTACATTCTTTAACTGCGTGATTGTTTCTTCTACACGGTGGCGGATACAAGAAACATAAAGCAAAATGAAAAGCTTTTCATTATTTAAAGATAACTTAACAAGAAGATTAATAAGTTGTAAATAAAATGCCACCATGAAAAGGGCACTTATCTGGCAAAATGAGAAGCATTCCTTCCGATAATTTCTTTGAATACAGCTCGATACAAAAAACACAACCATGCGAACACTTATAATGACAACGATATTAACAAAATAATACTTCCCTGTTTGGGGTTCACATTCATTAAACTAGTTGATACATCAGTTTAGCTACTACATACACGGATACACAATTCATCCCTTGTTACAAACAGTTAGACTTACAACCAAATATGACAACAACATGTCTACCAAACACATACCTGTGTTTTAAAAAAATTGCCATATGCTCACGATATGCAAAGGGCACTGTCTGAGGGTTATCGACGGCCAATGACTTCCCATTTGACATTCAGTATAAGAATATGCATACCAGATACCACAATCACCAAACGAGTCCACGATCCGGGCGTTGGGTGCATTCTTGAAGGTAATTGCATATGTTGTCGGATTTATACCATTCTTCCGGAAGACACCGGCTTTGTCTAGAACGATTGGTAGTCCAAACGTATATACATCCAAACATATTTTGTTATTTTACATACCAACTTAACACAATACATAACAACTTAAATGTATACATCCAAACATATTTTGTTATTTTACATACCAACTTAACACAATACATAACAACTTAAATGTTTGCATCTGACACACTGAAGCTACGGCAAACACTAAAAACATAAACTACACCAAACTACAATGAAACAAGACATCCTAATAAACCGCCATATCACGATGAGTCTGCAAAATAAGTGATTCACGTACGGTTTGAACATAAAGGACCCAACATCTCCTCGATGCCCAAGTCTTGGAATTTCCCAAGAGAAGCTTGTATAGTACAATGGTTGCGTTAAATCCTTCTGGTTTCCAATTTCAATTCTGAGGTCGTCGTTGTCATCAAAACCAATTAATTTGAGTGCTATTGGGGTGGTAATGCTAAGAAGTCGTGTAGCGGATGCAATCGCACCACCACCAACCGTTAAAACCCATATAGAAAAACAGAATGACATCCCTTGAATGTTTCCCAAACGACCGTGATGTCTCGTATGTTTGAAACATAGAACGGTAAAGGAAGGTTGCCTATTAATTCATCGGTATGTCCAGGACTTGAAACCGTTGATAACCACACCAATAGATGTGACCCCAACATTAGCTTGACTTGCTTTTTATTACGATTGTGTTCGGAAGCAAGCAATGCGATCTAACACCGCCCATTGTTTAGAGGAGAAGGTGAAAATTAAGACAGTGCATGGTCAGTGTTTGATTGAATGGGTATGGAATTTTAGGAAGGTCGGATCAAAATTGTCGGGGCGAATCCCAAAAGCCATAAAGCGTTTTCATACTCCCGTGATGTCAAAACATAGGGACAAACGTGGCGGTGATCGGTTGATGGAAGGGTTCCAAACGACCGCCATGGTATCACGGACAATTGGTCCATAGGTAAAACCCCAAACTCCATGTGACCACCAATTGGTTTGACGTCGAAAATGAAATATTTGAGGAAAGAGGTGCAAGTCAAAATGTTGATTTACCAAACCCACGTAACCTTTAAACCTCTCGCTTGTACATCAAGCGTATGAAATCGGTGGAGTGATTCGAACACCAAAGCGGACGGTGAAATGCATGTTGTCTATGCAAGACTTCAAGCCTTGCAGACATCGCGATTGAGCCACACACCTCACCGAGAGCCTATTAACTATGTCCATTTGAACTTCAAGTGGAATGTTGTCAGACATCGTGAAATTTTATTGGGCAACTGTGAAATCAGTTAAGATGGGCAAGTTTCACAAGAATTTTGTAGGCAACTATTAAACTGTAAGTATGTGTTTAGTGTTGTATGGACAGTAAGAGTATTATAAATAGAACAATTAGAGCATTCATATCTAGGGACCAACCCGTAAGATATGCATTTAAGAAATAGTACATGTATTAAATGGTTAAACAGTTAAGTTCCAGTTTAAAGAGTTGACTTGTGCTTAATACTACCATCAAATTAATGATCAAGTATAAGGGACAGGTTCGTAAACACTTGAAAGTGTATGTTACATAATTAATTATAGTTGGGCAACTATGACGCATGGGCAACTTAGTCAATAACTAGTTTGTTTGTAACTACTAGTTACAAAAATGTTGTTCCTTTTTAAAGTCTGATAGGCAACTTAGTCAATAACTAGTTTGTTAACTTTGTTGTATTGACAAACATTTATCAATTAAGAACTTATAAGCAATGGTACCTGTAAACATGCACGCATCTTCTTGTACCAAGGACGCCACTCGACGAACTTATAGCCACCGTCGTAAAATGTTACAACCCCAGTCCTAATATGGAATCGAGCTAGAAACCAATGTTTTTCCTTTTCATTGATAGGCATATAAACCTGCCGTATAACACAAAAGGCTAGTTTTACAAAACACATAACAATATATGTATAAAGGAATGAACACAACTATTAACTGTTCAACATCAGCCCATTGGTGTTTGTACTTTTCCCCGTTAACATACCAAATGGGGATGGAGTCTTGTAATAGCAATGAACAAAGTATCGAGCTACTATAGCCCAATCGGCGCCATCGGTCCGAAATGCAACATGTATTCCACCCACAACTCTATGTGCTATAAAGCAACAATAAAAGTTGATTAGGGTATAAAAGCAACAATATAAAATGAATATACCATCGGGGTGAAAGATATGCGTGATCATTACCTCGTCCATAAGCCAACCTTTCTTAGGAGGGTCTAAACACACTAAGGATTCCCAAAATCTCCAATCCACACGAACTTTAGGACCAAGGAAACATACATCGAAGGGCCCTCGCTTTCCAAGAAATTCGTCGTACTCATCGATAAGATGTACTTTTCGATAGCCTTGTTCCTTGGAAAGAACCTACACACGTTGTTACTAACACGTAAATTAAAAACAGTTTAAAAAAATATATTAAAAGTTGTTTTTCATACCTCAACCCAAGGTTTAACATTTTGTAACTGTGCGGTCATATCCGGATCCGGCACCCATGTGTTCGATTATTTTCGATTCCACAAATCTTTTGACCGATGAATGACGACTCAGCGCCATCTTTTTACTCCTCATGTCGGTGTTATGTCCGCCTTGGCTCTTTTCCAATGGTGCGAATTATAGAAAGCTATAGACCTCTTTTCTTTTCCTTCTCAATCTTCAACAACTTTGCCTTTTGCAACTGCGATTCTTCTCCTCTATCATCGCCATTAGAAAATCCTTTTCCATCATCTTTTGTTCTTCCATCCTCCACCGTTCTTCCTCTTCTTTCCTCAACCTTAATTCCTCTTCCAATGATACTCTGAGTAACAGTGATGCATTTAAAATACATTTAATACAATATGGCAAAAGTGTACATTTGGATATCACATTACGAACTACATCATCCTCATCATCACAATCACGGCTCGAGCAGATGCTAGAAATAAGAGAGTCAACCAATTCATGGAATTCACGATTTACTTGGTCTCGAAACTCATAGCCGAGGTGGGAAAAGGATGCGATAAAGTCCAATTTATCCTGTAAGCGAAATAAAGTTCATTGTAAAAAACGGATAGTTCTTTCACATGCAAGGACCTACAAAACGGATAGTTCTTTCAAAGAAATAAAGATAATATATCGATGAACTGGCCTACCCGAAATCCGCAAGTTCTTTCACTTGCAAGGACCTACAAAGTAATAAAGGGTATTATCCTTAACAATGATTCTAATATAAACGTATAGTTATTATTTAACGTTGACTAGCAAATAACCTGAATAATAGCCTCGAGTTTGAAAACACGAGAATTCAACTCTTCAATGACACAATCCTTGAGGCTGATTTATGTTAGAAGACAACTGGTCTGTACCCTAGACACAATCGGTAAATACTTTTTTCGTCTCTCGTTTCACGCTTCCAACACCAACTTCTCGTAGATACACATCGTAATCATGCGGTAATTTTGTTGGAAGAGTCCTTGGTATGTAGTGCGGTAAAATTCCTAAATTGACTATACCACGTCTAATGTTGGTTTCGGATCATAAATTATCTTCGAGTCCTAAATAACATCATCAACAACAAGGAAATTAAATTGCATATACCAGTCCGACTGGTGCTCGTCTAATGCATTGAAACATTTGAATGTGTTTTACCTTGCCAAATAGCAATCCATAATCCGATCTTGTAAACATTACTTTCCTTGACCACGCTACTGCCCTTGGTATGACATCTGGGACTTTATTCCACCAACGAATGCTTCTTTCAAACGACTCAAGAATCCATATCTACAATAATAAAGATGCATTATTCTCATACATTGGGTTCAATAATAATACTAAGAAAAGATAATATAAATAGGAATAACCTTAAATGCCCAAACAAATCCAAAGAACCGTGTATGTGGAACATACTTCCGTCTCTTTCTAGACCCTTTAGGTGTTCCCACTTGTGGTTTGATACAACGTCTAGTATCCGGTCGTCAGCAGTGCCTCCAATGTGCTCCCCATGGAAAGGAATTCCATGCTTCTAGGTCTTCGACCAAACGAAGGAGTGAATCATCCACCTCTTCAACCAATAAGCGACCCATAAAATAACCTCTAACGATAACAATAGACACGCACGGATTGCGTCTTCATCGCTTAATTTACCGAACAACTCTTCATCCTCAATAACACCAAGAAGATCTAAGTTGGAAAGTTTTACCCCAAATTTTTTTGGAAATACCCTCAACTTAAATGTTAAATCCCACGAACTATATAAATCAAAACATCTTTGTCCCAAAACGAAAGCTCGTTATAAGAGAAAACTCGGGTCGACCAAAATGTAGACTACGACCATCAAGAGTATATATAAGGGGCATGTCATAGCTTGTTTTATCCACGAAACCCTATTTTGTAAAACATAATCTAACATATGTGGTTCATGGTCAAAGAAGAACATATCCACCACCCTCCAAAGCAGTTGTCCTAAACAATTTCCTTCTAGTATGAATAAGCTTTTCTTTAATTATTGGAAAGTATTTCAATTTGCTCCTAACAATGACATTGGCTTCAGATTCCTAAGAAAAAAACAAAAGAAAAACAGTTAACAACAATTAACAAGTATCTTACGAAAACTACAATCAATAAAAAAGCGATATCGACTTCCTAATCTGCAATCATATTTAACAAATGAAACATTTGTATCATACTCACACCAAATAAACAATGGCCCAATAATAGACAACTATTTAAACATTTGAATGAGGCTCAGATCTGTATAAATCAATAGTTTACAAAACATCAGGATATAACCGCCATGGCTGTAATAGTATAAACTATACAATTGCCACGCCAAGACACGGAATATCGCATCACTTGCATGATTTAATAAGATAGATGTCGTCACAGCCTCATACACACACACACACACCTTATGTATACACACACCAGGGGATTTGCTACATTCTTGAACAAACATAATTATAGTTTCGCTAGATTCTTAAAAAAAGTTAAGGAACAATATGATATAGTTGCGGATTCAAAAGAAAGTTGAACATACCAATGTGGCGCGTTAGTTTGTAGGTGTGTGGAATTTCAACAGTGAACCCTTCGACTCCCCTACGGTACCTTTTGTCGCTTTCAACTCCCTTTGGGCAAAGGCCCGCACCAGCGGATTGCTAGATCGTTGAAAAACAAAAGGCATCGTTTGGGAATTCGAATGGATAACTATCTTTGAAATTCCGTACACATATACAAAGTAACGTGGCCACCTAGAAATGTTCTACTTCCTTTTAATCCACAAGTATATCATATTGATACTTAACTTTTTAACAAACTATCAAAAGTGTATAACAAGTATATCAGACTCATATAAACCTCGAAACTGATTGTGCATTATGATATGCATTAGCAAGGCTCAGATCTGTAAAAAACCTGGATAAGCACCGGAACATCAGGATATAACCGCCATGGCTGCAAAATTATGTAATACAATTGCCATGCCAACGCACGGCAAATCACATCATTTGCATATCAAAATATTGTTTTCTTCATCACGACCTCTTGCATATCACAAATACATAGTTGTGGACAACGAGGCGAAAGCAGTTAATTATGGTTTTAAAATCATACTTATAGTTTTGCTAGATTCTTAAAAAGTTAAAGAACAATTTGATATACTTAGCATTCAAAAGAAGTTGAACATACCAATGTGGCCGCGTTATTTTGTAGGTGTGTATGGAATTTCAACTTAGTGAACCCTTCTGAATCCCCCTACAGTACCATTTGTCGTTTCAACTCCCTTTGAGCAAAGGCTTGCACCAGGCGGATTGCTAGATTGTTGAAAAAACAAAAGGCACTGTTTGGAAATTAAGAATGGATAACTATGCGGAAATTCCGTACGCATATACAAAGTAACGTGGCCACCTAGAAATGTTCTACTTCCCTTTTAATCCACAAGTATATCAAATTGATCCTTAACTTTTTTTAAAAACCTAGCAATAGTATATAAGAAGTATATCAGACTCATATAAACTTCGAAAGCGAGTGTGCAATGTAATATGCATTAACAAGGCTCAGATCTGTAAAAAAGTTGGATAAACACCAGAACATCAGGATATAACCGCCATGGCTGCAAAATAATGAAATTAAATTGCCATGCCAACATACGGTAAATCACATCATTTGCGTATCATATAAGATAATCTGTCATCACAGCCTCTTGCATATCACAAATACACACATGTGTCCCAAAATAAACCAACTACTTCAAACAATTACCTATGTAAAGGAGTTGGTTAAAAAGTTGATTGTCAATATGTTATAAACAAGTGGATAAATGTTAGTACTTTGACCCTCCACCGAAATCCCATTGCCATGTCAAAACCCATTGCTATGACGGTGACATAGGAATGGGTTTTCGAGGAAGCTCAGTACCAACGCCCTTTCTACAATTCGTGGATTCTAGAAAAGCATTTCGGTTGGATAATCATGAAGTGTGGCGTGTCATGAACATTACACACTATCGTGATCATTGAGATATTCAAAGACAATTTGAATGTATGAAGTTGCGTATGGCGACATTCTTACTTTCAACTTGAATTTCAATCCACAAGTATATCATATTGTTCTTTCTTTGTTAAGTAACTCCTTTACATATATAAACTAAATTTTATAAAAATCTATCAACAGTCTATAACAATTATATGACACTCATTGCAAATTACGGCAATATTATGATATGTAAAGCCCATTTATTGTTACGGTTACACGATGATGAGGCTCGATATTTAAGGGTAGAAAGGTGGTGCAAAGGTTTAGCTTGCTCTCGAGTTCATAATCTGTGTATGTGATTTTAGTGTGTAAATTTTGGTGTGAAACTCTATATGTGTGTGAGAGAGAGAGCAGAGATGATGATAAGAGAGATGAAAGGGTTTGTAATGATAGTGCTAGAATAGTGGAGAGTGAAGTGGGGTGAATGAGGCACCCTCACAAACCCTTTCATATCTCTCGCCACCATTCCACCACTATCCTTACCAACCTTTTCATCTCTTTTCTTATCATCTCGACCTCTCTTCTCACACACACACACGTAGTTTCACATGTTTGAAAGTTACACACTAAAAACACCCACAAAGTTATGAACTCTAAGAGTAAGCTAAACCCTTTTGAACCACCTTTCTACCCTCATCATCAGTAACAAAATATCAAGATAATATAAAGTGATCATATCAAGATATGAAAAAATTAACTTCCCTAAATGGCCCATGGGCAACAGTCGGCTTTGACATTGGTCTAAAACTCCTCCATATACTTGTTTGTTCACGTGCAATCCAGGTTTGCTGATCGAATAGCATGTCAGATCTAGGTTGATTTATGATTCATAAAAATGATCCCAGGTCTGACATGCCATTCAATCAACAAAGCTGAATTGTAAGTAAACAAACTATCTGCATTTGATTAACCTGCCTTCATCTAAGATATAACCGCCATGGCTGCAACAGTAGTTAATAATCAAACATGGATGAACGACACCATATTAAGTTAGTTTCAGAACATAATACGGTGGTGCCGACATCCATCTTTGAACATTGATATGTTAGTTTCAGAACATAACACGGAGGCTCGATCGTATAAATCAATAGTTTACGAACATCGAGATACAACCGTCATGGTCGCAATAGTATAGAATTGCCGCGCCATGAAACGGAATATCGCATCATTTGTATGATTTAATAAGATACTTGTCATCACGCCTCTTACCAATTAACAAAGATATATACATAATGTGTTGCCATCGGATGCCGACCACAATGAAACATGATTGACCGAAGATGTTAATCATCTATGTGAGTATACCAATCGGAGTTTCTATTTATATGCATTAGCAAGGCTCGATCTGTAAAGGTTTGATAAACACAAAAGATCGAGATATAACCGCGGGTCGCAAAATAATGTATTAAAATTGCCATGCCAACATCGATAAATCAAATCATTTGCATATCAAATAAGATAATCATCATCACACCTCTTGCATGTACTAAATATAAAATACATTTCAAACCTTCCTTCTCAAACACACATTGGCAATAAATAAGCAAACGCGTTGCCCAATAAATCGACTACGTAAGTACAATGTGGGCCCATGTCAACTATATGGAAGAGGTTCCACCAAGCACCACATTTATTGACATATTGAGGGTAATAAATTTTCAAACTTACCCACCTTATATGTGTGAATTTAAATTCAAGTGGTGTTGCTAAATAGGTTACAAAATTCTATCAAAAATGTCTACAAAAGACTTGACCAACAATTTCCTAACTCGTTTCCTCAACAAAAGACTTGACCATCAGTTTCCTGAACAAACAGAGTTGGCCAACAAATTGATGAAGAACAACTTTTAATAGAAATGGAGGAGGTGCTATTAAGGAGGAAGAAGAATGGGAGATAGCGAAAGAAGTTGCTCTTAAAAGGAAGCCGAAAGGGGCGACTTATGCTCCAAGATGAAGAAGTGTTGTTAGAGATGGAGGAAGTCGCTCGGGACGAGAATTCAATGCATTGTATGCAGAGTGGGATGAGCGCAGATTTGAAGGTTGCTCGAGTATCTTTACTGACGATGGTTACGACTCTAACAATTCTCAAACTTGGGATCACCCGGATTATATTTAGTTGTGTCGCAATTTAATTTTCGTGTATTTTGTTTCGTTAACCCAACCGCTTTGCACCATCATTAGCGTGCTTTATTCACTTACTACCACTTATCTTACAAATGGTTTAGTCACTTAGTCTACAACAAACTTAATAAATAGCAACAAATCACAAAAACCACAAGAACAATTAATCATCCAATACGTTACCAGTTATCTTACACTGCTTTATTGACACCCATCATTTGTTTCACAAAACTTAACAAAAATAATTAATCACCCAATACGTTAACCCTAAAATATCGAAACCCAAAATCAAACAAGAACAATTACGTAAAAGTTAACCCTAACTTAGCGAAACCCTAAAATAGCGAAACCCTAAATTATCAAAACCATAAATCAATAGATGAAATACGTAAAATTAAACGCCCAAATAGCGAAACCCTTAATCAAAAACAAAATTACTTACCCTAACCCATATCGTTTTCGATAGTCATTAGATCGGACGTCGTGTGCGATGTCTTGGTCGAAGAATTGTGTTTGCTCTTCTTTGAGAAGTGTTGAGGAAGATTGTGTGTGAGAAGTGTAAATAAGAAGTGTGTTGAGGAAGTTTCTATTTGTATAAATGTATAAACCTCATATAAATGTATAAAGGCTAAAAATTACTTATACACTTTATTTAATTTTTTATACATATAATGCATTGTATATTTTATACAATATAAGTTGCTTAAAAGTACAAAGGTGTAGGACCCAAATGCTTCAACTTTTATGTACTTTTTAATAATAAAATAAGACTATACTTTTTCACTAGAAGACAAAATAGTCGATTCTTGCGATATTAAAAGTCAAAGTTGTCTAACTAAAGATGTAGTACACTTGTACTTGGTAAGTACAAGTGGCCCACAAAATGGGACACATGTCGATTATTTAGGATAGTTGCCCAAATATTGAGTTGAGAGAGTTCTTGTGGGCATTTTGAGAAGTGAAAAAAAGTGGGGCATTTGGGGTAATAAAGTTGGGCAACCCATTTTGAGAATTTTCCTTTGTAGAAACTATATAAGAAAGGTTTGTCTAACATGTGCCCTAAGGCACAAGTTAAGACACTAAAGGACATCGGGACCCGAGAAAAGGACACATGGATTCATAGAAAGTACAATTTACATTGATCCATGTGTCCTTTCTCGGGTCCCAAGTTTTTAATAGTGTCTAACTCATGCCTTGAAATGAGTTATAAAAATCCTATAAGAAAATAGTTAATCGATCCGAAATTTTAAAAAAATTGTTAGGCCAATGCAAATGGTAACCATAAGTTTTGTGGTTGCCTCTACAATCTCAGTCAGCACCCCACTTTCTTTCTCCAAGACTACACCCTAACCACAATTTGCTAATGGTGACCATAACGACAACCAGAATTATATTTATAAAAACAAAATTTCATTCAATTTTTTACCACTTCATTATAGTAAAATAGAAAAGATTATTTGATTACACTATATTTTTACCACTATATTATTGTTAAATAGTAAATAACACTTTGTATATTAAACTCGTACTCCGTATCATATGTGCTATTGTAAATAATTAATTTAGGAAAATGATGCAAATACCGCATACTCGAGCGCTACTCACTTTCCCACCACTTTTATTTTCATTTGAAAATGGACCGAGGGCAACCATTGTCATTAGAACTCATCGACATCGTGACAAGTGTCCCGTATGTGTAGGTATTGTTTTTGGGCAACTAAAAAGCGTGGGCAACCGTATATTTTTAAAAGGGGTTTTATCGTCATTTTACGTTAGACAAAAAGTACACATTTGAATAGTAAAAGTACAAGGATTTATATTCAAAATCCAAAAGTCACCGACAAAAAAACATCCATAGTTACCGTTTTTCTCTTTTTTGCTTCTCGCACAAAAGCATTCTTACTTACAAGATTATTTTCACAAATCAAACCGTCTTCTTCGTCACCCCTCTTCCTTGTAACGCCGGTTATGTCACCATCTTTAAAGCTACGGTGTTGATTGCAAACCACATTCGATTGATCAAGTTTTTAAAAATGTTCTCAAATATGGTACGTAAATATTCTTCTCGTTGTTTATTACATATGATTATTTCCAATTGGTTCTATGTTATAATAAATCGTTTTTGTTATTCGATTAATACCTATGTTAGATAGGTGTTAATTTCATTTTATAATCCATTGTTTTTTTTCTCGTATCCGATTCATAATTATGTAGGGTATGATACCTTAGATGTCGTTAGTTAAGTATGTAACATTACTTGGTTCATTAAAAATTTAGTGGCGCTTGTAGACTAATAAGGAGTGGTTTATATGCATCATCTATGCAATTGTTTACGACGTTGGTATAGATTCCTTCTATGGCCTAAATTATTTTTGCTTTTGTTGACCCTTTTAGGACTATAAAGCTAAGTTAATCATTATGAGTAAACCGAACTACTTTTCGTAATTATGTAGGGTAAAATACATCTGCTCCATTTACCGCTTCTACGCCTTGTTTAGAGGCTTCTTCGCTTTGCCCTTTCCTTTTCTTTAGCAATTTCTTTAGCATTTACTTCCATATGTAATCTTATACCAATTTTTTCATCAAAAGCTATATGCTCCTCTGTACTTTCAAACAACAAAGTTGGATCTACAATCCCTTTACCCTTTCCAATATCGGTTCAAGAACTACATCTTTCTCAGGATAAGGTGAGATTGCTTTGGTTGACCAATTGTATGGCAATCTCATTGTCGACCTCTTTGGTTTTGTTGTTGGTGTTATTGCTATGGTTATAATTGTAGCGATGGTTGCCTCTGCGGTGGAAACGTCGAATGGCAGCGATGGGTAGAATAATAGAAGCGATGGTTATCGCAATACTAGCGATGGATGCGACAATATTGGCGATGGTTGCTGCAGCCTTTAAAGAATCATCTATTACTGGTTCTTTACCTTCCATGTGAGCCACACTTAAAAAACACACACAAACTCTAATACAAACCATTTATGGATAGTAATCGCATCTTCGTCATCTCCGTCGTCTCCGTCATCTATTTTCAAATTGAATCCGGCGTTGTTTATCTCCGCCGTTGAATCTGGTATTGACTCTGTAATTTCTTTTTTATTGAATCGATTCGCTTTTTAACAACTTTTATCCGCGTTGACTATCTCATGTGAATATGTTAATTGAATTTCATATTTATTTTTTCACATGTGAAGATGTTAATTGATTTATTAGATAGTGTTTGTTTGTTACTTTTGACTATCTCATTATATGTTTTTTTATTACATATCTATTTTTGCACAAGTGAAGATGTTTGTTGATTTATTTAGATATTGCTTTTAATGCTTGTTTATTATGTTGACTATCGATGTTTTTAGATTGCATAAATCATAGTTTATTTTTGATTATTTGAGGTTTGGAAAATTTATGTTTCATAGTGAATAATATCGTTAACTAATGAAATTTTGAGTTTATTATTGTAATTAAGTTTAGTTAGAGTATATTCGCATGTGAAGAATATCGAGATTAGCTATTATTTTGATTATTTATGTTTTCACAAATGATATCCTAAAATCATAACATAAAATTTGATGCAGTAATCTAGTACCTTGTTAATTAGATAAATACTTATTACCTTACATACCAAATAAGTCCAAAATAGCACATTCTTAAATATATACAAAACACATTCATAATCCTAAAAATCATCAGCATCAACTGCAACTTCTTTGAGTATGTTGATAAACTTTTTGGCACATTCAACCATCTCTTGATACTTAGCTTTGACAACAGCATTATGATCTTTCAAATTCTTAAAGCGGTTTTCATCTCTGCATACTTCGTCAAAGATCAACATTATAAGCTTTGTAAATCTTAAAATCGCCTAACGCTCTTCACACGTTGCTTCCAAATTAGCATTATCATCTTCGATCCTCTTGAAACGCTTTCATATCTTCATACTCACATTCATACTCGGAAGTTGTTCAATCATTCTCTTCCTCTTATCAATCGACTCTTGTTTCTCTCTAAAATTTCCTTCTATTGATAGTCTTTCCGGCTCACAAGCAATTACCATTCTCTTGAAACGGTCTATCATGTCTTTAAGTAAAGAATCGTGCAAATTAGTACAATTCGGAGTGCATGTACCATCTTGACACAAAGAACACGAAATTTCGTAAATGATTGTGATGATTGATAATCTAATTGATCTAAATGTTAATTGACTAAAATATCACAAGAGAAGTGAAAGGTAAATTTCACAAATGAAATGGTGTTTTAGTTTTGTGCGATAACCGTATTATTTATTGACAATTTGAATTGGTGTATAGTGTGAATAATCCAAAGTAATGCAAGAATTGTTGTTTGCAAATGGGTTTTTGTGGTCGAAGAGTTAGAGTATCGGTGGCCTCTCAGATTTTACTTTTTTGTGAACTCTAGCATTTGGCTATTTTGTTTTCACTGCTTAAAGGTAAGGATGTCGAGTTGCTTTTGGGAAATGGTTTTTGTATTTTTAAATCAATTTAATAATCTTCAACAATCAACATCCACACATTCCTCGAAGATGAGCAATGCATCAAGTCATAAAAGACTAGATGCATTGAATACAATTAAATGGTTGAGGTAAAAGCTTTTGCAAAACCAACTATTCCACCGCAAAAGTTTTGCAATAACTTTTGCATATTTAATGTTGGGTGTAAATGAAAGTTTAATAAATACAAAAGCTTTTGGACAATAGCTTCAAACGCTTGAAGTTTTACAAGTGTTTTTGTAAAAGTCTTCTTCAAAGTTATTGCCACAATGGAACAAGTCATTTGAATATCTTATTAGAATAGTAAAAGTCTTTCATCAAGTTGCTATTGCGGATGCTTACCTCGGGTGACTTTCATCGAAGAATCCAAATAAAAAATCGTTGTCCTTTTCTTCTTTTTATAAACAAATCCAGTTTGTTGTACTCCCGTATGTACTTTGTTACCTTATTCGTTCATATATTTGTAGAGTACATGAATATAAATAATCGTGCGACTTTATATTTTATATTCTATTATTAAATATTTATTTAATTCAAAGTTATTGAAATTGTTATTAGGGTTTATGTTTTATAGGTATGGTCACTATACCCCTTAAAGTCTAGTGGATGATTCTAATTGTTATTAGGGTTTATGTTTTATAGGACACAATGGAAACCAAAGAAGTCATATTTAAAGTTCACCACAACGGAAATTTGAATTTCAAATACTCCACTATGTAGGCGGTCGCCTTTGTCGATGTCCTGTGTTTTAGCTCCAATAGGGTTGCATTTACAAGGTGCTTGATCATGTTTTGAATGATATTGTAGGGAAAAAATGGGCTTTATTTTATGCTTGCACCAAATAAGACACTCAAGATGGTTTAACATTGTTGCACACAGACAATGACGTTCGGCGAATGTATGACCTGCGATGAGAATGGATCCATGGACATCTACATTGTGCACAAGCACGTGCTTTGTCACAATTTTATTTCAAAACATGGTATGGCGGAAGAGGACGGCATGCGGTGCGGTAGTGCAACACCTTTCAAAGAAGGAAGCTAACAAAGCGTGTTTCTATCACGAAAACTGAAAGAGAGTTCGAGATCATAGAAACAAAGGGCTAGTGCACAAGGAAATGAAAGATTGTTGCAACAAAATCACTCACACATTTCTTTTAGCCAATAACAATAAGGTTACAACCAATCATATCGCAACACAACACAACACATGCCTTTGATGCATGGTTCCACCTGTTACGAATGTTTGTTGCCTTTTAAAAATAATTATGAGTTTATGCTGTCAACCATGCGATAGTGCTTCTATGGCTCCTTTATGATCATATGGTTAAGAATTATGGTTGCCTGATCGTACAACAAGTATTGCCCAATTATGGCATTTAGTTTCCCAGATTGCAAAATGGACGGTGGCCTAAGGTTCAAACGAAATTGCCCAATAACATAAAGTTGATTGTCATAATTTTCGTGTCTAGATAGTAGATGACGATAACGGTTATGTTTGTTTGATTAGAATAGCACAATTGGGGATAATCATTAAAAGTACTAACAACGCTACAAGAGTTAAAAGCAGTTGTTTTGAAAATAAAATTAATTTTGATTCAATTGGGGATAAAAAATAAAGAGTTACAACCGCTAGGAAAAACATAGTTTAGACCCACACATCATAATTCGCAACACCTAACAATCATTGCAATCAATTTCAAATAAACATCAATGGTGCCCAACTGCTCACGCGCAACTCACAACATGGTTGCGTTTTGGAAAAACCAAAGGAGGCTACGGTTTAACAAATTCTCAATTATGTGCATATGTGAATACGCAACCACTTCTACAGTTTACCCAACCATCGCTAGTGTCGCTGAAACCACCGCTAGTGTTGACGCAAATATCAACTTTGTTTCGCTTTCCAAATGACTAGTTGAAGTTCAAATTTAAAATTGAAATTTAAAGCTACCGATATGAATGATTTACTTCGCTTTTTCAAACGTGCATAAGCAACATTTCCAAAACCAACAATAGATGTGGAAGCTACATTTTACCAAAAAAAAAGTATATACGAGACATAGCAAACTTTCAAAGACAAAAAGGATAATAAACCGATAAATTCAAACTGTTTGTAATTACGGATAAGGCTTATCCAAATACCAAAAAGGAGAGAAAATCAGAAGTAATATTCAAGTTCCTTCCTAGAAATTTTATGACAAATCCAAAGGAAAAATAGATGCCTGTAGGAGCCTAGGCACGTGCCTACCCACAAAACAAGAAATGAAAATTAATGATACCGCGTGAAAGAAGAGTAAAATCCTCGCTATAAATACGCGAGGTAAATAAAGGGAAAGCACATAAAAAAACAACCATTCCTCCACCAACAAAAACACCAAAGAGAAGTTGAAGATGTTAACAACCCGTTGCCCACGCACCGTCGGTTCCAAAAGCCTATACATAGCCTAAACCTTTACCCTCAAAACAAAAACATAAGTGCAAAGCGATGTCATGACAACTGAAACATGTTCTTAAATGACTACTAATAATAATTAGTCGTTTCTAAGATGACTAAATTGACCCATCTCGCGACCATTCACAACATTCCTTCAACCAAAACCCGTGTCCTTTGAGGTTTGTGGAAGCCCGCCTGCACCATATGGCGTACCAAAGGTGGGAGTTTAAATCGATTAGACTCTCATTAGCCATTTGGGATGTTCAAAGTTCGAGCAGTTCCTTCTAACCTCGCTCTTCCCAAGCGGAAGAAGAATGTATATCATGGGTATTGGGTCAAGGAGTGATCGAATGTGCAAAGAGAGGCAAATAACATGGCTGAAAATTATGGTCTCGATCCTGTTGATTGCGACCGCCCCGGCAAGTGTACGTCTACCAATCCCGCAGATCGGGTTGGATAGACCGTTAAGGGTAAAATGACGAGCTTGGGCCGGATAAAATAAAGAGCAAACCATAAAGAATTCACAAAAAATCCCATGCTATCGTGTAGGGATGATTGGTGTATTTTGTGATGCTTCTCCTCACCCAATTCAAACCTATCACGTCGGTGGATTTGTTTTTGTGAATTCTTTACGTGGTTCTACCATTGCTCTAAAATAAAAGTGCGCGGATGGAAAAGCAACCCCACTAAAAGCTCTTCCAAGACTGCAGATAGGGCGGATTTACACGGAAACCCTTTAGAGGCCTATCGAACTTCTTGGGAATCCCATGAAAAATCGGCCACCCCACGAGGAAGCAAGCCACGGAAATCCTTCAAGAAAATGATAGCAACAAGAAGGATTCCACCTCACAAGAGAGAGGAGGAAAAATACCAACACCGTGAAGTCGCGCACCAACGCTAATGTAGTTTTTCACCGCTAGTATGATTGTGTCGGTTTAATATGTAACATTCTAGAATTTCTTGGGTAGGATATTTTGTATTAGATAAGTATGCTAAGTATAATTATCCTGTAGTACACATCAGATATTGTAAAGGACTCCTTATCCTATAAAAGAGATCCTAGGCTAGAGTTTGATATAACTTTTGTCATATTTAGAGTCGATACACTTCAAGGTTGTAATCGCTAATACTATTCATAGTATTCGTATTAATAATATATCCGGTGTTTTATAGACCATAACTTATTGTAAAAACCTCAACATCTTCACTTTGACGTAACCACACAACGCTCGTGTTATTAGATGTGTAGAGTGAGTTGATTATTTTGAGGTTTATGCGACTTTTCTAAACGCCAAAAAATGGTACAATCGTTTTTATGCACGATTACTTAAATTAAATATCTCGTAATTATAAAATGAATTGGTTCTATACTTACAACTGCTAGTTAATTTTTACTACCGCTAGTTATTACGACTCATCGCTAGTAAACCGAATAGGTTGTATACTTACAACGCTAGTATTATACGCACAACGCTAGTTATTCTAACAACCGCTAGTGATAGAAGTTGCCCTACGTGCAATAGTTAGTTGCGAAATTGATATTTGAAACAAGTGCTAGTTGGCGAGATGAAATAAAAATGGATAATGGCAACATTTCATACAGACGACAACCTACTACATATTACGATTACTACATAATTATAAGTTTAATGGTTACATATTATATAACCCCTTGATAAATGTATACATGATAAGGTTTTAAAAGGTACCTTTTGAGGGTCATTTAAGCCCTTATTTGATCACTTTTGTATCCGTTATTGCTTAATATCGTTCCTTTTCACTTTTAGGTCTCTTGAAGGCAAAATGTGGAATGGCACTTATTTGGACGAAAAGGCGCGAATATACGAAGAAAATGGCCAAAGTCGAATCGAGACACTCAAAGTCATTTGGAAACATAAGGTGACGGCGTCAGTGTTAATGTGACGCCGTCGGAGGATCTTTGTGACGGGACGAAGCCAAAACTCCCATTTTCAAGTGACGACGTCAAGTTATAAAAAGAGTAGGTCGTCGCAACTCGCACGGCCTAGATGTAATCCGACGGCGTCCGAAGTCGAAGAGACGGCGTCACAAGCATAAGGTGACGCCGTCGCAAGTCTAACATGGCCAAGACGAAACCCTAATGACGGCGACACGACGGGTCAAGAAACATAAGGTGACGCCGTCGCATGTGTAATATTATATATAGAATCCGAATTTTTCAAGATTTGGTGTGTAGTCTTTTAGAGTAAAACCTAAACCGAACCAAGGTGTCTTGTACAAGATTTTAGGTTCCAAACCCTATCTTACACCAAGATAAGTGTTTTACTTCATTAATACAATTATGTCTTTGATTATTTGTGTGTATGCTTGCATGTTTTCCATGTCCCACTAATTTACTTGTGTGTTTGCTAGGGAATATGAAACTTAATTATTGAATATTGATTGGTTGTTTCTTATCTTAGTTGATTAATGATCTAGTAATGCGATAGGTCATTCGTTGTGTACTTAATGCTTGATTAAATCTTTGTGAACCTTAGAATATGACTCCTTGAGTAGTTGTAAGCTAAACCATCCAAAGAGTGCCTTAGAGTAAGAGTTTATAATCCCTAGTGGGTTTTGTAGACGATACCCTTTGGTAAGTTCAAAGAGTTAGAGAAACGATACCCTACAACCTTAGACACACAACGCTAACTAGGAATAAGGACGTGACAATTCAACCACCAATAGGAGATAATTAAGGAGTAGTAAAACCTAAGTAAACACATCTTTAAACTATCATACGAGCACACATTAATTAGACATAGACTACATACACCTTAGATTAGATAATTAGATAAGTAGAGTAATCGGTAGCAATACCAACCCCCAAATTCAAACCCCGAGATTCAGTACCTTTCCTTTCCTTAAAAAATATAAAAGATAAAAAATAATCTTCCTCAACCACAACCTTAGCGTAGTAACTTATCACTAGCATTCCTATTCCCTAGAGAACGATATCAATACCCGTGGCTTAACCTAATACTACACTACAACGATTAGGTTCACTTTGCCTAGGTGTTGAAAACTTGCTCGACGAAAGGAAGTTCCTTTGACCCCGAATGTCGCGTGTAGCATTATCAAGTTTTGGCGCCACGGGAATAGAATAGCTAGTTAGTAGTCCACCTCGTTTAGGTTTCTTTGCTTGATTCCTATCAAGTAAAATTTTCTCATTTTTAGCTTCTTCTTAGTCTATCCCCTTCTTCGTGACCTTGTTCGTAACCCCATCACTTTTCATCATGGAAGGTGATAACCACCCACCGCTCATCAACCCACCACCAATTGACCCGCCAAGAGCACTACTCTTGGTGAATACTCGAGACCAAGCCACTCGTGCTATAGGAACACCATTGAGCTTCCCGACCAAGCCCAAACTACGGCCTGCGATCCGACACCATCCGGTTGGTGCAAAACGGATGTGCATTCCATGGACTTCGTTCAAGATCCAAATCAAGATCCGAGGAATTTCTCAAATTGTCGATTCCATCGACCTTGATGCTACTACTGGGAGACCACGCTGCTGCCTCTTCCACCGCTCTCACGGGACCAAGCTAGTAATTGGCTTGAGCGACTTCCACTGCTCCATCTCAAGTTGGGATGATCTTACCTCTCACTTCCTTGCTCAATTTTTCCCACGGGAGAACCACTAAGCTTAGAATGACATCTTGATGTTCCAACAACATCAAGGTGAATCTCTCTGAAGCATGGACTCGATTCAAGGACTTACTTCATAAAGTCCCCGATCACGGCATTGATCTTTGGCTCCAAGTCCAAATTTTCTATGATCATGTCAACTTCCCCACCAAGCGATCCATTGACCAAGCGGCCGGTGGAAAACTTAGTGATCTCACCGCGGAAGAATCATGGGGTATAATAAAGGACCTCGCCCTATGACAACGAAAGTTGGGATGACCCCGTGAGTGCCCAAAACCGTTAAGGCAATCTCCTTGCCTCCTTCCGATCGTGGGATGATTGAACTTGAAGATCAAGTAAAATTCCTAATGAGTTCCTACGAAAATCCTAAATCTTCACACCATGTGAACAAAGTTTCTTCCTCGTGTGAGCTGTTTTGTGATCCTCATAACACGCTGCACTAGCACTCGATTCCCCGAACATGCTTCCGTTGACTACTTAATCCTCAGACATGGAACGGGAGGAAGATTCCCTACAATACCCGGACCTAGGAATTTCAATGAAACCCGAGAGGCATGGAAAGGCAAGCCGACTTCTCTGGGACAAACCAAGGAATTCACTTCCAATGATTTTTCATGGCCCCCACCTAACGGTCCTAACCAACAAAACATCGAAGGGATGTTGCAAAACTTGTTGCATCCCAAGAATCCCAAATAGGTAAGCTCTCGGACCGCTTTTAGCCAACAACAAGCCGAAATGGATAGAAGATAGACAACCTTTTGAAAGCCATAACTAATAGTGATAAGAAGGTTAATGCTATCTCAACTCCCGAGCCTTCCGTGTAGAGATTAAGGACCCAAGTAAGCTAGCTAAGCACGCTCAATTCACAACACCATCGCTTTAGTTAAACCTAATGGAACAAATGACGAAGAGGACCATACACTTGAGAATAATGAAACAACCGAGGAAGTAGATGAAGTAGACAATGACTATTTCAATAAGTTTCCTACGGAAGTAGAACTATCTCGCCACCCTCACTTAGTGCGTGACCTCCGTCACATGTATGTTAGGAAAAGCCCTCGAATCAAGTTTGGGAACCCTTGGAATCTTAACATACCATGTTTCATAAGACACCTTTTGTGGCAAAGGCCTACATTGATCGCAAATCTCAATCAACATAATGACTAGCACCTACTACAATTGGGTAATGAAGAAGCCTATTCCAACTAGGCAAGACCCGATAATCCTAGGGTTAAGTGCAATTTTCTTGGTAGAGTTAAGGGATTGCCCGTTTATGTAGGTAGTTTTACGTTTTTAAGGACTTCATAATTGTGGATGATATTAGCACGGCCATAGACCCTAGCTTGTCCCATGTTATTCTAGGAAAACCTTTCATAGAAAGCACCGGATGACCTATAATCCCTCGTTAGAGTAGTGCGATTCAAGGATGAGACCGATGACATAGCTTACCAAATGCCGCTTAAGATTGAGAAGTTTTCATCACTCTCTAATGATGAAAAGGAACTTAAACCGTCGGTCTATTATAGGAATGATGAGGATAGGAAAAGGAGTAGATTATGTTATGGCTAAGATTTTCGGATTCTATAAGGATTGCTTGAACTTAGGACCGAAATATAGGACCAAGTGGGGAGAGGACGAACTCTTAGAGAGGTGCATCGTAGGAACTTTACAACATGGAATCCCGATTAGAGACCGTCAAGGTGGCGGTAATGAAGTAACGAGAACACGACTACGAGTCTAGCTACAAGACTCTTAAATAAAGAAAAGCGCTTCGTGGGAGGCAACCCATGCTTAATTGTTTGTTGTTAGTGTCATATATCTTTATTGATTGTTTATTCTCATGTTTAAATTTGTAAAATGCTTTATTTTGTTTTTAACCTCGTCTTAATTGCATATAAAGGTATTTTACATAAGAGATAAGTGTGGGAGGATTACACACGTTTTCAAGGAAACGTAAACATGAGAATAACAATTCATTAAAAGATATATTTGTGTGTTTGTTCGAGTCAAATGCTTGTATCGAGTCATAATGGATGTTTTGCGAAATTTTCCAAATTCTAAACCCTAATGACGCGGCCACAAAACATAAGGTGACGCCGCATGTGTAATATTATATAGAATCCGAATTTTTCAAGATTGGGTGTGTAGTCTTTTGGAGTAAAAACCTAAACCGAACCAAGGCTATCTTGTACAAGATTTTAGGGTTCCAAACCCTATCTTACACCAAGATAAGTGTTTTACTTCATTAATACAATTATGTCTTTGATTATTTGTGTGTATGCTTGCATGTTTTCCATGTCCGCTAATTTACTTGTGTGTTTGCTTAGGAATATGAAACTTAATTATTGAATATTGATTGGTTGTTTCTTATCTTAGTTGATTAATGATCTAGTAATGCGATAGGTCATTCGTTGTGTACTTAATGCTTGATTAAATCTTTGTGAACCTTAGAATATGACTCCTTGAGTAGTTGTAAGCTAAACCATCCAAAGAGTGCCTTAGAGTAAGAGTTTATTATCCCTAGTGGGTTTTGTAGAAGAGACCCTTTGGTAAGTTCAAAGAGTTAGGGAGAAACGATACCCTACAACCTTAGACACACAACGCAACTAGGAATAAGGACGTGACAATTCAACCACCAATAGGAGATAATTAAGGAGTAGTAAAACCTAAGTAAACACATCTTTAAACTATCATACGAGCACACATTAATTAGACATAGACTACATACACCTTAGATTAGATAATTAGATAAGTAGAGTAATCGGTAGCAATACCAACCCCCCCAAATTTAAACCCCGAGATTCGTACCTTTCCTTTCCTTAAAAAATATAAAAAGATAAAAAATAATCTTCCTCAACCACAACCTTAGCGTAGTAACTTCTCACTAGCATTCCTATTCCCCTAGAGAACGATATCAATACCCGTGGCTTACCCTAATACTACACTACAACGATTAGGTTCAACGCTTAGGGTGTTGAAAACTTGCTCGACGAAAAGGAAGTTCCTTTGACCCCGAACGACGTGTGGCGTTATCAACACACCAAACTTTACGTACACAAATTTAATTGACAGGTATTCAACCCATACATAAAACTACAACCACTAGAACAATTTTACAACGGTGTGACGAAAGATCGGGGAGTTTCAACGACTTCCTAGCGAACTCCCAATTCTTCTTGATATTATCATAACCATCGTCCATCAAATCGGCCCCGATATACATTTTCTTTAACGACGTGGAACAAGCAAGTATAAACTTTATTAGGTGTAATTCATTCGTGATCTAGGAAAGGATTGAAAATCACAGTCTGAATCGCCCATGGCGAATGTGGTTGTGTCTAAATCTAATGAACGTTGTTCCAAAGGTAAAACACTAAGCGTGTGTGCGACTTGGAAAATCAAATAGTATTGAGATACAAAACATGCCGGTTATGGATGTTTATTTGATACGTATGAAATAAAGTATTACACTTACTATGGTTTATAGCATTTTCAAGTTTGGAGATCCGCGAATCATTTGGACGATGAGTGACACGATAATGCTTGCCAAAATCAACTCCTTTTAGATTCAGTTAATGAGGATACAAGCGGAAAAGGGACATTCATCCCGGAATTACCATCACGCATCAACTACAACATGTCGACTTTTGGGTTAGTTTCAAAGATTAAATGTCGTTAGAGTTACACATATATTTAACATTGTAAAATTAGAAGTGTAAATCTCAAAACGGTCTTACCGTGCAATAGTCAAAATCCAATGTAAGGGTCTCAAGAGATGGAAGTCTTGTCGGTGAAAGATATTGGATGCTATAATTGTCGTGACAAAGATTCAAATACCGAATGACAAATGTAACTTCTTCAAATTCCTAAGACTTGCAAGATTCTATAGTTTCATCCTGTTTGTACTCTCAACATCCAATCTAAGAGACTCAAGTAAGGACAACCAAAGAATTAAATCCCAAACTGTCTGGTTAGAAATTTTTGGAAAACTAGAAGGGGGTTGAATAGTTTTACCAATTAAAACTTGGTTTTAAAACATTTAGATCAACTTATGCCAATCTATTTAGATGTGTATGTTGGACGTTGATAGATAGATATATAAAAGTGTAATGAAAGATAAAGAGTAAGAAGCACATAACCAAGACACGAGTATTTATAGTGGTT
>CM040244.1:74991676-75031328 GCA_022545495.1 Chrysanthemum lavandulifolium | reverse complement strand
TAGTGAAGATGGGGAATATGCCATGGCGTTAGAGATTTTAAAAGTTCTTTAGAAGAGAGAAACTTCGTAAGACAACCCCGAGAAGAAAAGAAGCCATTCGAAAGATCGGGATGACAAAATGGTAAAGGTGAAAGAAAGTGTTTTAGATGTGGTGATGCAAATCATCTCATAGGAGAATGTCCCAAGCCACCTAAAAGCAAAACTCAACGAGCTTTTGTAAGTGGTGCTTGGGTGATAGTGAAGACGATGAAGAATCAAGCAAGGAAGAGATCGCTCTAATGGCACATGAGTCAAATGAGGTACTTTCCGACTCTTCTTACTCTTCTATTGATGATGACACTTTGCAAAAACAATATAATCAATTATGAGCTAAGTCTAAAAATCATAACTAAAATAAATTTTAAAAACCAAAAGGAATTTTGGAAAATGAAGTTTATGAGTTAAAAGAAAAGCAAAACGACTTGAAAAGGGAAAGGCAAATGACGATGGTTGTAAATCATGTCAAGAGCTTAATCTTGAAATAGAAAAACTAAAGCTCACACAAGATGTTTTAATCGAAAATAATTCTAAATTTAAAAGGTTTAACAAAACATCGCTCTTGCCGATGAAATAGTTAAAATCCATAAAACACCGTGAGACATGAATGGGCTAGGATTTAATGAAGTATTAATTCCAAAGAGTCAAAACAAAATGGTCGAAAAGGACGAACAATCATTAAAATTGTCGCGAAGATAAGACCACGGACCGACGGAACCAAAATAAGGGTTCCGTCTGTGGAAACAAATGGTGCCGTGGGTACTTCACAGACGTAATGTTCGTAATGCGGACCGTACTAAATTTGTCAAAGTAACAAAGAAAACCAAGGATAATGTTAAACTAAAACCAATTTGTTACATCGTGAGTAGGACTTGCTAAAAATGAATTTAGATAAAAACTACTCAACAACGATATAAAGCACCTTTGCCAAACGCCCTTTCCTAAGAGCAACCACAAAGTACAACCCAACTACCAACACAATAGTTGGAATCAAAACTTCCTAGACCATATCAAACTCAGATTACATGTCATGGAATTCTTTCCCATCATTTCCATACATGAATCAAATAAATGGTATGTTTAACCCAAACGGACCCATGAGATATTGGGGACCAAATGCTTGAGTTATTTACTTCTTAGGTATGCTTGAAAGTTGGATTGGAACCTGATGAATGGATAAAAGATAGTGGATGCTCACGACACATGACGGGCAACAAAAGTCTCTTCTCATCATACCAAGAGTATGACGGAGGTAATGTCACTTTTGGTAGCAATCTCAAAAGCAAAATCATTGGCAAAGGTACGATCGCTCATAACTCCCTAACTATTGAAAATGTTGCTCATGTGGATAGGTTAGGATTTAATCTACTTAGTATTAGCAAATTATGTGATAAAAGTATAAAGTACTATTTGATGAAAATGGTAGTAAAATACTAAAAGATGGTATCACCATAGCTAAAGGAGTTAGGAAAATAACATATATGTCATGAAGATAGATAAAACATATAACAACAAGCTTTGTCTAACAACATTAGATGATAGCTCATCTCTTTGGCATAGACGCTTAGGTCACGCTAATATGAGACTTATACAAAACCTATCTTCAAAAGAGCTAGTTAGAATTTACCAAAACTAAAATATGACCAACACTTTTATGACGCTTGCAAAATTGGTAAACAAACCCATAGTAGTCACAAATCTAAAAATATGGTGTCCACATCTAAGTGTCTAGAATTATTACATATGGACTTGTTTGGACCATCCGCTATAAGAAGCTACGGAGGCAACTTATACACTTTGGTCATAGTAGATGATTACTCAAGGTTTACTTGGACGTTGTTTTGAAAACCAAAATGAAGCTTTTGATAAATTTGAAATTCTTAGCAAGAAAATTCAAAATCTACTAGGTGTTAAAATTGTGTCGATCCGAACGGATCATGGTCGTAATTTGACAACGAAACTCAATTTGGAAACTTTGTGATACAAATGGTATAACACATAACTTTTCCGCTCCACGAACACCTCAATCAAATGGAGTAGTAGAACATAAAATAGAACAATTCAAGAAATGAGTAGAACATTGCTTAATGAACAAAACATTCCTCAAAAGTTTTGGTGTAACGCTGACACTTCTACATATATTTTGAATAGAGTCTTAATACGTCCTTTCTTAAACAAAACACCATATGAGCTTTATAAAGGTAAAAGCCAACGTTAGGATATTTTAGGGTCTTTGGTTGTAAATGCTTTATTCTTAATACTAAGGATTATCTCACCAAGTTTGACCCAAAGTCTTATGAAGGTATATTTCTTGGTTATTCTCAAACTAGTAAAGCTTATATTGTCCTAAACAAAGAAACAATGATAGTCGAGGAATCGTTGAACATAACATTCGATTTAAATTCCACCTCCTCTAAGACATCACCTTTGGCGATGATGACTTAGTTGAAAGTCAAATAATAGAAAGTCAAATTAATGATAACAAGGAAGATGAACCATTAAATAAGGAAATTATAAACATCAAAGAATCTAAAAGTCATCCTTTAGAAAAAGTCATAGGACAACTTAATCAAAGAACCTTAGGTCACAAGCCCAAAATCAAAGTAATTATTTTTGTTTTGTATCCACCATTGAACCGAAAACATAAATGAAGCAATAAAAGATGAATAATGGGTAATTGCCATGCAAGAAGAATTAAACCAATTCGTTAGAAATGATGTTTGGAAATTAGTTCCAAAACCTAAAGATCAAACCATAATTGGAACGAAATGGGTTTTTTGAAATAAAATGGATGAAAATGGTATAGTATCTAGAAACAAAGCTAGGCTTGTTGCACAAGGCTATAATCAACAAGAAGGTATTGATTATGATGAAACTTATGCTCCGGTAGCTAGACTCGAATCTATTAGAATATTACTTGCTTATGCATGTACCTATGACTTTAAATTATTTCAAATGGATGTTAAAAGTGCTTTCCTTAATGGGTTTATTAACGAAGAAGTGTATGTTGCTCAACCTCCCGGTTTTACCGACTTTGAGAAACCACATCATGTCTTCAAACTTAAGAAAGCATTGTATGGTCTTAAGCAAGCACCAAAAGCTTGGTACGACCGACTTAAGACTTTTCTTATTGATAACAAATACTCGATGGGATTAGTAGATAATACTCTTTTTACCAAGAAAAAGGAATCACATATTATCATTGTTCAAATATACGTTGATGACATTATATTCGGATCAACTTGTCAAGAGCTATGTGATGATTTCTAAAATCATGCACCACGAGTTTGAAATGAGTATGATGGGTAAGTTAAATTTCTTTCTAGGACTTCAAATTAAACAACTAGAAGATGGCATTTTCTTTAACCAATCTAAATATATAAAAGACATGCTTAAGAAATTTGGTCTTGAAGATTCCAAACCAACTAAAACACCCATGTCTTCTGGACACTAAACTCACCAAGGACGAAGAAGGTGAATCCGTAGATAACACTAAATATAGAGGAATGATTGGTAGCCTACTCTATCTTACGGCTAGTAGACCCGACATTATGTTTAGTGTTTGTATATGTGCTCGCTTTCAAGAAAACCCAAAGGCATCACACTTAGAAGCCTTAAAAAGATTTTTAGATACATTGCGGAACAACGTGTTTAGGATTATGGTATCCCAAAGGAACGGTGTAGAAACCATAGTATATGCCGACTCGGATCATGCCGGTGACTATGTTGATAGAAAAAGTACAAGTGGTATTTGCACTTTTGTTGGACATTGTCTCACCTCATGGTTTGCAAAGAAGCAAACGGCCTTAGCCATCTCAACTACGAAGCCGAGCACGTTTCACCGGAAGGCATGTCAACAAGCTCTTTGGATGAAGCAAGCTCTCGAGATTACGAATTCATCTCAACGATATTGTGATACTTTGCGACAACAAAGGAGCCATCGATCTCAAGAAGAATCCCGCTCAACATGCTCGTATAAAGCATATTGAAATCCGTCATCACTTTCTTCGCGACAATGTTCAAAAGGAAACATCTCAATCGAGAAAGTATCCTCCAAGACAACATTTCCGACATCTTAACTAAGCCTCTTAAACGAGAACCTTTTAATCTTCTTAGACTTGGTTTAGGTTAATGGAACCAAACATGTAGGATAAACATAGCCCAAAACATTAGAATAGTCAAACAAAACAATTTTGTCTTGTAATCACATCTGTAGCTACCACGACTAAACGATAACATGGACGGAACCAATATTTTGGTACCGTGCGGTCCGTGGTGTCTCTGTACAAAACTGCTATATACTAAACATCCTCTTCCTCAAAACCCACTTTACCAAAACGTGTAAACATTAAACCAAGCTCATCATTGACACCTTCCCACTCACTAATCACTGAAGATAACATTATTGTAAGTATCCTAACTACATTTTATCTCTAAATTCTGAGTCTAGGATTCTTATTTATGCACAAAACTATCACAAATCATTACATGGGGTTTTATGTATGCTTTTATACTAAATATGAATTCAATTGACAAATTGCATAACTAGTCATTGAAATTAGGCACTACATTATCATATTGCATAAACAAATCATGTTTCCCACTAATCAAAAGATAATGAATATAAGGCCTTATTCAAATAACCAAACACCCCATGTCAAAAGTTTTGAAAAGCTTCTCACTTGTAGGAAAACAATTTTTCATTGCTAATACAAATAGAAACGTTAAATTTTCATCACTTGCATGCTCTTAAATACTAAAGGTATTGCATAACTAATATGCATTCCCAGGTATATTCAAATGAAGCCACATTAAATTAGGAGCATTCGGGTTATCTCATGGTATTTGCCAAACACCCCACTAAAACCATTTTTGTGCATAAAATGAGTCGAGATAACCGCAACTCCAAATTGTTTTCATATAGGCACATACTAGAACCAAAATGTTAAAATTTATTTCTCATTTTTAACATATTAATTCTTGTCCTTAGGAATAACCATGGTAGCCGCAAGATTCTATGATCACAAAGACACCCTTAACTACATTCCCAAACACCACAAAACCAAAGGACTTACAAAGGAACAAGTAGAAATATTTAAGAGTCTAGAATCAAGGTATTTCCATGAGGGTAGAACCATTCACTCATCCTTCCTTGAAAATACCAATCTTCGTGAAGAACTAGCCGCCATTCAATTCGATTGTCTTCTTGACATCGATGAACCAATTTGTCCTAGGTTTGTGTTAGAATTCTATGCTAGTGTGACCGGCTTTAGTGACGAAGACGATGATGAATATTGTCTTAGGTTTAGAATCAATCAAAATGACTACACCATCACCTTAGGCAACTTTGCTCAAGTGCTAGGAATTCCCAACCGAGGAACTTGTGTCTACAGATAAGTGGTCACCACGGCTCTTGATGCAATCAATGACCGCTTCTCTTCCTACCAAACCCGTTTGGCCGATAAGGATGCCATCCGTGAACACCTTTAACCCAAAAAGTGATACAACCCGAGTTACCCGAAAGGAAAGGAGGTAAACCGAGATCCATATGGAATGGAGCTAAATGAACTTAAACCGAATTTAAGAAATGGAGGAGCCGCTTAGAGCCAACGCCATTAGCACCATAGGAAATAGGGATCACATAAACTCTTGCTTTGTCACATGCTCTACAACTTGTCCACCCGACAACCATTCAACTTAGCCTACTACATAGCTAGGAGAATGATTGATATTCCAACTCAAGGATCGGTTGCTCTTCCATACGGATGCTTCTCACCCGCCTCTATAGAAACTTTGCACCAATTCCACCAACCCTAAAAGGGATGCACTTCACTATGAACTCATCCTCACATCTTTGTACCTTTGAGTGATGAACGAGTTGCTAAGACAAAAGGCAAGAGAGCAAAACCTCCAACTCCATCATCATCATCATCAAATAGCTCCGAGGATGGTCTTCCAAGCTCTCGCCTCCCACCACGAGTATTATGCGCTCTTCCCGAGATTGAAAATGAATCGGAATTCAAGCAAACTAAGGGAATGTTCAAGTGCCTTGGTAGGATGATGAACAAGATTTACAAGAAGTTGGACAAATGAGGTACTTTAAGGAGTTTTGGAACAATACATTATCATTAATGTTTGATACTATTTAGTTGTTTTATCTTGTAGGATGATAATATAACTTCTAAAACCGATGTATGCTAACAATCTTATGCAGGGATAGCACAAGTATGCTATCAATTTTACCCATTTTCACTATAATGTGAAAATCAATAAGCCTTGCTCAAAATCTATGCTCCACTATGTTTATACATGTGTTATTTACTTTTCTAACTAGAAATGTTTAGTATAACACCATTTGAGAAAATTTCGTGTTTCGGAAAATGCCCGACACCTAAAACATACTATGTCTTGTTTTCAGACTCCACGGACTGCACGGCACCAACGATTTGGTACCGTCTGTTATGTAAATGGTACCGCAGACTGCATGCAGGCGACCGACAACACCCTTTTAGGGTTCCTACTGTATGATTTTGGTGTCGTGGATCCTCCGGTAATTTTCTCAATTTCGACTCTTCGTGATTCCAAATTACCATCCATTACTTATAAATCAATCTTAACTAGTTTATACTCTTATTAGAACTAGTATACTTCACTTAGGTATATAAGAAATCCATTTCCACCAAAATTCAAAAATTTGAAAAATCCACCCAAGGAGCCCTTTGGCATAAAGGAAGGAACCAAATTTTGGTACCTTCAACCGCGGGTGATCTGATTGTTAGGAAATTCCACTCATTAGAACACATTTATTGCAAATCTTTTCTTCTTCACTCCATCTCTCTGAATGGATTGACTTGGGTGATATGACTAGCATTCAACCCACTTCCAAATCATTAGGAACCTCATCTCTTCAATGGTTTAACATCAAATCAAACACATTTCTCCATAATTTTCACTTCTATAAATTAAGAGGTTTTACCATGATCATCCTCACACCTTCTTCATTCTTACTATCATCTAGCAAAGAAAACCAAAGTCAAAATGACAAAATCATCTCCAAAACCTTGCAAGAAGACCGCTAGAATTAGTGTGAGGCCTTGTTGCTTCGTTAACCTTAGCTCCTCATCCGAGTCTTCTCACTCACAATCTCATCTCCCATCCGAGATGATACAAGTCTTACCTTGGCTACACCAAATCAATCACACATTGTGATCACCACTCCACCACCTACAAAACACCAACTTCACCTCAAACGGCACCCATCCAAACATCCAAAACACCTCACCACCTTCACCACCAAGGTCTCCTACTCTCATGCCTATGGAGTTATTCTCCACCCACCAACTTCACCACATCCTTTCGAGGACTTGGATGACTTGCCTCCCAGGCCAAATCATCCACCACCATTGCCATCCTTTGGCACAATTGAGCAAATAGCTCATGAATCTCCAAGGTCATCTTTTGACCCAAACGCCCACTAGGGCCAAAACCTCTTCTCTTCCACCCCATTTACAAAGACATTCATGGTCCTTTGTAGGGGATCATCCACTCTCAACATCAATGTCCCTCATCTCGAGGACATTGAGGAGTGCATGGGATGCCAATCCCACTGAGAGGAGATTCAAGCGAACTCCACAACCTCCACCAATTCAAAGGCATGGTGGATTCTCACTTAAGTGAGACTATGCAAATGCAAAATGCTTTGCTTGCCTCCATCATGACCACCCCAAACATTCCCAACACCACCAACACATCTACCATTCCACCACCACAACCTCCCCAAACATTCTACCCTCCTAGGCATGGTTGCTCAACTTGTGAGCAAACGGCCCAAACCGTGGAAAGGACCGGGTTATGGTCCATGACTTCAAGAGGAAATGAGGTTCATCCTCAATCATATCCTCGAGCGCCTCAACGCTCTTTCTCATCCCCATCTAACTAGGATGGTCATAGATTAGCATTTCTAGTTCTTCTTTTCTTAGGATTTTTTTCCTTTATTGTACTAAAACACATCATTGTGTTCTCCTTTCATGATCTTTGTTCATGAAAATTAAAAAAAAAAAAAAAAAAAAATTAACTAATGAATGGTGTTTTCATTATAGTGTTGGTACTTTTACATAATGCTTGTGAATGATCATTATTACTAACATTTTTTTGTAGCTTTATTTTCACAATCCATGTATCTTCCCATTAAGCACCCAATTTGGGGAGCTTTGATCAGGGAGATAATGGCTCGCTCATTACATTCCGCATCGCCTCTTCTTTTATTGAGACAAAAGGGAGAAAATATAGAACTTGATTATATTTTGACTTTTCTGAAAAGTCAACCGACATTGACTTTCTGAAAAGTCAAACAGATACATCATTGATAATACTTGACTTTTCTTAAAAGTCAATCGCATACTTTAACTTTCTCGAAAAAGTCAACATCATGCATCAACTAGTGAATACTTTGACTTTCGTAAAAGTCAAACATCATACACTGCATTATCATTCTCTTTTCAAGTTCTAAAACTAATATTTTATAACTCTTTGCACAAACTTTGTATCTTTTATAAAAATAAAATTTATATTTTTTCCTCAACAAAAAGGGGGAGATTGTTAATACAAATATCGTCATTAAACGTTATTTATATTTTTGATATTTACATAAGTTTTGTTAACGACAAAAGTAAATTTAATTTGTATAAAAGCTTAAAACTTGTCAAGTTTAATAGATATTAAAACAAGCTTTTTCAAACAATATAGTCATCATTCAAGCATTTACATTTATGATTAGTGACATCTTGATATGACTCTAATCATTATGTATGATAGTAGTTTTAGAATGTGTTAGGTTCTTAAAACCAAACACTAACTTATACTTGCATATTTCTAAAAATAGAAATACAACATATGACATCATGTGATGCATCATGGAAATCATTGGAAGATTCCATTAGATATTTTGTGTGGATTTGTACTCTTCATATCTTGCACAATCTCACTTAGATAGAGTTGAATTTGGCAAGATTTGATATCTTGGTCGTCGAACCCGTGGTACTAAATTGGTACACCATGAACCCTTTAAGGGTTCCGCTGTCCGTGGACGCCCTCGTCCATTTGGATATAAATAGCAATGCCAAGCCAAGTAGTTTTCACCCCTTTCTAATATACTCTCATACATATCTTCTCTAACCTTTCTAACTCGGTTCATATCATAGTAGTGATCTCTTTTGTAGCAAAGAAGATCAAGTCACATTCAAGCTTCAAACGAGAAGTTGGAAGTCTTGTTTGTTTAGTGTTGTATGATCTAGTGTTGATTCATACTTCATTGTTGTATTAAACCATCATAATCTTGTGAGTGTGAGTGGTTAGTATTTTAGTCCTCAAAATACATTGTGTGTGGGAGTAGTTGTACCTTGGAAAGAACTCGACATCTAGCTTAGTGCCGGAAATTGTGTGTTTAAGCGTAAAGGTTTCTCCACCGGTGAAAGGAGCTTGTTGACTAGTGAAGTTAAACTCGAGTGTGAGACTCGGGAGTGGAGTAGGGCAAGGAAAAAGAGTCCTTGTGGACCGAACCACTATAAACAACTTGTTGTGGTTTGATCATTTCTTTTCTTATTTACTCTTTACTTATTGCTTACATATTTCATCAACATATCCAAGATCAATATCAATTGATCTTTAAATAAGTTTCAAAACAAAGTTTTTAATTGGTAAACTATTCAACCCCCCTTATAGTTTTCTACAGTTTTGAAGTGAAAACTGCATCATCTTTTATATTTTGTGAAATGTCAGTAGAACCATGTATCGATAATGACTCAGTAGTTTCGATTATTTTCCGGTTGCATCAAACATTGAACATATAGTTGATCGTATAAGTCAACTTGCTAAATAGTTGGTTATGTATAATATTTGTTTGTTTGTCCTATGGGTTAAATTTTGTGAGATCATACATTGTTTAGCAGTTGACTTTTATAAAGTCATACTTAACATGTCAGGTGTAATGGTATAATTGGCTCAAACAATCACCCCTTTATGTGTTGGTGGAATTGTCTTGGGTTAGAATTAACTAAGGTGTGGTATAATGTGTATGAACTATAATACCCTCGACTAACTAACATAAATCAGACGTTGACCTCGACGTTAATGGTCAAGGGACGAGTTTAGCATATAAACTCCTTGTTTTGGACTCCCGACGATGAAAAAGGGAACTTTTGTCCCATCGTGATGCGTATATACAAGATTAGGGACGAACCATGTATTTTACTCTGTTTTTTATATTTATGGCGTTTGTCGCAAGAGATTATTAAAGATTAGAACAAATTTCACCGTTGGTCTTTAGACTTATGTCGGATTTCATACGACATCTAAAAACGGAATTATTGCTTTTTAGTCCATAATCTCGAAAATATTACGTTGCTGGTCCAATTTTCTAACGACCATTAATTTCGCTCGTTATCTCGGTCCTCACGTGCAGGTCACACGAGGGCTTTTAAGTCCGATCACTTTTTGGTACTTATTTTTCAAACCGCCTAGTTTTGTCAGCTTATGTTCACTTTGTACATGTCCGAACACGTGTACACTGCTTTTACATATCTCGATAAATTTTGTACATATCTCGATTGCATGCAAGTGTATTCCACAATCTTCCTACTTAATTATTTTCATCACTCCCTCTCTTTATTCAGCTTTAGTTATTTCTTCCCCAAAAACTTAAGAAAAAAATGGTGGCGTAATGGTGTGGAAAAACTGTAGTATTTCGCACATCATGGGCAAATCAAAATCCAAGACGTAGGTTCTATGGTTGTCCAGATCCGGGATCTGATTTTAACTTTATTGACTGGCACGATCTACCAATGTGTGCAAGATCAGTTACTATCATCCCTGGTCTTTTAAGGTCAGGGAATGTTATCCAAGCTACACTAGAGGAAACAAGACTTGAAGCTGCTAAAATGAAGAAATCATTTATCTTAAGTTGGGTTTTGTTTGTAATTGTCTTTTTTTTTTTTTAAATGAAGCTATATAAGTTAGCAGTGGGGAAGAGATTAGGTGATGGGTTTTGATATATATATATATATATATATTTTAATCTGATGTAGTTGATCACCGGTGTAATTGTTTTGTGGTTATGAAATATTAGTTTAATGCTAGCATTGCTTCATTTGTGATTGTTATTGTTTTATGTGTTGATGAAACGTTATTTTAGTTGTTGACTGTGATTTGGGTAAACATAAGTAGTTTATCAGTATCTCAGTGGGTTAAGTTTGCAAACTAAAAGGTAATATAATGGAATATATTTAGCTTGTTGACTTTGTTTTGGTTAAAAATTTATAGTTGACCATACTAAACTGAAAAACATAGTTTTTTCCATACTAAAAGCCAACTTAATGGTACTTGTAAAGCATGTTGACTTTGTTTTGCTTAAAATAATTGTACTTGGCAATTTGGTCACAGAGTTAAATTTGACCTTTTTTGGAACTAAACTGAAAAATATTGGTTTTTGCATACTAAAAGCCAACTTAATGGTACTTGTAAAACATGTTAACTTTATTTTGCTTAAAATAGTTATACTTGGCAATTTGGTCACATAATTAAGTTTGACCTTTTTTGGCATACAAAAGTGATAAAATTTGCATATTTCATACACATAATGCAGATATTACTCATAAAAGCTTTTAATTGCATATTGTCAATGCAACAAGTTGCAATGACTTGAAATTTGCAATTGGCTACCATAGTTAGCAAAGTTTAACATCCACATACAGAAATAAAAGAAGTCTTAAACATGTTCAAACATCATCTCACATAAGTTTCAAATACCAATCTAATCCTACTAAAGTATTTTTTGGTTAACCAACTCCAACTCTTTTACTTTTGATCATAGATCTGCTCCATTTGGGTGAGCCAGGAGCATTAGACTGCTTTGGTGAACCAGACAACTGACTTCCATCAGCTCCAAGTCTTTAATTCCTTATTGCAGTTCTGCTCCATTTTGGTGAAGTGCTTCTAATTCCACTAGCAATTCCACTTTGATTTGCAGATGCAGCACCAACCACTGAGCTTTGACTACTTGGAGTTGCAGCAAGATAACTTTCATTTTGTCTTGCACCAGCAGATGAACATGAGTCAATGTGGGTTGCACCACCAACCACTGAGCTTTGACCACTTTGATTTGCAGTAGGATGACTGTCATTTCCACCAGTGTGTCTTCCATATGCATTATCAACATTCATAAAAATTGGTAACAACAAATGAAAAACTACAAAATAGTAGACTAAACAGTTTCTTACCTTCTTTCTTTCTTGCAGGTGCTAAACCTTCAATTTCATCATCAAAACAAAACTTGACTCTCTTTCAGGGTCTTGAATTAGCAGATGCACTACCATAACCATCAACATGTTTCCCTTTTCCTTTTGCTTGTTTCACCACCTTGATCCTTACATGACTGCTTATAGTGACCCACGTTTCCACAAGAAGAACATTTTATATTTCTCCCTTTCTTACTCAACTTCCCTTTGCTAACCCATGGTGTGTAATCCATTTCTCCTATGACTTTCTTCTTCTTACAAGCCCCAATTCAGCATTTTCAGTATCATTCTCACCACCACACCACAAGTAATGAATTAGGGCTCAATCAAGGACGATTTCCAGCAGTTCTCGAAGGCTTTTTTAAGGGAGAATCCATACCATTTCATTCATAGTTTTAGTATCGTATCAAGTATTTGTATCGAATCTAATGACTTATATTTTAAACATTGTATTTCTTGCACTTATTAATATGAGAGGCTAAACCCTTTATGTGTTAGCCTAATTATGAATTTATCCATGCTTTGATTCTTGTTCCTTGTTTATTTATCGCTTTATATAGATATCTTTCTAGCCTATCATTGATCCCCGCGTTTTGCTAGTAATGAAGCTAGGGTAGTACCTCATTTGCTAGTTAGTACATGATCATTAGAAAACTAGCTTCTAGGGTTGCTTGAGGTGTGACCATCATCCTTGCGTAGGACTTGACCATAGAACTACCTCCTTAGATGATTTACTTAAAAAGTGCGGGAAAACCATACGTGGACCAAACGAGGTTTAGTGATAAAAACACTAAGATAAGTCTAGAAGATAGTTGGTGCTGAATGACTAGGAACTAGACTTTGACCATCATGACCATTGGGGTTGGGTTTAGCAACTATAGGTTAGGTAACAATGACCATTTGTGCCTAATGACTTAGAACTACTACATAAGGCGAGCGTAGACATTGCACATAGGAACTAGATCATTGCAAGATAAAGTATTAACTAGCTTAGCACATTCTTCTACCATTGATTGTTTCTACATTTCATTTCTAGTTAATAATTAGTATAATCAAACCAACAAATCAAAACTATTTTTGTGACAATAAACTTAAATTAGACTCCGCTATAGCTTTTGGGACGACCTCGGTTTTACCAATTTCTAGACTACTCACGACCGGATACACTGTCTGTTTGTGCACACGTAGATCATAGGTAAACGAGACTTTATAAATTTAAAACGTGATATATAAATTAAGCATCAATTACATATTTTTTATATAGAGCATTATATGAACCTCACAAAAATATTGCACACTATTCTAAAGTGAACTAAGTAAAGAATTCTATACATATGGGTATCATTTTCATACAATTCAATTACTTTACTACTCTCATTCTTAATGGATCAGTCGAAGCATGTTGACTAATTAAGATTTTTCGAATTGCAGGATCGACATCTAAAACTTGACAAGACGTAACATTCACCTCGCGTATCATTCTTGAAAGTTCTCTCGAACCTTCATGATGTACGCGAGACATCTAGAAATTTATGGCCGAACACATCAAAATCCCATTTCCCATACATCACGCTTACATAAAAAAAGCTACAAAACATTACTACCTCTGTCCCTAAATAAGTGTCCAGTTTGACTTTTCAGAGTCAAACTGGATCAACTTTGACCTTATCTAGTTTTGCGAGTGTTATATAATACTTAATTCAAAATATATGAATTGATTGGGTTTTAAGTGTATTTTTTTTATTGGTATAGTTTTTTATCAAATATTATATAACACAAAAAAAAATATTTACGGTCAAAGTTGAACCAGTTTGACTCTGAAAAGTCAAACTGGACACTTATTTAGGGACGGAGGAAGTAAAACATAAGGATAATCGTCTAAAGTAATCGAACTTTACCATTATTCTTTAACTGTGTATCAAATTATATTTTTTTCGGATTAAACATATAAAATTTTACTAAAGTTTGATACATTTCCAAATAACTCTTCATTTAAATGGATAAAACTTTATCGGTAACACACATATACAATTGATATAAAACATATAGTTTGATACTCCTCTCCCATCATAAATTATATATTCACTTTTCATATTTTACAAAGTTTAAGAGTGCAAGGTGTGACAGAGACGAATAACAATTATTCGTCTGCCATGTTTTCAATAACACACCAACAATTAAAATACCATCTTAACAAAAAAAACCCAATACTATGTTATTAGGGATGGCAAAAACCCCATATCCGACGGGACCGATCCCCAACCGATTGAGTGGAACTCGAGTCGACCGGGTATGGGGACGAGGATTGGGAATCCCAAATCATGAACCGGGATGGGGATAACATAAATCCAGGCCTTAACTTTTAATGTAAAAATATGTATACATTATACGTATATTACTACTAAATGTATTTGTATATGTATATGTTAGTGAGTATTGGCAAGTACTATACTTGAAGTATACTTGTGTGTATATGTGATATTTAATTGATCAAAATCATCAAATATTTAAAATGTTAAGCACTAACTTCGTATTATCCTATCAATATTCTGTCCGAATCCACTCATTCGATGTACTATAATTTTTATATCATATGTGATGTTTTAATATATATAAAGCTTTAAAGTTTAATGACATTTTAATTAATCCAATTATGCGCAATGTACACTTTTTAAGACATTTGACATGTGAATTCTTTTTATTTTAGATTGGTTATGTAACTTTTATGCTTATTTTATAAGAGCGGAAAATCCCCGAATCCTCGTGGGGATCCCCGATCCCCGTTGGGGATGGGGATGCAAAACGATTCCTCGATGGGGATGGGGACGGGGATGGGGATAGGAGTGAGAAATGGGGATGAGGATGGTAAATATAATCCCCGATATTCCCTGCCCCGTTGCCATCTCTATATGTTATTGGTACCACAAAATACCCACTCATTCACAATAAAAAAATAAATAAAAAAATAGGACGAATGGCGCCAATGATTGCACTTACATAATGTACCAATAACACACGAATGACATGATACTCGATGCAGTACAACGTGTTGTTCGTCCGTTGTTGATACCTATGATAGGCGAATAATTTACCACACCGAGCTCTCTAACAAAAGTGAGTTCATTACAATATTAACAAGCAAAAATAACAAAATGGACTTATCTTTTGGGAGCGTGCACAAATTTTTAAACAAATATTACTAACACTCCGTTAGTCGCATATAATGCTTGGGCCGAGAAAGGAAGAGTAATAACTAATAACACACCCATTTGAAGCGGCCCATAAAAAAGCCCAATGAAATGGCATATATGTTGATGCTATATCTAAACCCTAATAATCACAACACCCTTCAGCCGTTCAGCTCAGAGACACCATCAACAACAGCAGCAGCAGCAATGGGTTTGTCTCCTTTCATATACTTCTTATATGTAAATATACCCATTTGTTGTTTTTGGTAAAGTCTTTTTTATGTTAGATTTATATCTGTATATGAATATTTGAATGTACTTATGTTTGTTTTCTTGGGTGATTTAAGGTTTGTAATGGTGTCTGATGAAATGTTATTAATAAGTGATTTAGTTATGTTTATGAAATATTGGTTAATTTTATTTAGGTGATTTAAGGTTAGTAATGACTTCATGAATATTTGAATGGTACTTATGTTGAGTTTGTAAAAAGTATGTTGAGTTTATATGTGTGTATGAATATTTGAAAGGCAATAATAAGTGATTCTATTGATTTAGTTATATTTTTACTTTGTTGGTTATTTTTTAGGTGATTTAAGGTTTGTACTGAATATATCTATTGATTGAAATGTGGTTGACTTAGATTTCTGATGTTTTGTGTTTGTGTTGAGCGATTTTAAAATTGAAATGTTGATTGATGAAATGTTATGTGTGTGAAACTCGAAAAGAATGTTGAAGATATATAGCGAATATAAATATGAATCTATAAAGGCTACTGAATGATTCAACATTTTCAGTCGCTTTATTGAAATGCTGTTTATTTTTGTTGATTAATGACATGTAATATAATGAACGTAAAACAGTATGTTATATTTATATCCATTTACATTGTTTTTGGGATGCTAGTTTTTTTGTGTGGTTGATTTAAGGCGTGTAATGTGTTTTTAAAGAAATGTCGTGGTTGCTGTGTGTGTTTGAGTAGGTGCTTACACGTACGTGAGTGAGCTATGGAGGAAGAAACAGTCAGATGTGATGAGGTTCATGCAGAGGGTTAGGTGTTGGGAGTATCGTCAGCTTCCATCCATTGTCAGGGTTACTCATCCTACTCGTCCTGATAAGGCGCGTCGTATGGGATACAAAGCCAAGCAGGTAGCATTTTATGACGATATATAGCTGTAAAAGCTACTTAGTTGTTTAAATGTGGTGAATAAATAGACAACAGTTTTCATGGTTTGTTTTGAATATTTTTTTAAGACTGATTGGTAAATTTTCTATGGTTTTATGTTTTCGTACATGACTGTTTATTTTTTTTGTAAATTGTGATGTGTTTTGTTGTCGAAGTTCACTTAGAACAGTTTTGGGCCATCTGTAAACGTTTGTTTGTGAAAGTTAGGCTGTTTTATTGGATGCTAGAATTTGTGATGATTCATATAAAGCAGGTTTGATTAAAGGTGTTATGCTTATCTTGTTTGATATAGGTCTTGTTCAGTTATTATCAATTATGAGTAGAAGAGATTGATTAGATATCTATGTGTTGCATAGCTTGCGTTAAATATGATCAAGCGTCTTTGCGGGCCTTTTAAAAATTGAACTTGTATTGTTGGTTCTAAAGTTGTTCTCTTTGATTTCATATCTAAATATTTGAAAGTTATTTTTCATTTCAATTGTCTTTAGCTTTGTGTAACTTGGCACATATATTGGAACACACTTTCATATTTTTAAGCATGATAAACAAGTTCACCTATAAAATGTGTATCACGTTGTTTGGTTATTCTGGTTTATATACATGTCTCCTGAAAGTGTGCATTGCTTATCAAAGACAGAATTTTGATTGCATTTAAACTTTTGTAGGGTTACGTGATCTACCGTGTCCGTGTGAGGCGTGGTGGCAGGAAGAGGCCAGTGCCCAAGGGTATTGTGTATGGAAAACCCACAAACCAGGGAGTTACCCAATTGAAATTCCAGCGTAGCAAGAGGTCTGTTGCTGAGGAACGCGCTGGCAGGAAATTGGGTGGTCTCAAGGTTCTTAACTCTTACTGGCTTAACGAGGTATGATTCTTGTATTATATTTTCTTATCTAGTTTCATTGAAGTTGGTCAATGCGGTGTTAAGATATGCAACACCTTAGAAAATGTCAAGCTTGTCCTGGTCGGGCTCAGATTATAATGAAAATAATGCACTTTAGTTTTTTCTACTGAAGTACAATAATAAATTTTAGCATTGAAAGAATTGAATTAGCTACAATGGCTGGGTAAAAGTCTCAAGTATTTTGCGTTTTCTAAATTTGTTTTCATACTACGTACTAATTAAGTTGGTATATAAATTTTGGGTGTCTTGTTTTTATTTATGTCTATTACTTTAGTTATACCAAAACCTAATATTTTTGAAATGCAGGACTCGACCTACAAGTACTTTGAGGTCATCTTGGTGGATCCTGCTCATGCTGCTATCCGTAATGATCCCCGCATCAACTGGATCTGCAACCCTGTGCACAAACACAGAGAGCTTCGTGGACTCACATCTGCTGGTAAGAAATACAGAGGTCTTCGTGGCAAGGGGCACTTGAACCACAAGCAACGACCATCAAGAAGGGCAACATGGAAAAGAAACAACACTCTATCTCTCCGTCGTTACCGTTGATTACTTCAAGTATTGTTATATGGTGGTCCTTGCTGTTTCTATCTTAGTTTTAAAGTTCTGTTTTTGGGATATTAAACATTGCTGTTTGAGTATTCAGATGTTGTTGGTACTTAATGGTCAGAACCAAGCTTTGGGAGTTTCATTTGAGGTTTTGAATGCTTTGATATCATATATGCCTGCAGTGATGCTTAGAAAACGAATCGAACGTTCGTAACATTTCACGAACCGCTCGGTAAAAGTTCGTTTATGTTCGTTTATTTATTAAATGAACGAACATGAACAATATTTTACGTTCGTTTAGTTAAACGAACGAATACGAACAATAGTCGCGTCTGCTCATTTATGTTCGTGAACGCTCGATTATGTGTTAGCTTAACGCTCATTTATGTTCATTTATTTATTTATTTATGTTCGTATATCATATCTTTTAATTCTATATTTTAAAATTGGCATTGCTTTAAACATAACGACATTTGTAGAAACAATATATTGTGCATATATTAAGAAATTTTATGTTTGTTTGCATACGCTTATTTACGTTCGATCGCTTATGTTCGCTTAACGCTCGTTTAAAGGCCTTAATAAACGAACACGAACAACTAATTTTCTTAATAAACCAACATGAACAAGAAAATTCGCTCGCTTAAGCGTTCATGTTCGCTTATTTGTCCGGTTAAAAGTTAAACGAACGAACACGAATGCGCCCGCTCGTGTTCGTCCGGTTCGTTTACAGCCCTAGTGATGCTAGTAGTTTTTGTCTTGTGATTCTAGTCTAGACATGTTTTGACTACGATAACAGTATGTTTGAGTCTAATCTGAATGATTTTCATCTGTTCCAATTGTGAAAACATGTTGCCCATTGAACTGGCATTGTTGAGCTTAAGGAAGTCAGATGGGTCTTGAAAATGTGTTTTGCGTAGCTATTTTTTGCTTCTGATCTTTTAGCTGGCGGTTATAGAAGTATATTTTGTCGCAATAGCTTCTACGTTTTGACTAGTTTTTATGAAACCAGGATTGAAAAGATTGTGATAGTTTTTGTTGTCAACAAACAAAAACTGTCTATATGGTTTATATATGTCTTGCAGGCGGGAATGTTTAGTTTTTGTAAGATTGTACCCATACAATAACAGCTAACATACCTGATGATTGAAAAAAAGATAACTCTGTATGTGGTTTAGTCGTTTAGATGATAAGAGTTCACATCATTCTATTTCTGCCGTGAGGACTGTCTTGAGATCCCCCAAGGATGGCCCTCCTTGAACCTTGCTCACAAATTTCGACTAGCATGGCGGAAGTTAGGTCGTTAAGGAATTAACAAATTTCTGTGCTTGATTCTATTATAAACTTGATGCATTATGCAGCTTGGTGAATAGAGACTAGAGAGCTATCATAATCTAACTGAACTGCCATAACAACTGATGATAAATTGATGATGACTAAATGAGTTTGTCTGAAATGTTGGTTGTTTGCTGCTGGCTTTTAAATCACAATACGAAAGACAGTGTTCATTCGAAAGACAGTGTTCATTAAAAGTTGATAGTAACGGTTTCTCCAACACCTCACGAGGCTGTGGTTGGATGTTAATATGATTGCTTGCCCATTTTGACATTGCGTATTTGGATTCTCAGTTGGCTTGGATCAAATGCACCGGTCTCCATGGTTAGGGGTGCTCAGCCACAAGCAACGTCCATCTAGAACAACACTATCTCTTTACTGTTGATAAGTTCAAGAATAATTGTATAACTACTTTTTGTTAAATTTGGTCTAGAACTGAGTTCCATGTTTGTCAACTGAGATAGATAAATAAATTGACGCCGCTATGCATTACTGTGTTGTGTTACCCCGATATACACCCAAAGTGCCGTCTCTTGGTATAAGTTTATGGCTCACTGGTCTGGTTACCTGACCATCACAACGAGCGTGTATGAGTCTGTGTTTGGTGGTCTTGATCGCGTCAAACTCTGACATTTATTGTCTCAAGTCTTGTTTTGTTCTTGACCTTGAAGTGACACATGGTTTAGACCTCAAGTCTTGAGCTTCAGATGGTTCTTGAAAATGTGGACCGGCTTAGGTACAAACAGTTATACATAGTAGTTTCTTTGGCATTTGACAAGTAGTTTTTACAATATATGAGTTGAAATTGACACCTCTACCGGTAGATATACAATGCATTGAGAGATGAATGAAATGAGATGCTTGACTCGTTGGTGTAGGTTCAAAATCTAGACGACAAAAATGTATCAAATATAAGCCTATCAAAATCTTGATGCTTTATGCAGCTTGGTGACTTAAGAATTATCCGTCTAACCAATCCGCCTGAACTGGCATAAGTGGAGGATGTCATGAATGCATTGCGTGATGATATGACTAAATGGAGTTCATTAGAAATGGTGGTGGTGGTTGTTTGATGCTGGGGCATAATATATAGCACCAAAGACGATGGTTGTTGATGGTGGTGCTAGCCACCGCATGATGCAATGGTTGAATGTTGATACAATTGCTTGCATTTCCACTAGCATATTTGGATCTTCAATTTGCTTGGATCAGATGTGCTCGTAAACTTCTTTCTTTCTCCTGTATCATACGGAACTTGAAATCATAAAAATTAGTAAAAGATGTGCAGATAAACATTTTGCGCTATACAAATGTTAGAGCTTATAAAAATTGTTGAGTTAATTGCTCACCTTTAGCGACTCAATGTTACTCATCCATGTTTGCAGCTCTTCAAAACATTCTTTTTCTTGTTTGGCAATAATTGAAAGCTCGGTTAACATATAACAAGACTTCTCAGCCTGATTCAAAAAGGCATGTTACTCGTCTAATCCTAAAATGCGACGTGATAAAGTTGTACTTTAATCTAATAATTTACCTGATCAGATAGCTTTGTAATCGTGGATTCCATATTTTCCAAGAGTGTCGTGACAGTGTTCATCTCATCACGAACAGTTAGAACATCTCCCTACGTACAACCAATAATGTTAATTTGAATTGTGCTTAGTAGTAACTAAAGTATTACACATTACGATCAACATTTTATATTCAATTACGCTAAAACTTTTAAATGTGAATAGAGTAAGTTAACGATACCTTTGAATCATGGACTAATGGAACATTGAGTGCTGCCACTGATAATTTCCTTACCACTCGACCAACGGCTTCAAAGTTTTTAGCCTCCATCCGTGACCATTTATCGAGTAAGAATACTTGCGAGTTCAGAATATGATACAACTTGATGTCATTTTCGAGCTTTTGTACTTCCATTCGCTTTGCCACATTCGAATTTCTTAGAGCGAGTATCTTGAGCCATGTGTTGAACGCCTTCTTCTGAAAGAACATGACTATAAGTCAAGATATTGCAAATAGTAACTACTTAAATCTGCATTCCATCACATATATGTATGGAACTTACGACACAAACCTATATGGAAACTAGCTTACAACTGAAATACTTAGCTGAAAATGTAAATAATATCTTTTAACCATGTTATATGTAGCTTTATATATATACGAAATGACAATCATAGTTTTAACAAGTAATCCGGGACATCTCTTTTGTTATTTACCTCTGCCAATGTTTTAACGGTGGACATGGCGGACTCAGCTCGAGCATTAGCAAACCGCCATTGCAATAACCGGTTATTCATCAACTTATAACAATGTCTATCCGCTACCTCTGATGCTGCCACTGCTTTTTTCTTGCTAAAGTACTTCAACACCCCACTAATTCCACTAGTGCCACGCTCACCGCTGGTCTTGACACCAGGACTAGGACTAGGACTAGCTGGCGGCAACGTTGGCACTAGAGATGGATAAGGCGCAACTCTCCCTGGCGACAAAGCCCATGCAGAAGGAGAAGTTGGTTTTCGTCGTGGCAATGACATAACCCTGCCACTAACATCTTGTCCCGTTTTCTTCTTGCTGGTTGGACTAGTAAGCCTAGTGTTGATGCTCATAGGAATCATGAAATTCTTAGCTTCCGCTTCGTTGTAGCTTCTTGTTTTTGTGATGGATGTGGACCGAGATTTAGTGACTTTGTTTGAAGTGGAAAGTGGAGATGTGTTTTGATTTTCGCTATTGCTTCGAACCAAACGTGGTAAAGGTTGTTTCGCAGTCACTGATGGAGACTTACGATTGCCGGAACAACGAAGATGATCCATTTCTAAATGGTTTGTTGTGGTTACTCTTGGAAATTTGTTGAGCTAATTGTCTTGCAAAAACAAGTTGTGCTATTTATTTTGTGTTCAAGTGGTTTATGGTTGCATGGAAGTCAACCTTTGACTTAATTTGGCTATATGTTATATGTTGAGGGCACGTTTAGTATATAAGTATTGTGGCCAACCGTTGACTTAGCACGCAGTGTTGAGACTTGAGTTGAGGGCATGTAGCCTTTGTTCATACAAAAGAGACCATATAAAATTTCATTTTTTATTTGCCAAATTTTCTCACAATAGTAGTCTTGTTAACGATAAAGCAGTAAACAATTATAAAAGTGACAAGTGGTATAACTAGAGGTATCAAAATAGGCGGGCCGGGTGGGCACGGGTCATGGTTTAAATGGGTTCGGGCCTGAACGAACACGAGTTTAAATATGCACAGGCCAAACGAACTCATGATATACGGATCGTTTTAGAAAAGGCGAAAAAATAAATTTCTAACGTAACACTTCATTTATATTAAGAAATTAAATATATTATATATATAAGTTTTTTTATAAAACAATCAGAATGTTCTCTAATAGAGAAAATATATACTCATAATGTACATTTAACATTTAGAAAAGACGAAATCTAACGCAACACTTCATTTATATTAAGAAATTAAATATATTATATCTATAAGTTTTTTTTTATAAAAAAAATTGTAATGTTCTCTAATAGAGAGAAAATATATGCCTGTTAATGCACATTTAACATTTAAATAGGTGACCCATGCTCATTAAAAAAAATAGGTTAAGTATACTTAAATCTTTTACAAATTAGCTCAAATTAGCTCTGTTTTTTTTTTTCTTTTTTTTTTCCACAAATTGACACATTGTATAACTACCCAAAATAAATATGAAGGGGGAATTGCATATATATCCTTTCAAAATCTCATAATTGCATATATATCCTTTCAAAACCTTAAAATTGTTATATATATCCTACCAAAACTCATAATTGCATATATATTCTTCCAAAACATTAAAATTGACATATATATCCAAATGATTATTTTAAATATATATTTAATAGAAAAAATATGTCTAATAATTATAATTGATATATAAAATGATGATTATAATTTATTTTATTATTATTATTATTTTTTTTTAACAATTACAAAATATCTTTTTATTGGTTTGAAATATATTATGTCATTTGATCTATATATATAGGAGTTTACGTTTAGATGGAACGATGGATGGTTGAGTTGATATTCTTATTCATGATTCGTCGATAACGAACATGGTTGCTCTTTCTTTTCTTAAAAAATGATTTAAGGATATTTTGTAATTGTTAAAAAAATAATAATAAATAAACAATAACAATTTAATAAGTATAAGGGTATAATCGTTATTTTATATATCAATTATAATTGATATATAAAATATCGATTATGTCCTTAAACATGTCAAATAACTATAATTGATATATAAAATAACGATTCTACCCATATACTTATTAAATTATTATTTTTTAAACAATTACAGAATATCCTTAAATCATTTTTTAAGAAAAGAAAGGGCAACCATGTTCAGCTACTCAACCCTGTGCGTTATCGACGAATCTTGAATAAGAATATCAACTGCACCATCCATCGTTCCATCTAAACGTAAACGCCTATATATATATATATAGATCAAATCACATAATAAAATTAAAACCAATAAAAAGATATTTTGTAATTGTAAAAAGAAAAAAAATTATTATAATCGTTATTTTATATATCAATTATAATTTTTAGACATTTTTTTCTATTAAATGTACTTAAAATAATTATTTGGATATATATGACAATTTTAAGACTTTGGAAGGATATATATGTAATTATGAGTTTTGGTTGGATATATATGACAATTTTAAAGCTTTCGAATGATATATATGCAATTATGAGTTTTGGTTGGATATATATGCAATTATGAGGCTTTGCAGGGATATATATGCAATTCCCGTAAAATGAAAGAGAGTAAAAATTTCATATTCACTACTGTTAACTTTAATTTTACAAATAGTCAGCAGCTCTTGTACGTATAAGAAAATTTCCAAAGTGAGAAATTACCCTTTCAGTAAATGAAAGAGTATTAAAAGTTGTATGTTTTTTTATGATTAAAGTCTTTTTCATTCTTTTGTAAAATCCTAACCCTTGGACTAGTTCTCATGTTAAGCAATTTATTTGTAACACTCAACATAAACATCTTATTTGCAAGTTTTAAGAATGTGCCTTTGAGAATGGATGATAGATTACATCATTTAAACACTTAAGTTGTCCGAACTTACGTTATTGTTGTGTCAAATAACCTAATGTTATTAATCAGACCTAATATGTGTGAAGAGATTTGTTAACGGTATCTCGTTTGTTACGTTATAACAAGAAACCAGAGACAAAGATTAATTTGGAGAGACTGATAGTGTGTATGCATTTGATATCTCTCAAAGAGTTTTGAGCTGATTAACCTATAAAAAGCATTTAACAAGACGAAAAGGTGAAGAGAGATTATGGCCATTGAGAAAAATCAACATTTTGCTACAAACCAACACGAAATGCGATTTTGTAAGAAGTACTTCGTCTAAAAGTTGAACATTCCTTAATGATACTAATCGAACAATGGATTACTTCTCATTTAGACTTGTTCGCTATTTATTGTGTTTGTTGAAACTAACACTTAGCATTAGCAGTTAGCGGTACCAATTTAATTTATAAAAGTGTTTGGTAGAGTAGTTGTTTTTGTAATTTTAATGTGTAAAATGAAGTAACGCTAAATGCTAAATGTTGATTCAAAGATCATAAAAAAATTAGCGTTTTTATAATTTTATAAATGTTATCCGCTTTCTTCCAAACGAGCTTTTTAATAATAATGCTAGATGTTAAACGCTAATTACTTTAAAATGCTTTTAAACGTTGTCTACCAAACACACCATTGTTGACTACTTCATCAAAAGACAATCTTTGTAAAAGCCCATTTACGAGAATCATTTAAAGTTGAATATTAAAGAAAAACGGATCCCATTTCAACACAATGCGAGAGAGATCATACTTATATCTATGTTTACGTACCTTATAATCTGAATTTGATTTTCAAGAGTTCAAATAAAATTAAATAAAACCTTATATATTACAACATTCAAACTCGCAACTGTAACTCACCAATAAAACAACTTAATAAGCAAAATAAACTTAACCGCAAAGCTTCAGGCACATAACTAAATTGATTATGGAGAATACAACTTTTTTATGATGCTTTTCCGAAGCGGGTGGACACTTTTTATAGGCGAGAACTTCCGCACAATGTCATTGAGATAAACATATAAATTAGTCATCATGTCAAACATTTTCAAATAACCTAGTGGTAAGGTGATCCAAAGTATTAGAAGAAGACATGTTTCAAACATCATTGGTTAAATTTCCTGTGACAATTAGGTCAAAATCCAAAAACAATCATTATATGGATTAGTATGCGTACATAATAGTTTAAAAGCTTGAGTCCAAAGTAATTTAAAAGTGATCTATCATCCATTTACCTGCATAAACACTCTATCACTAGGTTTGGTAATTTAGGTTGGGTTCGGGTTGACGAGTAAAAATCTTTGACACGAACATGAATTGTTTAAGTAATTGGGTCGTTTTCGACCTAACTGCTCACGCACGCAATCGCACCCATTTAACCGGTTATCTAAATGAGTTTATTTAAACATGCTAATTAGGTTGGCATGTCTGAATTATAAGTTCTATTACTGACGTTTTAAAAATTAACAAACATGTTAACATGTCAACCTATTTAAATAGTAATTTGTTTTCACTTATTGAAAATCAATGAATTGTTACCGGGCGTAATTATTATTTTTACCGATTAGACTTGAAAACAAAATTGACGTTTTATAAAATTTTTTTCTCTTTCCATTTTTTATCAAACATGTTAACATTTTTTTTGACAACCTATTTAATTTTATCTTCAGTTTCAATTTGTTTTCATCTCTATTGAAAACATCTCTTTTACGTTTAAATCTTTTTTTACATTTTCGTGTGTTTTTACGTTTCGTCAATTTTTAGTTTTACTTTTTTTACGTTTTGTCCTGTTTTTACGTTTACCGCTTTCTTACATTTTCATCCGTTTACTTAAGTTGTCGTCCGCTTTATTACGTTTACGTTCGGTTTTTTATGTTTTCGTCCGTTTTTTTTACGTTTTCGTATGTTTTTTACGTATTCATCCGTTTTTTTACGTTTCGTCCATTTTTTTACGTTTTCATTTGTTTTTTTACTTTTCGTCCATTTTCTTACGTTTTTGTCCGTTTTCTTGCATTTTCACCTACTTTTTTTATGTTTTCAACCGTATTTTTACGTTTTCGTCCGTTTCCTTACGTTTTCGCCCATTTTTATATTTTCGCCTATTTTTTACGTTTTCGTCCATTTTTTATGTTTCCGTCGATTTTTTTGTCCATTTTCGTATGTTTTTACGTTTTCGTCCGCTTTTTTACGTTTTCATTCATTTTTACGTTTTGTCTGCTTTACGTTTAAATACATTTTTACGTTTTCTTCCGTTTTTACTTTTTATTTCGTATTTTATATTTTCGTCTGTTTATTTTACGTTTTCATCCGTTTTCTTATATTATCTTACGTTTTGTTACGTAAGATAACATAAGAAAACGTAGAATATCAAGGAACCACACAAAGGAACAAAAATCATGTATTAGTGCTGAATGATTTTAACTCTGAATAATACAAAGGCTCTGTGTGACTTTGGTTCTGAATGAAAATGAATGTTTGATACGTGTTGTGACTAATTATTTGAACGATGCAAAATTACATATTTAACCTTGTGTCGTACATGATTAGTTTTTATTATATTTTTTTGGGAAAAACCTTACAAACTGAATTCATAAATTATTATTACCACGTATATTCTTTAATCTAATAAAATTCCGATATAAACACAAATATTAACTCAAACATAAATTTAATTTTTATATAATCTTCACACATAAGCTTTTTTATCTAACTATTTCATTTTTACTTTTCCTAACAACAATAACACGTACGCTTATGAGTAACAAAACTTGGATCATGTTCAAAATTCAAAACTTTGATTGACCAAAAATAATTAGTACCCATTTCATCGAAAAACGTAACTATTACTTGTAAAGTTGTAAACATTTGTCAACAATAAGTAACAATAAGATGAAAATTATAACTAAAAAGTCAAATCATAATGATGACCATATAATATTAAATTAAAAATACCTGAGACATAGTACTTTGTGATGCAAAATCATACAGTAGCAAATGGTACTCTTGTAAGTGAGCGTGACTTTTAAGAAAAATAGAAAGGGTAAAACAATAAAATATTATACGCTGTATGATTTAAGGACCTTATGATGCAAAATCATACTGTAGCAAATGGTACAATTCAGATGCATTAAATTTTTTATCAAACAAGAATGCCTTTGACCGAATCAGCGGTGGGCTCTGAATTGACCTATTAAGAAGCAAACAAACACCCCCTAGGTGTTTTATAGTACTATCACGTGTAATGTATATGGTTTAGCAAAACAAAAACATACTTATATTGCATAGAAAAAACTGGTATATATCGTTTAACAAAAAAAAGTATATACTGCATACAAAAAAACTGTTATACAAAACCAAAACAAATATAAATTGTACAAAAGCAAAACAAATGTAACATCAAATAATACCTTTTACTTAAATTCACGAGGTGGTCGTCGATCCAAAACCGAACCGAATCACCCGAATCGACAAAACCGAAAACCATAAAAACCTAAGCAAACCGAACCGAATATGGTCGGTCGGTTCGGTTTAATGTCGGGTCCGTCGGTTGGTTCGGTTCGTGTGTTTACGCATGTTTTGTCGGTTTGGGTCGGACCGGACCGAACCGAAACCGAAAATCATGAAAAACCAAAACCGAAACGGAACCGAAAGGTTGTCGGTTTGGTTCGGTTTTTGTCGGTTCGGTCGGTTTTGTCGGTCCGGTTCAGTTTTGAACCTTCCATGCTCAGCCCTACCGTTACCATTAAAAAAAGCAATGTTACCATAAATCACTCGACAAAAAAAAAAAAAAAAACCCACCAGGCCGCAACACGGCCGACCACCGCCTTTCTAGTCTATGTTAATTTATAAAGTGTTTGGGACTTTCTAAATAAAGAAGTTTTAAAAAATTTAAGATCAAAAACATTTCTTTAATATGAAATTAACAAGCCATTAGTTAATGTTATTTACCATATAGCTTCCATGACAATTTTCATAAATAAAAAATAACATCATTTCAAATATTTATACAGTCCATTAATATAGTCAAATATTTATACACTTCATTCATTCATCAACATAACAATTTCAAAACTCAATAGTATATAAGCAAACCTAAAACACAAACACCAATCTTTAAACACACTTTCTCTTTTTCGTGCATCGATAAAAGACACACAAAATTCGATAAATTTACTCTCATCTTGGTGTTCGGTTACCTATAGTAGAAATAAATAAGATTTGCTTCTCCGATTATAAGAATAAAATGACAACTTTATTTAAATACGAAATAGTTTGATTGTTATTGATTATAGTTATTTTAATTAAAAGTTGTCATTTATTCGATCTTATGAAAAAACATATAAATAAAAATATTTGCTTCGTCAGAATTTATGCACCGGTAGCACCGTCGCGTTGCGCGTACCACTTCTAGTTTTAATTAATACTAGCGGGGTATTCGCGTTCCCGGCGACTACCTCAATAAATTTTTCCGGTGAATCATGTATTTTAGTTTATTATGTTCTTCTTGACAATAAATTTACGGATATCAAGAATTTCCTTTAGCACGCAGCGTTGAAACTCGAGCCCGTTGGCGTGCCTGTTTTTGGCCCATGCCCGTTCGGGTTCGAGCCGTTTGGCCACCAGATTCGGGCTTAAGCCCATTTTGCCCGTTGACGTTCGGACTTGAATATCAGTATAATGTGTTTTATTATTTGTATTAGTGACATTTAATGGAGTGTTCCGCGCGTTCATGATGGCGGATCTACAAATAAAATTTTCCTGAATCATGTATTTTAGTTTATTATGTTCTTTTGATAATAAATTCTGGATTTCAAGAATTTCATTTAGCTCATGCCCGTTTGGCCGTGCCACTCTGCTCGACCTTTCGTTGGCGTCTGCGTTTGGATCGTGCGTTCGGACTCGACCTGTTTGGACAATTGCCCGTTGAGGCTTGAATATTTGTATAATGTTCTTTATTATTTGTATTAGTGACATTTAATCAGGAATTATGTTTAAGTTGGTTGTATAATACGCTGATAAGTTGTATTTAACGTGTAAGGGGTGTTTAATAACTGCATTAATCAGATTTATCGACCGTTAATTAATTAACTACATTAAATATTTCACCACATTAATAGTCTTTTTATATTTTATACATTAAACTTTAATATCTTGTAAGTCTTAAAATTAAGATTGATGAGAAAGATATATTTTATTATACAGATAATTGCAACTCGGAATCAGAAACCGTTACTTTGGAATAGAATGTAAAATGTAGATGGGCTTATGAAGGCCCATAAAGCCCAAACCTCAAACAACCACCCCCTCAACAACAACCACCACGATTACACATCTCACAGTAAAAACTCAACTCAATTATTATATCACACACTCACTACCTTCCCGCCAAATTCTCCCCCAAATCACACACAATCCACAAAAATCACTCCTCCCAAATCATAACAAGAACACCAATTATTAACTAATTAAACAAATCATCATCATCCAAAAACTTCACAAAAGAAACCCTAAAAAAAAAAAGATGTCAAACCCTAGTAAGGGTTTATTAGCAGGCATAATCAGCAAAATCCGAGTAGAGAATTTCATGTGTCATAGTCATATGGAAATTAATCTCGCTGATCATGTTAATTTCATCACTGGACAAAACGGCAGTACGTAATTGTCTTTGTATATATTATTCCTTTTTTTTCGGAAATTTAGTTATGTGTTTTTTTTGGTTATGTATGGTAGGTGGAAAGAGTGCGATCCTTACGGCGTTGTGTATTGCGTTTGGATGTAGAGCCAAGAGTACGGATAGGGCCACTACGTTGAAGGAGTTTATTAAGACTGGTTGTAGGTGAGTATTTTGTTTTGGGGTTTAGGTCTCGTGATATGGAATTATTGCGAATTGGTTAAGGAAATTCATAACACTTTTAATTCAAAATACTAAGGGGGTGTTTTTCGGCTTATATTTCATAAGCCCCAATTATTTTGAGACTTGTGGGCTTATATGAGTTTATCAGTTTATGATAAACTTATATAAGCCCATAAGTCTCAAAATAAGCCAAAAAATTAAGGCTTATGAAATATAAGCCGAAATCAAATAAGCTCGTAAGCCCACATATAAGGTTAAACAAACACCCCCTAAATTTGCTCTCACCTCTCTTTTATTTCTCACCCGCACACCTGCACTTGCCGGAGGTCTCGTTGGAAGCAGTCTCTCTACTCCCGGGTCTACCCTGGGATAGGGGTATGATCTGTCTACATTTTACCTCGACGGGACTGGGTTTGTTGTTGTTGTTGGGGGGTATTGGGTACTTTTATGTTCATAACAAGACCAATAGGTCAATTTTTGAAAATCATGGAAGTTTAGTAGATACAAGTTTAACAACTTTAAGGACCGACTTTTCTTTTTTCCTTAAAAAATCTTCAAGTCTGACAAATTGGATTCCATTGTTCTTTTGTGAGCGAGAAAGTACTTGATACCTCATATTGGCAAATTTTGTATTTCATGCTACATATGACGGCAAATTTCTCTGTTCAGGTTACCCGGCTCGTGACCATTTACAATCCTTTTTCTGGCCACCCCAAATGTGTACCTAGTGAGGTTTGAACCCTAGACCTCTTGTGACGAGGTTCGGTGACTTACCACTAGGCCATTTGGTTGTGCACATGTAACATGACATTTAAATAAGGGTAATTGCTAACAGGGGTGATGTATAGTATCAAATTGGCTAATGTGGGGTCATAACGGGACTGAAGTTTAACTTTTACAAATAAGCAGTGAAAGTTAAATAGTTTTGTCTAATTTAATTCACTAAAACAGCTATGAAATTCAACTTGGTAGTGCATGTTACCTTTGTTAGCAATTTTCCCATTAATAATTAAATTCTTGTACAAATTTTGGTGCAATTAATTCGAAAGTTTTTATTTAATAAATAGTCAGATAACCAGAACCAGTTTCACTATATTAAAACACAATGCAAAGCACCCCAGATATGTTTGTGAAACCGAGAGATGATATGCTTTGTAAAGGCTGATCTTGTCGAGCTTATTCTTAATGGGTTTAATACCTTTTACTTGTTTCAGCTACTCCCTTGTACATGTGGAAATTACGAATCGGGGGGAGGATGCTTTTAAGCATGATGTGTTTGGAGATGTCATAATCGTAGAGCGAAGGATCACAGAATCCAGCAGTACTAGTGTTCTTAAAGATCAACAAGGTTTATTGGTTTTTTCTCATTGGATTTTCAAATTTTGTATCCATTTGTATATGTTGATTGAAATATGTCATGACATGTCACTCATCAATGATTGCTCTTTTGTATTCTTCTGATTGCTTATAAGTCTAGGCGAGTTAGTGATCAACTGAGTAGGAATTTAATTAGTAAGTTTTGATAACAGTAGGAATTCGGGGTAGGTTAGTTGAGGTAGCTTATTTCTTTATTACTTGTTCATGGTACTTTGGTTATCAATACGTTTTTGCTCCCAAATCTGTAATGTAAGTATGTTACCTACAATGCTTAAAAGTAAAATTTAGGTGTATAGCACGGAAAAATGTGAAAGCATGCTACATTTGGTGTAGTCAACTAGATGGATTATTAGATTACTGAATGAAAGAACTCAGCTCTCTTATTATGACAAATCATTAGAACTGAGATGCCTTAGGTTTTTTGATGCTAAGCTCAAGCGATCATATGTATTATATGCTGGATGGTCACCGGATGATGTTTTTATACTTGCACAACGGCTTGTTCTTTCTAACTTTGCATATGTTTGTATCCTGTTCTCACTCTATAAGTATATATGTGACAGGAAAAAAAGTAGCTACCCGAAGAGAAGATATCCGTGAGCTTGTGGAACATTTTAATGTGGGTATCTGCCTATACATGTTACCTTTGTTATATAACTACCCTTACATAAATGTTATGTGGGACTTGCATAAGCTTCATTATACTTTTATAACTTTATAAACATCTGGCATTTCCATGTCCAGATTGATGTTGAAAATCCTTGTGTAGTAATGAGCCAGGACAAGAGCAGAGAGTTTTTGCATTCAGGAAATGACAAAGATAAGTTTAAGGTATGAAGTTAAACCATTAGTAGCTTTCTTTTCGCAACATTGCCTCTTAGTGACATGTATAATTTTGGATGTAAAAGTGGGTGGATTAGGGGGTTGAGTAACAGTTCAAAATACGTTATTTTGGTGTGGGTCTGAACCTGCCGGGTCGGTTTAGGTTGAGCAGTAAGACATCTATAACTAATTAGTGGTGTGAAAAATATATTACAAAAACTATTTAAAATCAATACTAATATAATTTATAATATTTTGGATAATATCTAAAATACACTTCGGGGGACAACTTTTGTTGTTGATTTTACCGGTTTGACTTGTCAAAGATTAAACATGCTTATGACTCCTTTTTTTGACATGTTATTGCTCAGTTCTTTTTCAAGGCCACACTTTTAAGTCAGGTAGATGATCTGCTCAAAAGTGTCAGGGACAATCTTGACAAGGCTAATGGCGAGGTTGTTGAGTTGGAAAGGTCAATAGCACCTATAGAGAAGGAACTAGATGAATTGCGAGGAAAAATTAAAAGCATGGAGCATATAGAAGAAATTTCTCAGCAGATTCAGCTGTTAAGAAAGAAATGTGCATGGTCAATGGTATATGACATAGACAAAAAAATCCAAGAAGATACTATAAGGATTAAAAAACTGGAAGGTCGGATACCTCAATGTCAAGCTAAAATTGATCAACAAATTGTAAGTAAGAGTGTCTATGTTCCACTTGTGATTTTATTTATTTGTTTGTACTTTTCAAGTACCTAAGCGGCTGAGCCAGTGCTCTCCAGACTCGAGTTTGCTAACCAATTTGATAGAGAACAAGCAAGTGCAATTGCTGTGACATTTTTGAGCTATATTGGCATTAGATTGCAAACATCTTAAAGTTTTATAGTGATGCACTACAAAGTATTTCACTTTTGCAATCGAAGTGCTTATAAAAATAAACTAAAAAGTACTTGCAGCTATTGTGCTATAAGAGGTTGCTTGTAGATGGTCACAGATAGTTCAGTTTGGGTACCAACTTTCAGTGTTTTCTGTTTTAACGTAACTAGCTTTTAGTCTTGTTCTTTTTTGGCCGACAATATTTCCGAAAGTGGCCGTGTCTATGTCCATGGTTAGTTACTAATTACTTGCATCAACTTTATGTGTTGCCCAAAATAGAATGAATTGAAAGTTCTTTACATTAAAGAATTGGTTTTACGTCAACTTTGTTAGTCTGATATTTTATTAATGTCTATGGAGGGACTTATTGCTGTGTGAAAGTAGCTTGAGAATCAGATTTCCTTTATATATTTTATGAAGATATAAATAGCTTTTCTGCTTCTAAAGGGAATACTCTTGGTCTATTTGGCAGGCAAAAGTTGCAGACTTGCAGGATTCTCTTAACAAAAAGAAAGCTCAAAGTGCTGTCTTGATGGAAAGTACTTCGAAGGCCAAAAAAAGGCAGAGCGAACTGGAACAAAAAGTTTCTAAGGTATGTTACAAAGACTGAATATGTAATCATAGGGCAATCTTGATCTCATCAAATAAACCAGAGTAGGATCACCACTAAAGTTTGATTTTTGAATTTATGTACGCTGCGATTATGTTGAATTCGTAGTTCTTTTCTGTCATTAATACAAGTGTTGACTGTTGATTTACTAAAACAAATACTGATTTACAAGGCGAAAAGGGAGAAAATTGAGCTGCACCAAGAATATGATCGCAGAAGTAACAACGTTGCTAAGATGGAAAGACAGATAAAGTCACTTCAGCAACAAATCAACGATGCAAATGAGCAACAAATTAAAGACACACAGGTTTTATGTCTATCTCATCTTCACATATGATTGACCTCTTGCTTTCTGCACACATATGTATATACATGTTCCAAATCTAATTATTCTATGATCATGCCATAATTCTCATAATCTAACATGTATATGCTACATTGCTAGAATAGTTATTGCTAAGCGAACTAAAGCCACTGGTCTGTGGGTCTTTTCACTGTGAATGAGAACCTTTCAATGCTTATACTTCAGTCAGATCATATTGTTGGAGCTTTCAAACTAGTCAGCATGTTTTAGAGTAATTTGCGCTACTTAAGTCAAAGTGGCATCTCTGTAGTAAATGCTAATATCATATATGTACAAAGTAAAAACATGCACAGAACAGTGATTAATCATATTAATCTGGATATAGAGTTTTACATGGCCAAATGTTGCATATGGGCTGTCTATTGCTGAACCTTTTTCCAGGGGAGCTCACACCCTTTGATGGACATTGTGTTTTAGTATGTGACTATAATGCTTTGTTAGTATATATTGCAAATACTGGTATAATCTGATAACCCTTAAGTTACAAGTCCTAAGATGGGCTGTTGAAAGGGGATATAATGTGGGTTTTAGTAAATGACTAAATATTTTCAAAGTTATCGGCTTTCTTTGAATCAAAATAACTACTTAATGTGGCCAGTTTCGAGTAAGCTCATATGGGGTTCCTATCTTGTAGCTCAACTCGTCTAGTCCTTGTCACTCTGGTTGTAGGATTTTGTATATTTGGTATTTAAAGTCTCTGATTTATATTGGGTTATGCATTTCATATAACAAAGAGGATTTATAATTTCATTTCGGGATGCTGTAGGCTGAAGAATTTGAAATGGAGAACAAAATAAAGGACCTTCAAGATGAGATAAGGGATGCTGAATCAGAATGTCAGAGGTGTTATATCAATTTCATGAGTTTTGTGTACAATATGATTAGTCTACTGTCAATAATGTAGGTTTCTGGTTAACCAAATTTAAGGCGTATTCTGTATTTGTTAATTGCCAATCTTCAGGCTGAAGAACATCGAAGAGGATTTATCAGAAAGGCTGGGAGCAGCGAGGGATGATCTTAAAAATATAATTTTCGAGGTATGAAACTGTTTTCTAGTTTACTAAACCTCAGTAATTCACACGTTTTACTACTTTTTTTTTTTTTTTTTTTTTTTTTTTTTAATTTATTTATTTTCAGGTGATTAAATTTTTACTTCAGTTGCTTGTATCTTCCAGATATCTTATTCTGCTAAGTACTAAGTATTGTTAAGTGTGTATGAGAATTAAGCATACTTGTAACAAAAAAATTTAGGGATAATTCCATATATACCCAATCAAAATATCAAAATGTCATATATACCCAAAATACAAGTTTTTCAGTGCATGATGTACAATGTAGTTAATGCATCTTTTGGGTAAATATGGAAATGACCCAAAAATTTTAACCAAAGTTAAGCTGAGAATTTTTATTTTCTTGTTGAAATAATTTGTATCGCAACTATTGTGTTATATACAAAGTATAAGCTAGTTGCAGTTATTGCTCAAGCTATCAACATATACTGATCAAGGGCTTAAACGGTAAGTTTTTGTTGCAAATATAAAAAGTAATAATTTATTTGCAATTGTACAGTAATTAAAGAAGTGCTCTGCAATGTATTTTTCTTTTTAGTGTGTTACTTATCAAATACTGGGGCAACTTGGAAGAAACATGAGAATGCTGCGTGTACTTGGGTACACTGTTAGAAGACTGTCACATAGCTTAGATAATGCTAAACTTTATAAATGCAACTGGTGCATGCTGATTCATGCTTGTATATGTTAGTTTATGTTATTTCTTATAGGCATCTTACAAGGTAATAAATTGGCTAATTATTCATTTTTCTCTTGATTAGTTGAATTCTGACTAGGTTCATAATAGGTGTTTTGCCACCTTATCTTTTTTTTTTTTCTTTTCTTCTGATAGACTTGAGCATCTAAATTTTTTTAGTTCTTCTTCTGATTTACTGATATCTTTTTTCTTTTCCTTTTCTAGCATTGTTCATTTTAATTGCAAATGAATCTTCTTTCTAATTTGCTTGAATGATTCTTTTTCCCTCTCTTACAGCTAAATGATCTTGAGAATAAGGCCAATGAGAGTCAGGGGCGCATTCGGACCCTGCGTCTAAATCAGACACACAAGGTTTGACAGTTTCCTATTTTCTGGAATTGATATTTCACCTGTAATCTTGTCAATCACACACAGACTGTATGTAGAGATGGCATGGTGGGTTTGGTAACCGGTCAAACGTGCTCTGATTGAAATGGGTGATTTCCTAGTATGGGTCAAAATGGGCCGGGTTGGGTTGTCTTGGCTTGACCACTAACATATCAAGTCTTTTAATTTATATATCTAATTACTAAGACGATAACTTTGATAATGAAATACAGTATACTAAAAGGTTTGGGAGATATTATAAATCTTCATCTGGGTATGGACTATGGAGTAAGAAAGGAACTATGTAACTAATTTTGGTGTTTGAATGAAACTGTAATTTTTTTTTATTATTATTTTTTCCATTTTTATGATCATACTCGTTTTATATAATAATTTGTCCATTTTTGGTTTATTTTTGTTTATGCAGGTCACAGCATTTGGAGGACGTGGAGTTCCCAATCTTCTGCAGGTTATTGAGAGAAACCACCGCAGATTCAGAAAACCCCCTATTGGCCCTATAGGATCACACTTGGTCAGTAGTTAAAAAGTTTTTTCTGGAATTCTTTGTGTACTTTTTTAAGAGTACTTTATTTCTTTCAGAATCCAGTTAGACCGTAATACATTTATTGTTTCATATGTCCTCTCAAAACTTTTATGCTCTCCAGGAGGATCTTTGTAATCTTTCTTATGCATTAAACTAAATATCTTTATTTGCGAATCTATAATTACAGGCATTGACTCATGGTGACAAATGGGCTGTTGCAGTCGAACATGCGATCGGGAAGCTGTTTAATTCTTTCATAGTGACAGATCATAAAGATTTTTTGTTACTGAGATCATGCGCTCGAGAAGCAAATTATCACAACCTTAAGATCATTATATTTGATTTTTCTATACCAAGGTATGCAGATTCATATCATAATTGTTTAGAAGTTCTTAATATCTGACGGTTATTATGCATTTCATCTAGGTTTCAAATTGAAAGTCAAAAGCTTCCCCATACAAATCACCCAACAACGCTATCAGTTATACAATCTGATAGTCCCACAGTACTGAATGTCTTGGTGGATCAGGTAATAGATAGCATATTTAACTTGAAGTTATAGTTATTTCTACTAGTTGCTTTATAGGATTACTGTTTTTGATTCTTTTTCCAGCATAATGTATTCCATGCCTTTTAAAGATCTGAAAACCCACCTCATTACACCCTAGGTGTATCAGATATGCAATCTGAAACCATCATCTGATATTGATGTAGTAACACGTGCTGTAGGAGATAGTAGTTGGATATGCTTCTGTTGCTTGAAGTTGCAACATTCTGTTGTTTAAGGTCTTACAAATTTTGTTTATTTAATATAGTAGTAGATAAAATTTTGTATTAGTATCTACATCTAAAGTTCTAAACTATAACAATTAATTTTCTGTTGTGATTGTTTCTTATTTATTATGCATGATGGATACAAACTCCTACAAAAGACACATATGTCGAGCAAGTGAAAATAATATTAGTCCTTCAGATGAGTCATTTGGCTCTCTTACTAGTTACTAGTGACTTTGAATCTTCTTTCATTGACTGGTAACTTTCGGTGTAAAATTCTGATTTATTTTTTAGGGCCATGCTGAGAGACAAGTGCTTGTAAAGACTATGAGATGGGAAAGGCGGTTGCTTTTGATCAAAGAATTCAAAATCTGTTGGAGGTTTACACCCTAGAGGGTCATAGGATGTAAGATAAGACATCTCATATCTGTTTCCATTCCATCACATTCTTTTGTTTTATTTGCTTTATATAATTAATCAATGTGGACTGTTTCAGTTACCACTAAATAGTAAGCAATTGATTTCAAGTAAATAATCAAATACAAATATATTCTGTTACGAGAGAAAGATTCATAAGATATGTGTGTCTAGATCGTCTTTATTAGCCTTTTACCAAAAGCTTTATAGATGATCATATCAATTCAGAATACCTTTTAAGAAATGTTAGTTGCCAATATAATATATTTGCATTATCATTGCACCAAGATACATGTTCATTTTTGTCTAGTGAGTATTTTCCTGAAAGGTTTTCTAAAATGGAATAGAGAAAATAGTTTACAGATATGGAGGTATCTATATGCATATACACTGATTTTTTTGTAAAAATCTTTCTCTTTCTAGGTTCACTCGTGGTTCAGCACAGACGATTCTTCCCCAAATAAGAACTCAAGGACCGGGCGTCTTTGTGGTTCATATGATGATCAAATAAAATTCTTGAAAGAGACACTACAATTTCAAGAACAAGCTCGAGAAATTCGGGAAAGAAAAGGAGTTTCGAGGAACAGGTTCAGGGTCTTAATGATGAACTACAAAAGGCAAAGGTAAATTTGAACTGAATCGGTGTTTATATAAGAACAGTTTCCAGTTGATATATTTTATTATTAGTATCTGTTTTTTCTTCAAGATCCAATTTCTTACTTTTCTTTTGTTTACTTAGAAACAACGTGTGGCTGTAGAGAAGCAAGCATCGTCCAAGAATATTAAGCTTAAAGACTTAAATAATTCTCGAGCAGCAGAAGCCATAGCTTCATCTGAGTCTAATGTTGATGATCTTCAACACGAAATTTCAGTTTGTTTTTCTACACTTCTTATGAATTTTTTTTCTCTTTCCCTTCGATAGAGGTTGTGTTGTCAACTCATTTACTTTTAAATGGGTGGATTTGGGCTGTTTTTTTTTCTTCCTCTCAAACAGGTCAGTTGTCCAAACCAAGTTATCTAGTAAATGTGGAACTGGTCAAACAGCTTGCAGGTCTCTGCAGTCTTGTATTCAATTCATAAACCTCTTTATTCATTTTTATTCAAAGATTCAGATTTCGGAAAAATATTGTTCTTGTAATCAGAATTAATACATTAATTCTCTTTGAAAGATAAATACTAAACCCAACACAACCAGTCTTAACTTGCCCCCAATTCGACCCGTTACTCAGCTTACCCATTTTGCCTATA